>BSBK01004655.1:1797500-2284978 GCA_027943335.1 Chamaecyparis obtusa
ATTCAACTTACATTTAATCATAATATGAAGAATCATAATCATATTTTTTAAAATCTAGTTAAGAATTTAGGGGAAACAAACATGAGCCATGAAGAGAAATTTTGCTTAGGGTTTAACCTGGGCCGTGGAAGCAGAATAAACCATAATCCGTGTGAAAGCGTATCCAAACAAGTTGGGGAATCCACCTCCTGCAGGCTTTAAGCGTATGAGAAAGGGTTAGTAGCCGAATCCACCTCCTACAGGCTTTAAGGCCTGTAGGAGGTATCCAAATCCTCTGCAATTTTGCTCAAGGTATTCAACTTACCATTGACTCATGGGATGGCCAGGTATTCCCTCATCAGTTGGCTATATCTTATCATTTTCATCTCTTCACTTGACAAAAATCAGCTAAGATTTATATAGAACTTGCTAGAGCTTATTTCTTAAAGTAAATACCCTGCAGTCTACCCTTATCTAATGTTAAGATATAGATTTGAAAACCATTTTTATTTACTTCTCTTCCCAATAGCTCAAATAGGCTTACAACCAACCAGCATGATGACATCACAGTCCATTGTGATGAGATGAGATGTTCTGGATGCAACTGTTTGTTACTTATATCCAGAACCTCTCACTTATGTTTGGGAAAATTAGATGGGTGCAGATTCAAACTTAGAACAATCCTCTTCTCATTGGTCTTCTTTTCAACCAGGCTGAGGTCCAAGACAGCTATCCATCCCATGGATAGCTAAACAGTCGCTCCACTTTGCCTTCAACGATAAGTTCTGGCTGTAGAATAATATCCCTCAAAGAGTATATCTGGCTGTAGAATATAACAAGTAATCCACTAATATGAATAATTTTATTTGCAATAATATTTTTCAATTATCAAAGAAGAGGTTAAACATATTTATCTTATTGGTAGCCATTCAGAAATGCTCTCAAGGACTGAAGATTCGAAAAAGTGTTTGCTCCAAATACAGGGGATGGTAATTCTCTGTACTGTTTCAAATGTGCACCAACACCACAAGGTGAATAAAATCTAATAGCTGTAATAGGCCATTTGTACAGTCTATCAACCCATAGGTGCCTAGTGTAGCCAATCCTCTTCCTTATTAATGAAGGGAAATCAGTGAGATTGGCATGGAATTCACAATAAGTAGCCAACATAATTTGTGGAGATGTAAAATACTGAAGAATCCATTAACTATTGTATCTATGTTTTCAATTTATAGCAATACTCAAGTATTTACTCTGAATTTTGGAATGAATAAAGTACGACTGTCTTCTTAAGCTTTATGCAGTTGGGAAGGGGCAGTGCACTAGACAGAGACCCTTTGTGGTGAGGCCTTCGGTCCAGGTCAGATTTATATGCTGACGTAGGTGATTTAGCTGTCAAATTTGCTTTCCATTCATCTTTGCAATGCAGAAATTTCTTCAAGAACATAGAAATGTCATGGTCATGGCTTGGACTGCCTTATTGGATTTATAATTCATTTTTTTCCGTGTTGGTTATTAATATTCAAACTAGGTTTGGGATGAGTTGGAGTAGCTATCATGGTGGATTGTTTATATTGGTCAATTCTTGCATATTGTTTACTTTTGCCAAGATGCTTGGAGAGGATTTTCCTGGCTCGCTTTTTGGAATTTATGGGCTTTTGTTCGACTTTCAATGCTTCAGCTATCATGTTATGGTTAGCTAGAGAACAGTAGTGTTTGTTTTGTCTTCAAGAATCAAACCGTGAAAACCTAATGCTTTGGAATGATTAGTCAGTAAGATTTCTTCATGCTTTTTGAAATTATAAATTGCTAAGGAAAAGTGGACAGAGAAAACATTTTTTATATTATTCTATCATGTAAGTAATCAGGTTGACTTTCTATATCGTTGCATAACTTTCTTATTCCTAGCTCGAGTTAAGTGTAGGAAAATGCATTGATAAATCTATTTTTAGAAGTAATATTAGTATTTTTTTCCTTGGTAAGTCCTCAGATTGAGGTAATGGACTGTATATCCCATAACGCCTTGCATCACAGCTCTGCTTCATATGTGAGCAAGGGTTCTAAAACTAGGTTATTTAATAGATACTTGGGACAAAATACCCAAATGCGGGTCTAGGAATTCATGCACTTTATCCAAGACATGAAATGTTGATACAAGTCCAAGAATGCCTGCATTTTTCTAATCGTTTGATGCATAGGACTTTGCTTAGCAATTCCTAGGGAAAACTACACTAATTGGACTTTTATTTAACTTAATTTTAATGCATATAAGTTTTATACTATTTGTCATTTTCATAGGGAATTATTTTCAAATATCACTTTGTTTAAGAATTAGATTTCTAATTAGTATTAATTCATTCTATATGTCTCATCTTTAATAAATAATGATTTACTAGAATCAAGCTTTCATGAGTTCAAACTTTTCTCTCTTGGTACTCATTCCATCAAGTGATTGTCAGATGCATGAAGAAATGGGATTGAAACTAATGAGATGAATTTTTGTTTGGTTTAATTATTACCTCCAAGATGTATAATCACTTACCGAGATTTTTAGTTAGGACATTTTATGTAGGATGGGTAGGAAACTAATGGTTGAAATTGATTGTGTATGCTTTGAAGCAGTTGAGGGTAGAAAGAAATGGTGCTACCATATGGTGTATGAGGTTAGTGTCAAGGTTCTTACAATGGAAGTTGAACATGTACTTGCATCTGAAATTGATACATCTGAAGAAAGATGGGGAACTTATTCGGAGAAGTCAGCAAAGGTCAAAGAGGAACAAGATAAAGGAACAAGGAAGAGAAAGATAGAGAAGATGGTAGATGACATAGCTGCGAAGGCAGGAGTCACAAGGGGACAACTAAAGGAGGTAAGGCAAAAGATGATAGAAGGGTCTTCTATCATGGAAATTGAAGCACCTCCACCTCCTGAAGCAGAAAAGACAGTATGTCCTACTTCTGATATAATACATTTATCAATCATCCCTGAGAAGGTAGCAAATGAAGATGCACCTACGAGCACACCTAGGAGATCTACAAGATCAAACAGACGAAGCAGCCCAAAGAAAAGAAATGGAGAAGTAGAAGCAAAGAAGAAAGAGGATAAGATAACATAGAAGAAAGAAGAGAAAGTAGAACAAAAGAAGGCAAAAAACCTATGGAAGCCATATATCAAAATGTTGCAAAAAAGAATAATAAGAGATGGAAATTTGAAAACATTGAATAGATAATATGAAAGGTATGACTTTGATAATCAAGCAGTGATTGAAGATATAGTGATTGAGCACTTGCTAGTTTATAAGAAAAATTTGTTAGATATTGAAGCCAACATTCCTAAAGACCTGTATAGAAAATTGGAAATCAGAAAGCAATTGGCTCATTCAGAAGATGAAACATTAAAAAATAAATCAATTGACGATATGTTTTCTATAGTGTCTATACAAGAAAGGGATAGAATCATTAAAGAGCTGAAACCTCTATTGAGAACTAAGGCCAGACTTGTAAAGATTATGGCAAGAAAATATGATGAGATAATTGAAGACACACAGAAGGCATTGGATGAAATTCTTATGAGCGACATGCCTGAGAAGTCTTCACCTCCCAAAGCTACCAAGCTTACACCTTTAGGAATGGGAGAAATCTCTAAGGAAGCTAAGGAGAGTACGCAAGCTAACAAAGTGGACAAGCAACCAGACTTCTCTGTTTCTGGTGTATCTATATCACTTGACACCTCACTTGATGTAAATGATCCTTTTCAAGGAAATCTGGATAGTGCGATGACATTAGAAGAGGAAGGACAGAAAGAGGAAGAACAAAAAGAATAAAAACAAGAAGAGAAAGAACAAGAGAAGGAAAAATAACAAGAGGAAGAATAGGTAGAAGAGATAGGAGGAGAAAAAGAAGAAGAGGTAAGAGTTGAGCTCAAACAAGAACCTGACACCTCCTCCACCTTATTGTTGGAAAGTATGGCCAAAACTAGTAAGCACTGATGTGGAAAGCATGGATGAAGATGAGCTAATGAGATTATCGTTCATAGCATTTGCTAAAGCAAATGAAAGGTCATAACAAAAGGGGGATAAGAAAGTAAAGGTGATTTCTAGGGCAGTAGAGATTGTGAATACAATACTCCCTACACCTCTTACATTTCAAGGAAAGGATGATGCTGAGAACTTGAACATGGAACTGGACAACTTTGACAACCATTATGAGTCTAATACTGAACTGTAAAATACTGAAGAATCCATTACCTATTGTATCTATGTTTTCAATTTATAGCAATACTCAAGTATTTACTCTGAATTTTGCAATGAATAAAGTACGACTGTCTTCTTAAGCTTTATGGAGTTGGGAAGGGGCAGTGCACTAGACAGAGACCCTTTGTGGTGAGGCCTTCGGTCCAGGTCAGATTTATATGCTGACGTAGGTGATTTAGCTGAGAAATTTGCTTTCCATTCATTTTTCCAATGTAGAAATTTCTTCAAACACTGAGAAATGTCATGGTCATGCCTTGGATTGCTTTATTGGATTTATAATCCATTTTTTTTTGTGTTGGTTATTAATATTCAAACTATGTTTGGGATGAGTTGGAGTAGCTATCATGGTGGATTGTTGATATTGGTCAATTCTTGCATATTGTTTACTTTTGCCAAGATGCTTGGAGAGGATTTTCCTGGCTCGCTTTTTGGGATTTATGGGCTTTTGTTCGACTTTCAATGCTTCAGCTATCATGTTATGGTTAGCTAGAGAAGAGTAGTGTTTGTTTTCTCTTCAAGAATCAAAACTCAATTTCTGTCAATGAAAACCTTAAATTAGGATCAGAGAAT
Source organism: Chamaecyparis obtusa (assembly GCA_027943335.1). Taxonomy (NCBI): domain Eukaryota; kingdom Viridiplantae; phylum Streptophyta; class Pinopsida; order Cupressales; family Cupressaceae; genus Chamaecyparis; species Chamaecyparis obtusa. Next base: position 1,802,300 of record BSBK01004655.1, read on the forward strand.
GAACACAATCTTTGAAGAGCTATGATTGTGCTAGTCACATTCATTTGTGTGGTTGGTATTTTCAGTTTAGAGTCCTGGTATATAATGCCACTGACTATTATGATGGGTCATCTAAAAGATGCAGCATTTGAAGTCAATGCATTATCTATCTGGTAAGGGGCTTGTCCTAATCTACCAACTTCAAAAATTTATCATTTCTATCAAAATGCAGTTTTTAATCTTCTGGCAAATCCTATTAAGCATAACCTTATAAATCACAAGCTCTTAGTGATTGAGATGGAAAGACACTATGTTTCTCGTTTCCTTGGTTTAAGGATGGCTGTCTTAATAGTATTAGGAAAAGAATTTCCTAATTCCTTCTCTTGGGAATCATGAAACGCCCGAATCCCCAACTGCTCAAGGGAGATGTAAAGCTGAGTAGCAAGGGAATAAAGGTGAACATGTTTGACATCAGGGCCTCTGTGGTTGATGAAAACATCAAACAACCTTGAAGACTCGGATGCCTTCCATCTTCTATTCTGTAGAAAGCATTGAACCCCTCATTTTGGTTGTGAGACGAAGAAGAAGATGCCATTTTGGTTCTATTCCGCAAAAAGCAAACGCTAACAACGGTTTAAAAAATAGAAACAGAGTAGGAAGAATAGGAGTTGATTGCAGTACGTGTAGTGATAGATGAGTTTATGAGGAGGAAGGCTCGCAGAATAAATTTAATGGCACTCGTTAAACTTCCAAATTTAATGGATGCATACGGTTGTTTAGACCCGTTGTATGTTGTAATTCTTACTGTAAAATTCACCCCATTTGACAGTTTTGATCTATTCCTTTTACAGCTTAACTTGAATGGATGGAGAAGCCAAATCTTCATAGGTTTCAATGTTGGCTTACAAAATGTGTCTTCAATATTTCGACTGATGGCTTTTTCTTATCTTTGGGAAGTTTGTAACCGGTGCTTGTTGCTTAGACTGCATTGACTTTGTGCAACGACAGAGATATTTTTTTGCACACATGAGTTTCTGGATTCGATTGTGTGAGATTTTTTATCATCATTAACAAGATCAGATTTCCACAATCCATTATGATGGACACATGAGTTTCTGGATTTGATTGTGTGAGATTTTTTATCTTGTTAATTGATAGTTTTTTGCTGTACTATTCACAAATAGTGAAGTGGGCATGAAAAGAGTGTCCAACATGGGAATTTTTCTTGGAGTGACAATGATTTTAAATAGTGTTCATGACTCTAATTATTGAAGTTGGCCGATTTTATTTTGGGTTCATACTGTTGTATTATAAATTTTGAAGGCTTTTGTCTCTTTATGGAGACATCTCAAATACTACAAACTTGACCTTGATAGCTCTGGTGGCCAATGTAAACATGGTACTATAAATTTGAGCTTTATAGCCTTGATAGCGTATGTAAACTTAGTGCTCACACTTTTGTATTATAAATTTTGAGGGCTATGCGAAGTCCTAATAGCCTCTGTAAACATAGGGTGGTATAAATCTTCTTTTTATCTTTGATAGCATATGCAAACATAGGGTTCAGACTTTTTGTAATAAATTCTGATGGCTTTTGTCAAGCCCTGGTAGCCTATATAAACATAGGGTTCGACTATGTTATTGGAGTACATCTGGACCTCCTTATGATCTATATATTTGACCTTGGAGCCAAGGTAAATTCTTCCACCCCAACTTCTAAAATTCTATAAATATTTGAGCCAAGGTAAAACATTTTCTTTCCCAAATTCTCAATTTCCTCTTCTTTTTTTTTGTATACCCAAGAAACTTAAATTGCATGTTGGAAGAGGACTTTTGGACTTGTATGATCTGCGGAACAGCTGCAGATTCTCATTCTAATACTAATCACATTTTTCACTGATTGGAATATAGAGGTAAAGTATTGGATTTTTGTAGGGTTTTATGCACCATCATCTCACTGCCTTAAATTTTATTGACTATATTTTGTTTTATTGTGCAGGTTGCTCAAGCCAAGGTTCGCCTCAAGTTGTGGGAAGCAATTGGCATTCTTTGACGCTATTGATTACTATAGTCACAAATATCATTGTAATGTCTGTAGAGAAATGCTAGAGTATCTCAATAGTCATTGTAGTCAATACAAAACCAATTTAATTTTACAATTACAATTTTGAATCAATTTGTAAATTGATATGTAAATGAATTTGTTTTTTAATATAATTTTTTATTTGGGAGGGGTTGAATTTGTCCCCTCTTTTAGGCTGGAGGGAATGGTCATTGGTCATGATCATTCTTTTTAGCCTAATGTTGTTGTGTTGATTTTCATATTTTTATTGTATTGTATAGATTCAATGTTGCTTTTCATGTAGATTATTTTTACTTCATCACATTTTATGATTTAAAATTTTCAATTAGTGCAGTTAATTAATTATTAGGCAGTATTGTAAAAATTATTGTTGTTATTAGTACATTGTGATCTAAACATGTTTATTTAATGTATTTTATTTTTTGAATTCATATATTTTTTGTGTGAAGCCCCTTCTTGAATATTGATTTACTCATTATTCATTCAAATGAGTTTGAATTTTGGCATTCAGTTACATTTGATTCATTTTGGCATTCAGTTAGGTTGCATTTTTTGTTTGTCTAATGTCACTTTTAGACTCACTTGCCATTCACTTGTGAAGTGGGTTTCAAGATTCATTTGACTATTGTTTATTGAAGCATGGGTTTAGATTTTGACATTGACTAAACTATATGATCAATCTTGAAATTTATGTTGCATGTTTAAATTTTCATACGTTGACATTCACTTTTTTTGCATTTCTTTTATATTGAAGTGTGTCTGAACTTTGTCATATTGAAGTGACTTTCAAACATGCTTCATATGTTTCAACATCCACTAGTTGTAAAGTGTGTTTTTGAATATTGATTTATTCATTGCTCTTTTGAAGCATGGTATGAATTTTGGTATTATCCTCTTTACCATTTTTAAAATTTTGTGTACATTGCGTGGATCAACTTTGACATTCCTTTATATTATTTGTTTGCATTCACTATGCGTGTGAGAGAAAGAAAGACAAAGGGTCTGTTTGAATTATCTCAACATTTGCTTATATTTGATACTCATATTGTTTGATTTTTTATTGTCACTTTAACGTGAGAAATTTTGCATTCACTTTATGTCAATACAATTCATCCAATGTGCATGTTTCAACTTTGGTGCATGTACGTTACACATGAAGTATGTCTCTCACCAAAGTTTGTATAAAGTGTGTTCTAACTTTCCACATTCCATTTGGTTGTTTATTGTTTTGTGTGTGGTTGAGCCAATTTTATCTGAAATTTATTTTAATTTTGGCATATTTACTTTGTGTTTCAAAACTCACTTCGTGTGTGGTTGTACTTTGTGCTACATAGTTTATATTTGAACTTTTGCTACTAGCTTTGGCATTTGCTTGTGTGAAGTGTATGTTTAAACAAAATATGTTTGAAGTGAAATAACATTGCACAAAGTGTCTTTCAAATAATTCACTTTTGTGTGTACGTAATTTTCAAATAACTTTATTTAAAAAATTTCCCATTTCCTTTCTATATGTGCAAAGTGTATGTTTGAACAAACTACAAGTGAAATGAACAAAACATTATGTGAAATATGTTTGGACTTTGACAACCATGTTATTGTGTTTTTACTTCAACAAGTGCATGTATGATTGAAACTTTCCTTGGACACATCAAATATTATAATCTATATTTTGAAAATGGTGTAGTTTTGCCAAAGAACCAAGGCCCACCAACAATAAAGTCCATATCTTCTCAAGGTTTTGGAAGGACAACGAGAAGAACCTATTGTGCATAACAACCACATGCAACTAGTGAGAAACATTCTATCTATTTGAAGCTCAATTGCTAACATAGTCTATAGGCAATAGCCAAATAACCCCCCAATTTAAGCATTCTCCATAGAAGCAACAAACTTATCAACCAAGGCTTCATATTCCAAACTAAGAAACAAGAAACAACATATAAGGAATAGCCATACCAACCAAAGGCTCGACAAAGGGAAGATCATCTTAGGATCAAGACAAAGATACTCCAATGACTTGTCTAACTAAGAGGCAACATTCTATACAATGATAGGACATGGAGAGAGAGATCTATGACATTTTAGCCATCCCAACACTAACAATAAATCCTTCCTCCCATAGTGACCCATTAGAATAAGGGGCCTCCCACACACACTTCTTGATTTCTTTGTTAGTCATCAATCTACTGTTTCTTTGAATAGAAACATGTTTTGATGTTAAATAGAAACAAAACAAGAGTGTTGGCCCTAACAAAAGTAGACCAAAAAGGCAATGTATAACAAGATCAAGAACAAACCATTCACACCATAAAGAGTGGGTAGACAACTCACCCACAACATGGAGAGGAGAATGGGAAACTGAAGATAATATATAAGATAAGATAATTTATTAATGTCCAACAAGAGACAACAAATGGGCCTAAGGGATTGAGAGTATAGACAGGGGCTAAAGGTTGGTGAAGAATAGAAGCAACTGATGGAGAAGGGTCCACACAGCCAAAGGGGGCCAAAAATAAGAGACAGAGTAGGATTCACAGGGTTTGAGGAGGCCAAATCAATAACATGCACATCTCTTGAGGGGAGTCATGGGACGAAGAGTTGGAAGCTATGATAGTTAAATGTTCATCACTACCATCCTTCCACCATATATGGTAGCATTTTCACAACGTGAGATAGAACAATTGGTTTCCAAGTGACCACTAGAGAAGCATTGACGACATTGGAAGGGGAGAGACACTCTTAATAAGATTGAGTCCATGGCCTATCCCCAACCATGAAAACCACATCTCAAGAAGAGGTGTGGAGATGTCAATGTCAATCAAAATTTGTGCAAAGGTAGAGAGACCCATTCAAGCTATGGTATCATCCACCTTAAAGAAATTGCCAATATAGTTGTTGATGGCCTTAAAACAAGAATTCTCCCAAAAATGAAGGTGAAGATTGAGAAGAATCCACACTAAGTAACAGTAAGAGGGTTGAAGGAGGTTGTCGAAGGTTTGGCCAAAAGAGAATGAGTCACCAACTTGTTCCTCAAACTAAGACGCTTTATAGCACAAGGGAAAAACTTAATGTTATAAAAAACTAAGGGTATCGAACAATCCGTCACCCCACGATGACGATCCAATAGGGAAGAATTGAAGTGAATAAATTTATCCCAAATACTCAACTTGGAATGTAATTGAATATTGTGTGGTAGAAGCTTTACCAATCTCAACACAAAAAATAACCAACCTAGACCCAAATGTTACATGTCTTTCATGACCATGTATGGCATAAAAAAGAACCAAAAGTATCAAGGCCACAAACCACCCCAAGTGAGGTCTTGGCACAAGCAAGAGGTTGAGGTTTTACCTTGGGAGGAAGAGGAATAGCCAATTTGGCAACATGAGTATAGCTTCTCCCATCAACAACAAGAAGAGGTTTTGTGGGGGAGGGAGGGTGGAGGATCCACAATCATCCATTATTAGCAATCACCATCAATAAAATTAGAAAATTATCTTCTCATAACCTTGACCAGGAAGTATTGAAGTGAATAAATTTATCCCAAATATTGTGTGGTAGAAGCTTTACCAATCTCAACACAAAAAATAACCAACCTAGAGCCAAATGTTACATGTCTTTCATGATCATGTATGGCTTAAAAAAGAACCAAAATTATTAACAATAACTCTAACTATTTATTAATGCTAGTATTTTTTTATCAATAATAAGTATTATATTATATTAATTCAAAATCAGTTGATTACTAAGCCACTATATTTGACAGATTATAATTTCCACCCTAAAGCTGATAAGAAAGCCACTAAATTTAGCAAATTATTCTTTCCACTCCCAAAACCTACTAATTTTAGATACATTTCAAAATCCATCCCCCAAAACAACCCTAAAGGGTAAAGAGTGCTAAAAAACATCAACACAAAAAATAGACCACATTCCAAATTGAGGATCATTAACCCTTACTAGCAAAATTGGGCTTGTCGAAGAACAAGAACCAGTCGCCACACATCAAAGAAACCACCCCACCACATCCTTCCTTTGAAAAGTTCAGAAAATCTAGACCTGACAAACCATTACAAGCTTCTCGGGTTTCACTAGTGTCACCACGCATGTGCCACCACACACGCCACCACCACAAACCAGATATTTGGTAGGAATATATTGACAAGGGATAGGGATGTCTTCCTTCCCTAGTGGGGCCATCGACTTCACCAGGGTGTGTTTCATCTTTATCCTTTCAGCCTCCACAACCAACTGCTCCTCTTCTATTCTTTGCAGAAAAACTAAAATGGCTCCCCACCCCTTCCATACATCCACCATTGAATGGGAGGAAGTCCAAATGACTAGGTGCAATTCCCTGTCACCACAACCAGTGCGCCACCAAGGGCCTTGGTTCATGTGTACACCCACACCTACCTTCGCCCTATCGACAATCTCTGGTGTCCCATCAGCCCATTTCGAAACAAAGCATGCAGGAGAAACCCACAACACCTCTTCTCTCGATGAACAAACCATTAAAGCCAAAGCCAGAAGCGAGAAAATGTCCAGGTTGGTTATGGACGAAGGTTCGAGTTAAGAAATTCATCACCCATCATCGAGCACACTGCCTCCCAGAATGCACATGATCAAATTTGAACACATTCCTCAACCGTTGTACTGAAATTGCCCCCTAAACCTTGATAAGTGACCTGACGACTCCAATGAGAAATTCACCTCCATGACAAGAGCTCAAGCAACAACAAACCCTAATTTTGAAGAATAAAGAAAAGACACTTAAGTGCATATCTCCTCTAAGCCCAGTTCCTACTTTAAAAGCTGGCGAAGCCTCATAATCAATTCCCATGCTATCAAGATGTCGCATCATCTGACCTCATACTAAATACGAATCAAGGAAAATCCTTACCTGTACCTCTCACATGTTGCCACCTCATCCTCTCTTATGTCCTCAACACCTGCGAGGACATTATGAAAAGTACCACCTCTGCCTCCACTTACATATCCGACTCCACATCATAACCCTGTGATGATTTGAAAAATCACGCCCTTCTAATGCAAAATCTATGACCCCCAAAAACCTAAGGTCCTCAAAAAGTTCAAATATGTCTTCCAATGATTCATTCACTCTGACATTAGATAGTTTGTCTGCAATTGTGTTGGCCTCCCTAAGAACATGGGAAACCAAAAAGTTGACAAATTCCCCCCAAAAGATCTCGAGTCCTCTGAATATGCTTATTAAGGTACCATGTGTCCATCTCCCCTTTCACAATACCATTCACAACAAGTTGTGAATCACCTTCTAGATGGAGCCTCTGAACTCCCAATTTTTTGGCCATTAAGATAGCCCAAATCGCCGCTAAACACTCCGCTTCATTATTAGTCCCATCCACTAACCTTTTGGCGCCAAGAGCAAGGATGCTCTCAAACTCATCACAAGCCACAAAACTGCCCCCCGAAGTTCTAGGGTTGCTCTTAGATGTGCCATCAAAATTAATCTTTATCCATCCCTTCTCAAGAGAATGCCACCTTAATCTATCCTCTCTAACCAAAAGAGATTTAGCTCTATGAGGCCCATTCACAAGCCTAATTATTGCTAGTATTCCTCCCATTGGGAGCCTTGCCCTAATAACATAGGAGAACCTAAAATTGAATGGATTAGTATCTCATATTTTTTATTGGGAGTCCATATTTCAAAAAGGGGGTAGATTTGTCAAAGAACCCACCAACAATAACCCTCATCTCTATTTTTGGAAGGAAAAAAGGAAGAACACATCATGCATAACAACCACATGCAACTAATGAGAACCATTCTATCTATTTAAAAGCATTCTCCATAGCAAGAAGATTGTCAACCATATTCCAAATTGAGAGGCAAGAGCCAACAAATAAGGAATAGCGCCACTAGACAAAGACTCCATAAAAGGAAGACTAACCAACTTAGGATCAAGCAATGGGTCCTCGAAAGACCCATCTAACGGAGAGGCAACATCCTATATAATGATAGGATATGAGGTCTCAACGACACATTATCCATCCCAACATTGAGAAGAGATCCTTCCTTCCATTGTTGCCCATTAGAATAAGGGGCCTACATCAGATGCAACTTCCGTTCTCATAACGCTTGGTATTTCAATGGTTCAAAACAATCACTCTCACTTGTGTTTGTATTTGAATTTCTAAGTTTATTTGAGTGTTTTTTATATCAATAAATTAAAAAAATCAAGTTAATAATATCAAAGTTTATCAATAGCACAAATGCATAAATAAAATGACAAACAAATTTCTCACCAAGTACACAAAATAAATATTGTTTCAAACATCTCAAAATATAAACATGCACATAGAGTGAATGTTGAAGTTATAAAACATGGCAAATTGCAAACATACCACGCATGGAGTCCATTTAAACATGACAAATTTAGAACACACATGCAACCAACCCAAAGACATCACCAAATTTATTTCAAACACACAAAGTAAATGCTAAAATTAAATCAACTACACCAAATAAATCCAATATTTAAATCTTGCATCCACGCATGCATTCATCCACAAAATATTATTGATTTTTCTTGTACAAACGAATGGTAAATTTCAAAATCAACTTTGATTCCAAACATCCACACACATAAAGAAAATGCCGTAGCTACAAATCATATTGCACATAAAAATTTCTCAAACATTACAACTCAAAGTGCATGTCAAAGCTAAAGACAAATAACAAAAAGTGAATGCCAAAGTTAGCTCAAATACAAACACCAAATAGTGAATGTTAAAATTACCTTTCAAATGCATATGCCGAGGTTAAAACATATATCTTACAAATACAACAAAGCATTTGTCAAAGTTAAAACACATTTCACTCAAAATTTATTTATTTGACATAGATTTTTTTTAAACAATCTTCAAACATATTGAAAAACACACTCAAGCATCACACTAAAGTTCAAACATATAATATAAGTGACTATTAAAGTTAGTTCATTCTTCACATAAAGAAAATGTGAAAGCTCAAACATACACATATTTCAAGGTTTTTTTTAAAAAATGAGTTGTCAAAGTTTCAACATATTTCACACAATTTTTTTTCAAACGCACAAAAGTGTACATGTGCCTAACTTAACAATATCTTATGAAGAGATACTTTAACTACACACAAAGTAGGCACTTTAGTTCAAAAATTTCATTATTCAAATAAATACAACAAAGTGGTTGACAAAGTTACACATTTCACATAGTTTGTTTCTTTAACATAGTTGTTTTAAAACAATCTTCAAACATATTGAAACACACACTTCAAGCAAGTTTGAAAGTCACTTCAAACTAACAGTAGACACGCTTCAATATGACAAAGTTCATTGATCATATAAAGCCCATGCCAACATTCAAACCCGTGCTTCAATAAGCAATAGTCAAATCAATGTTGAAACACACACTACACAAGTAGTGAATGGCTAAACAAGTTTGAAAGTGACTTTAAAAATCAAATAATGAATGCCAAAGCACACCCACCCTTCATATAAACAATAAGTGGAAAGTGATTGTCATAGTGTCAAAGTTCAAACATACAAACTGAATATCAAAATTCAAACTCACTCTCAATAAATAATAAGTCAATATTCAAGAATACATAAAATACATTAAAATAAACATGTTTAGATTGCAAGGTACTAATAATTAAACAATAATTTTTACAGTTTATCATATTACGATATAATTAAAAAATATTGTAATAATTAAATAATTACACTACATCAAAAATTCCAAATCATCAAATGTGATGAAGTAAAAACAAACTAAATAAAAGCTAGGTTTGAATTTTATACAATATAAAGTATGCAAATCAACACAGAGACATTAGACTGAAAAGAATGATCAGTGACCATTCCCTCCAACCTAAAGGAGGGGGCAAATTCAACCCCTCCCAAATAAAAACTTTATATTAAACAACAAATCCATTTACATATCAATTTACAAGTTAGTTGATCAATTTGTTTCAAAGAGAAACTATAAAATTAAAATTGGTTTTGCATTGACTAAAAAAAAAAAAAACTATTGAGAAACTATAGCATCTCTCTACAATGTACATACATGAAAAATATATTTATATATTTATGACTATAATAATCAATAATATCAGAGAATGCCAATTGCTTCTGCCACATTAAATGCTTGAACCATTTAGAGCATCCCACAACTTGAGGTAATCCTTGGCTTGGGAAAGCTGCACGACAAAAGAAAATATAGTCAGTAAAATTCAAGGCAGAGAGATATGTGATTAGTGCTAGAATGAGAGTCTACAGGTATTTTCCATAGATCAAACCAGTCCAAATGCCCTCTTTCAAAATGCAATTTAAGTTTCTTAGGGTATAAAATAAAAGTAGTGGAAATTGAGTATTTGGGGAAGAAAAAGTTTTACCTTGGCTCCAAAGGTCAAATTTATAGCCAATAAGAAGGCACGGGATTACTTCAATAACATAGCAGCGCCCTATGTTTATACATAGACTATCGAAGCTTGGCAAAAGCCTTCAAAATATATAATATAGAAGTGTGAACCCACAATCAAATTGAAGAAACCTTTTACATTTTGTAAGTGATCTCTACCTACCATTGGATATGATATCTCATATTAGGAGAACCTGAAAAAGTAAAACACAATCTATTAACAGGAAATGTTCATACCTAATGCCAGCATTGAAACCTATGAAGATCATGGCTTCCTATCCATTGAAAGTCATGTTGCAAAAGGTATAGATCAAAACTGTAACTGAGGTGTATTTTACAGTAAGAGTTACCACAGAAAAATGTTTTCAAACAACCGTATGCACCAGGACTAAAGAATCTAATTCATGTACAGGTCCTAGGAAACAGGAAATGTAAAGTCTAACCCATACGTCCACCAGTTCATCTCAATCTCCAAGAGCTTGTGATTTTGTAAGGTTATGCTTAAACAGGCTATGGTTAAAAACTGTATTTTGATACAAATGTTAATTTGTTTGAGTTAGTAGATATGGGAAAGCTCCTTACCAGATAGACAATGCATCGACTCCAATTGCTGCATCGTAATATTCAGTGACATCATATACCAGAACTCTAAACTGAAGAAACCAACCACACAAATGAATGTGACTAACACAATCTTAGCTCTTCAAAGATTTTGTCCATACTCTTCTCCTAATTTAAATTTTTGATTACCAGAAATTTAGTTTGGAAGATAACTAACCATAACATGATAGCTGTGTATGTTGAAAATGTGACCACACTTCTATGAATCTTTACATGCAAGGAAACTCAAGAATGAGCCCTCACAAATCAATCCATAGCTCTCTATGCATGGAGTTCCAAGATTTGTAAAATTGCTCTCAGCTAGAGCTATAAACTCATGACCTTGCTAGTCAACCACACAATGAGAGATTCCAAATCAAAGACAAGGGCAAGAGTGCCAATATCTTCAATAAAATCAATATGAATGCAATGCAATGCAACCTATATGAGTATGCAATTTACTCTATGAAAGTGCAAGTACAAATTATGCTATGAAAGGAAAGTACAAAGATTACAACCTTCCTAATTAGGCTATGTTAGATTAATCTATTACATAAAAAGGAAATCTAAGGTAAGAATGTCATTACATGCCACTATGAAAGCAAATATGAAACTAGATGAAATGCAACAAAAGGCTTCAAAGCTTGGATGCAAAGGTGTCTTCAAAGCAAGCTCCAAAGAGACCTAGAAAACCTACAGCATAACAATAGCATAAAAACATGATCCTAAAATGAGGAGGAGAGCTCTCCTTTTATAAGAAATGAGAAAGAATGGACCATGGAGATTAAGAGGCAAAAGACTTAATCAATGGTGGAGCTTGAAAAAGGAGCAATCCATGTGCACAAGTATCCTCCAATAGAAAAATAAGAGTTGACTTTAATGTCCATATGAGACAAAAAATACTTTTTCCCTTTTTATAGAATAAGAACAATGCTTTATTTGTGCAACTTAGGATAAGAGGAAAAGTGGGAGCTTTTTATTTATTAAAAGGGGAGGAAATATTCTTTTTAAATAAATAAAGACTTAGGATAAAATGGTTAGCCCAAGGCAAATAATCGAAAATGATAAAATAGGATTTGATCAAGAAAATTGATATAATGCAAAATGTTAATTTTTAAAAATATTGATTCAGGGATTTGATAAATTGCAGAATGGGGGCCCAAAGTCTAGGCGACCATTTTAGGGTGCATACATTTGCCCCTCTTTGACTAATGTGTGATCGATCTGGGAACACATGCAGTCAAAGAAGAATTGAAATGTGAGATCGATCTGGGATCACAAAACAACTCATATGTGAGGTCGATTCGGGATCACACCTGGACAAACATAGACAAAGGATTCTGGACATGAGGTCGATTCGGGATCATATCCAAAATAAGAGATAAGAATATCAAGCTTGAGCGAAAGCTCACCAAAGATGTCTGAATCAAGAGAATCAAGAGAATCGGGGATGAGAATCCCATAGATACTGGCCCCTCGGAATTGAAATCGTAATCAAGTAGAGGAGAACAACAGATTGATAAAAGATGATCAAATCATAATCAATCATAATCGAAGATAACTGATAACAAGATAACCATCAAACAGTGAAGATATGCCCCAGGTTGACTAGGTTTGACTGAAAAAGATATAGGATAAAGATTAAGTCAACCTCAGAGAGAGGAAGTGAAAGGGGTGAAGGAAAGACTAGAAGTTTGGAAGACATGGAAATGAAGAAATTCCATCAAAGATCGAAGAATTATGCCTCAAAAGCTCAATCAACTGCGTAGAAGAAGGAAAAATTTTGAAAACGCGACTCAGATTTTGATTTCGAGTCTGAAAATGATGTGATATGAAAGACCGGAAATGAAAGATATGATCAAGAAGAATCAGAAAATGAGCACAGTTGACCAACTAGTCCGTAGATGATAAAAAGGAGAGCTCTCTCCATATGCAAGATGCAAAAACTAAACTATGATGAACCTAAGAATGCAAGCTACTATGAAAGTGGTTGACTTGCAAGGTCACAACGCCTATAGACATCTAGTTATCATCATCGAGCGTTATTGGTAGCGTCGTAAGATCATATAAAGCACACTAGCATAACTATGTGGATATGAATAGGATCTTTATCAGATAGAAATGTAGAAATCCCACCTAGGCATCAAAGACATGGAGGTCAAGATGACTAATGCAGTGAGATTACCTAAGTTTGATATGGTGAGATTATGCTTGTATCAGGACATGTGAAAGTCAGGATAACTAGAAGCATGCACTAGCAAAACAGTCAAGGATAATACCTTGTCAATCCATAGTGTCAAGTAAGACCAGCATAAATGCTCATGACAGTTAGGATCAACAAAATATACCCATAAGCAGATAAAAAAAGAAAACATATTCTCATACCCTCAGTCTTCTAGCTATGCATCATGGAAAACTTCTCAGGGAGAGACCACTCATCAAAGAAATCCTCATAGACAGCACATAAAGAAAAATAAAGTCAACATATCTCAAGCAAGTTGATTGTTTAAGTGTGTGTGTGTTGGTCATAGAGTCAAACTCGGGTTATCACATCTGCCAGTGAGAAATATCGCATCACACTTGGACTATTGGGTAAGACATCTGATAAATGTTGAGAAACACTTGACGCTAGGATAGTGTTGAGAAACACTGTTTAGGGTGGTGTTGAAAAACACCTATTGTGAAATGCCCCAAGAGACAAACGCACCTAAAGGACCTATGCCAACAGTTATGCCCCCCCAAACAAAATAAATACCAATTCTAGACCAAGTCAAATAAGGTCAAGGCATGATGGAGAATGGCTAAGTGTCGAGGACGCATGCTAAGAGACAAGGGTGCAAAGGCCTCAAGTAGCGCCGCCTGTTTCCAGGTTTTCACCACTTGGATTTTTATTGCAATTTTTCTCTTTTTTTTCATTTTTTTCTATTTTTGCTACCAAGGCACTTTTTCTATTTTTTTAAATTTTTTTGTATTTTCCAGGACTTTTTATGCTTTTTAGGATTTTTTCAGCATCATATATCAATTTTTTTGGAATTTTTTCAGGATCATAAAATATGTACAAAGGATGCCCCCAGACAAAAACAGGCATCATGGATAGAACTTCTTAAGGTGCAAAACATTGATGGGATTGGGGAGCTGCTCTCCCTCTTCATCAGTTAACAAATAAGCACCTGTCCCAAAAGCCGCAGTAATAACGTATGGTCCAAGCCAATTAGGTTCAAATTTGCCCTTTTGTTCTCCGTTCTATTGATTCTTAGGATTCTCACGCAAGACAAGATCTCCTACTTGAAATTCCCTAGGGCGAACCTTCTTGTTGAATGCCTTAGACATACGCTTCTGATACACTCTCATGTGATCAAAGGAAGCCTTGCACTTCTCATCTAGAAGTTCTAATTCCTGTATCCTCATGGCGCAGTAATCCTCATCTGTAATCAAACCTTTGAGAGAGACTCTGAGTGAAGGGATCTCTACTTCTAAAGGCAGTACTGCTTCAGCGCCATAGGTAAGGGCAAACGGAGTACCCCTATAGGTGTGTGAATACTTGTCCTATAAGCCCATAGTGTTGGATTGATTTGCAAGTGCCAATCCCTACCATTCTTGTGTACTGTCCTATGAAGAATTTTGAGAATGGTTTTATTAGAGGCCTTTGCTTGTCCATTTCCTTGTGGAAAATAAATAGAGGACCAATGTTTCTTGATTTTAAACTTTTTGCATAAATGTTTTACGTCCTTATTCTTGAATTGACCTCCATTGTCAGTGATGATCTTAGAAGGCACTCCAAATCAACAAATAATATGATTCTGAATAAAGAGTGAAACTGTTTTGCCTGAGGCAACAGAAAGAGGGACTGCCTCTACCCATTTCGTGAAATAATCAGTAGCTGTGATGATAAACTTATGTCCACCTGATGAGTTGGGGTGAATTTTCCCAACAAGGTCAAAGGCCCAGCGTTGAAATGGCAAATGAGAAATAGAAGGAATTAGCTCCCTACCTGGAGCATGAATCAGGTTTCCATATTTTTGACATTTCTCACAGGACTTAGAGAAAGCTATTGCATCTGTTTGCATTGTGGGCCAGTAATACCCCGCCCTAAGCAACCTTCGGGTCATGGCAACACCGTTGGAATGTCCACCACAAATGCCCTCGTGGATGTCAACTAACACTTGGTTGGATTCCTCCTTTTCCAAGCACCTAAGAAGTGTCCCATCTAAACCCCTCCTATACAGATCACCATAAATAAGGGTGTGGCGAGAGGCATTATGGATGAGATTTTTGTGTTCAGAACAGTTGAAAGTGTCAGGGATGATGCCATCACGAAGATATGAATAGATAGCACCATATCGGGAAGACTCATGTGTGACAAGGGTACAAATGATATGGCTTTCAAATGAGTCAAATATGGGATGGTGTAGCTCTTCCACTAGGAATTCAAATCTAGACTCGTGTTGTTCCAACTGTAGGAGTGAAGCTAATGTAGCCATAGCATCTGCAGCTTTGTTTTCTGCTCTAGGGATTTTTCGAAATGTCACCAATGTAAAGTAACGTCTCAATGAATCAACCATCTTTTTGTAAGGTATCAACTTGTCATCCTTGGTTTGATACTCCCCATTGACTTGGTTGATAATTAATTGTGAATCCCCAAAGACATGCAACTCTGTTATGTTCCACTCTATAGCTAGTTTCAATCCATTGGTTAAAGCTTCATACTCTGTAATATTGTTTGTACATGGGAATAGAAGTTTGTAAGACTTTGGTATGTTGTACCCATGTGGAGAGACAAATAATACTCCAGCACCTGATCCATTTTGCATGTTGGAACCATCAAAGAACATCTTCCAAATGCAAGAGGTCATATACAATATATGTTCATCTGGGAATTCCACCTGAATAGGCATACTATCCTTAACTGGAAAATCAGCTAATTGGTCAGCGATAGCTTGTCCCTTTATGGCCTTTCTCTCAACGTACTCTATATCAAATTCAGATAAAACCATCATCCACTTAGCAAGTCTACCCATGAGGGCAGCCTTACTAAGTAAATATTTAAGAGGATCAATTTTTGCAACCAAATGTATAGTGTGAGCAAGCATATAATGTCACAAATTTTGGGAAGCAAACACTACTACAAGACAAGATTTTTCAATGCTATTATAATTGATCTCATAAGATACAAGAGTATGACTAATGTAGTAAATAGCCCTTTCTTTCCCAGTGTCATCCAATTGAGCCAACAATGCCCCCAAGGAAGAATTTGTCACTAAAATGTACAAAATCAAAGGTTTCCCTGGAATAGGAGGCATCAAAATTGGAGGATTAGCCAAATACTATTTTATTTTATCAAGGCTCTTTTGGCAATCCTCATTCCATATACATGTGGCTCCTTTATGCAATGTTTTGTTAAAAGGTTGTACTCTATCTGCAAGCTATGAAATAAACCTCCTTATGGATTGGAGGCGTCCCTGAAGACTTCTCATCTAACTAATGTTCCTTGGAGGTGGCATATCTAATATAGCTTGGACCTTTTCAGAATCAACCTCTATTCCTTTTGCTGAAATTATGAATCCTAGAAGTTTGCCTGAGGCAACTCCAAATGCACACTTTTTCGGATTCAATCTAAGCTGAAACTATTCCATGCGATCTAGAATTACTTCCAAATCGTCGAGGTGTGTATCCCATTTCCTAGACTTAGCCAAGGTGTCATCCACATAATCTTCCATGTTCTTATGCATCATATCATGAAAAATTGTGGTCATAGCTCGTTGGTATGTTACGCCTGCATTCTTTAGGCCGAATGGCATGACGTTCCAACAATAGGTTCCCCATGCACATGTGAAAGTTGTTTTCTCTTGATCTTCGGGAGCTATTTTTATCTGGTTATATCCAAAAAAACCGTCCATTAAGGAATATATCTCATAACCCGTCGTCATATCCACTATCATGTCTATGTTTGGGAGTGGAAAGTCATCCTTTGGGCATGCTTTGTTGAGATCTCTAAAGTTTTTACATACGCGAATGGATCCATCATGTTTTGAAACTGGAACAATATTTGAGATCCACTCAGCATAGTCAATAGCTCTAATAAATCCAACTCTTAAGAGCTTCTCTAATTCTGCTTTTACAAGGAGAGCTACGTGAGGGTGCATTTTCCTCAACCTTTGTTTGACTAGTTTTATTCCTGGAGCTATAGATAGATGATGCATAATAAGAGCAGTGTCAAGCCCTGGCATGTCTGAATATGTCCAAGCAAAGTTGATTTTCTTCTTTTGAAAAAACTTTGTATATGCCTCTTTTTCTTCAACTGATAGAGATTGAGCTAGGTGCACTATTTGAGGAGCCTCTTTTGTATTCAAATTCACTGGTTGTGTAGGCTCAATGAGAACTGATGACCTATCTTGGAAGTAATTCGGCAAGTTATTAAGTACCCCATCCTTAGGCGCCTCGAAGAGGTTTTCACCCTCGGATACATCATTTATTTTTACTATCCTGGGTTCTGACACCGCCACAAAGTGGTTTTCGCCATCAAGACCATTTTTCTTTTTTTCTTTTTCTTTTATTTTTAGACTAAGGTACTTAATATCAGGCTCTGTCATACTTGTTGTAGGTTCATTGGTGGAAGAGACTATGGGTTCAAGAGCATTTAGGTAACAGGCAATTTCATAGTCATTCTGAAATGTGAGGAGTTGTGGCTCTTGAGAGAGTTGAGACCAATCAATCAAATGACGATTGATGAGGGGTAAGTCAATGACTGGTTCAACATTGTTTATGTGGAAAGTGTTATTTCTGGTGACTATATAATTGGGATTCATCAAGTCTCCTTCTAAGATACTTGAATCGGGATTTGTCCTACTAAACAAAGTGTCATCCACTAAGGCAATTCGGGAAGTCCAATCCTCTAGTCCTACGCTAGGCTCGTCGGTCACATCGGGTTGGGTACTATAAGTATGGACAACATTCATGTCTAAATCAACTGTTGCATCTGAGAGTGAGTCCCATTCGAACTCATGTGAGTCTATCTCTAAATCATTATTGGGGCCTCATGATGTAGAAGCCTCAAGGTTGGGAAGGGTTTCCCCTTCCCTAATACTAGCATTGTTACTATCCATTGCAGCTAGGATAGAAACTCTTTCCATTGTCAATCTAGCATTCATATAGTCACTATCCATCACAGCTAGGATAGGAGGACTGTCAATTGTCAAATCTTTTGAATCTCCCCAAAGGAGAGCTGTTGAAGGCACCCAATCATCAGACATGTCTTGTTGATTAGAAAGATTAGGTGTGTAGTCTGAGTCATTGTCACTGTCCATTGCAGCTGAGACAAGGATGCTTGTTTGTTTCTCATTTTCAAAACCCAAGCCAACTGTTGACTTATTCCTTCATCCAAAAAGGGCATGGTTAAGAGGTTCAGCTTTAGCATCCAACCTATGACTAAGGGGACCATGTCCTAGATAACCCATATTCTTGACCAATGTATACCCTCTCCCATAAGCTCTAGGAGAAGGTGCAAAATTCTCATTATGTCGGTATTTCTCTTCTCGATAAATCTAGTCCCTAACGACAACCTCTTCTTTTTCCTCTTGAATCGGAACTGAGGACTCTACAAATTTATCGAACAATGTCATGGTTGAAGATGAGGGCTTCATTTCTTGAGAAGGTTTTCCATAAGACCTAGGGGAAATTGGCAATTTTATGAATGTATCCATTTTGTAATCCCCCATACCAAGGTCTATAGTCTTGAATTTATTCTTGCATTGTTCAAATGTAGTAGCAAAAGTATCAGCCTCCCTATTCAAAGGAATATGAGACCCTGCCGAAATTGTGTTGACTGATAATGTGTTGTCCCCTGGTATGCAAATTTCTACTCCATTATAAGGGAACTTCACACATTGATGATAAGTAGACGGGACTGCTTGCATCTCATGTATCCAAGGTCTACCCAACAAAATATTGTAAGCTAAAGGACCAGCGTCAACAATCTGAAACAAAATGTCTTTCTCTACAGGACCAATTCGAATAGCAAGAACAACCAACCCTTTAGAGCTACATTTTGCTTCATCATAAGCCTTAATGGTGATCTTCTTTCTTGTATCAATGACTTCTTCTGAATAAAACAAGGCCATCAATAAGCTCAAAGAGCAGATATTAAGCTTAGCACCCCCATCTATCAACACGCTCCTCACACAGGTCTTATGGATCATAACCTCTATATGAAGGGCCAAATTGTGTGGGTGGCTTAGTGACTTGTCATCTTCTTCTAAGTATGTAAGGTAGTGAGGGCTAGCCAAGTGGTTGACCATATTCTGGAATTGGTCTACATCTATATCATTAGGGACACTAGCCGATCACAGAGCATCCTCAAGGACACGCTTATGCTTAGGGGACAATTTTAAAAGCTCAAAAATAGATATCTGCCTTGGTGTCTGTTGTAATTGATCAACAAGATTATAGTTCAAATCAGGACCAATGGCGGGCTTAGGAAGAACACCCTTTGTCATTGGTTGTTTAGACTTGCTGGAATTAGGACCTCTAATAACAATGGGAGCTTGAGACTGACTCCTAGTGACAACATTGAGGGGTTGAGACATCCTTCATGAGTGAGGACCTCTAAGCACAACAACGGGTTCTTCATCAAATATGGGAGGTGAGTCATAACCATAGGGGTCTTTCCCTCTCATCATGTTGACATTATCATCAACAACTTCAAGCATATTAATGACATTCTCAGCGGCTGTGTAAGTGTAGTTGATAGCGACCCTGCCATTCTTACCCTTAGAGTTGTCTCCTTTCTCATATTTTGGCAAGGGTTCTTTAAAATCTTTGTGGTCAGCGTTTGTGGTCAACCCATCAACTTGTAATCTTCCACTTTCAATAAGATCTTGGACAAGATGCTTAAGTCTAAAGCAATTTTCTATATCGTGTCCAATTCCATTGTGAAAGACACAAAAAGCCTTCTCATCCCACCAACGAGGCTTAGGATCCGGTATGTGGTGTTTGGCAGGATCTTGAGGTTGTGCCAAATTATGAGCAATCAATGTTTTGAAAATGTCTGCATATGAGTCTCCAAGTTTGGTAAATTGTCTCTTTTCTGTTTTAGGCCTCCCTTGATACTTGGGTTTATTCTCTTGTTGTTCTGAAGATGTTTGCAGCTTCATGGCTTGGACTGCGTTAGAGAGATTAAGAACTCCTTCATTCTTAGGTTGTGATGAGTCAACAACTCCATCATTAACCACTTGCTTATTCTTATTCCAATAAGAGTTCTTTTTGTCCTTATTACCATTATTATTGTTGTTTTGGCCATTGTTGTTATTAGTTGTTTGGCCAAAATGCCTTGTTCTTTTAGGACATCTTCTATGCGACATGCAATCTCTACCATGGTATCAAAAGAGTTAAAAACCATTTTCCTCACAATTGCTCACAATTATGTCTATTTGTTCTTCCTTAGGAATTGTTCTAGGATACTTCAAGCACAACCGTCTCCATCTTTGCAAGAAGGTGACAAAAGGTTCTCCTTGATTTTGTTTGAGTTTACACAAATCAAGCATTGTGACTGACCTTGATAGATTGTAAGCAAAATGTTGGACAAATCTTTGGACAATTTCTTTAAATGTCCTCACTGGAGGAGTAAGGTTGGTGAACCACTCCATAGCTTGGCCTTTTAGACTCCTTGGGAATAATCTCATTAAGTAGGAGTCTTCATGATGAAAAGAAAAGCTCATTATATAAAATTGTCTAACATGGTCATGAGGGTCACCACTGCCATCATATTTGTCATAAGTTGGGAACTCAACCTTCTTAGGAAATTCAATCATCACCACACTTTTGTCTATAGGGTTGGGACATATGGAGTCCAAGTTGAATGTACTCTTAGGAGCTCTCATTTTCTCTATGTCCCTTTGCATTTGCATGATCACCTTGTTGGTTGAAGGACTTTGTTTCTTAATCTTTTGGTGCACATCAAAATCATATGGGACCTTAGCACCTTTGTTGATGAGACTTTCTAGAAACTGATCCTTGTTTTGTTCCACATATCTTTCTACATATGCTTGGAAAGATGGTTCTTGCTGCATAGTCATAAAATCTATATGATCAAAGTTTGCATAACTTCCTCCATGTTGTGAGCCATGATGTGCTCGTTGGGAGGGTTGCTGTGAACGTCTAGGAGGTGACTGTCTCCTATGGTGATCATATCTTGAAGTCCTTCTACCCCTAGGACTTGGGGATCTTGAGGGTGTCCTTGACCTTCTTCTAGGACTTGGTGAGGGGGTAGATGGGGGTGAGTTGGTCCCACTAGTGGTACCCCTCCCATTGAATCGATTTTGGAGTTGTTGTGCATAGAGCCTATCTTGTTCTTCTTGAGCGACTCTTTTTCTTATGTCCAATAATGCACGTTCCTCTTCTTCTAGTTGTCTAAATTTCTCCTTTTTGGCAACTTGTTCATCTAGATAGGCTTGCTTCTCCCTTTCAATGCTTTTCAATCTTGTACTTGCATATCGAGAGGTATCTTTTAGTGGAGAAGATTGCCTTGAATGTCTAATTGCATTAGCTACATTGATATGGTGGTCACTAGATTCGTTGTTTTGGTCTTCGTGTTGTGACCCTGAATCTGAGTGAGTCTGTTGGTAATGTCTCTTAGCTCATTGGTGAGCATTGAGATATCTTGTGCCAATAGGAGGTGATCCAGGCGGACCAGCATATGCAGACCCAGCATACGTCATGTTACCTCTATGCCATTGAAATATGTCATCAAGAGTTTGGTTCATTGCTTCTCTTTGTTGTCGAGTGAAAGTGTAACTCATGTCCATACTTGATGAAAGAGGTGCTAAAGAGGTACTCACTTTACTGGGATTAAAACAAACCTCGGGTTCACTTTTAGGAGATTGATCGAAAAGGGATTCTTTTCCCTTGTGTTGTTTATGAGTCTTAACTGGTGGTAACTGGCTAAAGACAACAGGGGGTTGCTTCCCTTGACTGACTTGGTAACTTGTTGTAACTGACATGAAAGAAAAAGATTCTTAATGAGGGTGACCTCTCAAAGTGTCAACACCAAACTAGGATAATCAAAGTTCTCTAATGTCCAAAAGAGATGAAAAGTTAAAAATATCAAAAGGGGCTTTACCAACACTGTCAAAGAGGTGCTTCAAATCAAAGGGTGACTACCCTTGCACTTTTGAACCAGGAGGTTGGACTAGGCCAAAATATAATTAAAATTGAGATTAAATGAAAATGATTTGGACAATAAGAATACTAAAATTTTTCAAGAATGTAGCTAACAATTCTAGAGATAAAATTTTTCACTAAGAATATCCTTCTAACTTGACAACTATTTCCAAAGTGACCTTGTAAATCGATTGATGCTATCCCAAGAGGGAAAAAGCCAGAGATCTAGAGCCAAGACAGGTCCCCAACAACAGAGTAAACATCCTACTCAAAGACCTAATCTGACTAACAGGGACTGAAGCTGACTGAACTGGAAACACAACAGACACTACCCAGGTGATAGACTCTAGGCTAACCGGGCAATATACCTATAACAGGGCGATATTTCACCTTTTACTAGGCGACAGACCTGATATCTGCCAGGCCATAAACACTAGGCAAGGCAAGCGATAGTCCAGCAGGCGCGAACTATCGCGCGATATAACTTCTCAATGCAGGCGATACTATTGCAGAATTGTTCAAATCTTGACCAGAATTGTGTAAAATTTGCATTTTTGGGTCTGTTTGATCAAAGTTTTCAGTTTGAGGGTTGATGTTTTCAATTTTAATCACAATATCAGCAGAAATTTGATAGGTTTGCAAATAGCATGGGATCAAACATGTCTCAAAACACTTGAAACAAGGGCAAAAGCAACCTTGCCAAGACAAACATTTGTGATATCAAAATTGAAAAATCACCCTATGAATGCTACCGATTGTTTGTATGTTGAGAACATTTATACTAGTATCACACAATCAAAGACACTTCAAGTAAAGCTATCCTAAAAAGTCAAGGCTCAATACTTACCAACTTAGCCCACAACTTGATGTTCCCTTGTCTCACACAAAGTGGTTACCCACAATAGATATTGGCTTTGTCATGGAAGTGCCAAAGACACAACCAAAAGAACACATATGGTGAGTATCTTAAGGTGATCTGGGTTGTTCCACTTGGATCAATCCTTGCACTAAGAAGATAAGCAGCAAAATAAGGTGGCTTCTATCTAATGGTTCGTAGTTAGGGCTTCCATTCACAACACCCCTCTTGCTCCTCATAGAGGACTCGAACCTCGCGGCCTCAAGAGTAACTTAAGTATTCTTGCTAAATGCTTTCCCCAAGGTCGCAATCCCATGAGCTACTCACATCAAGCGAAGACAAGTGTTATGTCTACCAAGATTTTGTGTCCTTGATAGCCTTGAGTTTATAGTGGGTCAGAATAGCTCGGTATTAGCTTGTCCCCACTTGGGTCGTTCCTCTTGATTGCTCAAGAGCAGGCCCGCTAAAGGATTCTAATGCTAAACAAAGAATGAATTAACTTTTGAGGTTCAAGGTTTTTGGTTCACCACAAGGGTGAAGAGCATACTCCCCTATCTCAAGAATTTCTCCCAAACACACCAAAAAGAGGTTCAATTACCCTCTTGCTTCCAAACTTCCAAGATGGGTCAAGATTTTCTGGTTCACCACAAGGGTGAAGAGCATACTTCTCCTACCACCTCAAAATCCCTTCCACAAGATATTAAGATTCCTATGAAAATGAACAACTAGTGATTGCTGCACTTGAAAAAAATAAAAAAAAAACACAAGCACTTGATTTGGTTTTTATGCTTAGGGTGGCCCTGCAAAAACCGTTAGTAACCCTCTTTGACATGCATTCTTTTAGCAAAATATTCAAGCAAGAGGCACCTACAAGCACAACTTGTTAAACCAACAAGAGGTTAGAAAAACCAAAATCTAAGTGAAACAATGCAAGATCTAACTAGAAGATGTAAATAAACTCTGTCTAAATGCAATGAACAGAAACAACAAGCTATCTAAGATCAAACTCGGCTAAATAACTCAAATTAAAGCTCTTTGCTGGTACAAGCAACACACTGCAGACACCAGAAATATCGCACGATACAGTTATGTATAACAGTGTGATATTTTAAGTTTGAGCGATATTTCACCTTAAGCCAGGAGATACTTCGTCTGACACCAGGTGATAATTCCTACAACAGTCAGGCGATACTTCAATCAGGTGAAGTATCGCACGATATGGAGCGAACTATCACATGATATACTGGAATAGTATCGTACGATATACTGAGACCAACAAAACAGAGACTGAAAATTCAGCCGAAATTAATTCAAAAAATTGACGGAAATGCAAAAATGAAAGGACAAAGTTAAGCTACTCTACCCCACGGTGGGCGCCAAAAATGTATGGTAAAAATGTGACCACACTTTTATGAATCCTTACATGCAAGGAAACTCAAGAATGAGCCCTCACAAATCGATCCATAACTCTCTATGCATGGAGTTGCAAGATTTGTAAAATTGCTCTTAGCTAGAGCTATAAACTCATGACCTTGCTAGTCAACCACACAATGAGAGATTCCAAATCAAAGACAAGGGCAAGAGTGCCAATATCTCCAATGAAATCAATATGAATGCAATGCAATGCAACCTATATGAGTATGCAAATTACTCTATGAAAGTGCAAGTACAAATTATGCTTTGAAAGGAAAGTACAAAGATTACAACCTTCCTAATTAGGCTATGTTAGATTAATTTATTACATAAAAAGGAAATCTAAGCTAAGAATGTCATTATCATGCAACTATGAAAGAAAATATGAAACTAGATGAAATGCAACAAAAGGCTTCAAAGCTTGGATGCAAAGGTGTCTTCAAAGCAAGCTCCAAATAGACCTAGAAAACTTGCAGCATAACAATAGCATAAAAACATGATCCTAAAATGAAGAGGAGAGCTCTCCTTTTATAGGAAATGAGAAAGAATGGACCATGGAGATTAAGAGGCAAAAGACTTAATCAATGGTGGAGCTTGAAAGAGGAGTAATCCATGTGCACAAGTATCCTCCAATAGGAAAATAACAGTTGACTTTAGTGTCCATATGAGACAAAAAATACTTTTTCCCTTTTTATAAAATAAGAATAATATTTTATTTGTGCAACTTAGGATAAGAGGAAAAGTGGGGGCTTTTTATTTATTAAAAGGGGAGGAAATATTCCTTTTAAATAAATAAAAACTTAGGATAAAATGGTTAGCCCAAGGCAAATAATCGAAAATGATAAAATATGATTTGATCAAAAAAATTGATATAATGCAAAATGTTAATTTTTGAAAATATTGATTCAAGGATTTGATAAATTGCAGAATGGGGGCCCAAAGTCTAGCTCGAGTTAAGTGTAGGAAAATGCATTGATAAATCTATTTTTAGAAGTAATATTAGTATCTTTTTCCTTGGTAAGTCCTCAAATTGAGGTAATGGATTGTATATCCCATAACGGATTGCATCACAACTCTCCTTCATATGTGAGGAAGGGTTCTAAAACTAGGTTATTTAATAGATACTTGGGACAAAATACCCAAATGCAGGTCTAGGAATTCATGCACTTTATCCAAGACATGAAATGTTGATACAAGTCCAAGAATGCCTCCATTTTTCTAATCGTTTGATGCATAGGACTTTTCTTAGCAATTCCTAGGGAAAACTACACTAATTGGACTTTTATTTAACTTAATTTTAATGCATATAAGTTTCATACTATTTGTCATTTTCATAGGGAATCATTTTCAAATATCACTTTGTTTAAGAATTAGATTTCTAATTAGTATTAATTCATTCTATATGTCCCATCTTTAATAAATAATGATTTACTAGAATCAAGCTTTCATGAGTTTGAACTTTTCTCTCTTGGTACTCATTCCATCAAGTGATTGTCAGATGCATGAAGAAATGGGATTGAAACTAATGAGATGATTTTTGTTTGGTTTAATTATTACCTCCAAGATGTATAATCACTTACTGAGATTTTTAGTTAGGACATTTTATGTAGGATGGGTGAGAAACTAATTTAGAAAGCTTATTCTTTTATAAATGAAATGCTACATATTTTGTTACCATAAATGATAGTAATGTTGAAGATTGATTATTTGATGGTGATGATGACGAAGGCTGAACAATATAAGAGGAATACATGATATTAGAAAGATAAGTTTAGTTATAGTCTTATCATTGACGTCAAGCAATTGATTTTTGGTTTATATTATGTTTCCATATCATTTGGTAATGATATAAGTTGAATGAGTTAAAAAGAAGAAGAAATGAGATGTTGTAAAGTTGAAGAACATAAATGGGCAACTGATACAGATTGGAAAATGATTAGATTATGTTGATATAATTTTTTTCTACCTAACATATGATTATGTTAAGTCGGTAAAGCATGGTGATGAAGATTTGTCAAATCGGTAAGTTAAGTTTTTTTGGCTACCAAGCAAGATATGCCACTCGGTAAAGGTAAAAGGTAAAAGGTAAAAGGAAGTAAATTGGTAAAGGAAAAGGAACCGAAGGCACTGAACAAAAAGGAAAGGTTTAGGCACTAAGTGAAGTCTACCAAAATATAAAACGTCATGCACTCTTCTATAATCCTCGAGAACCCTGTCTCTCCTAAACAAGGGACAATATTAAAATACAGTCAAGTCTTCATTCCATGATTCATGTAGAATAGCTCCCAAGTCTTGAGTGCATGAAAGGTAATAGATTAAGTACGAGGACATGCAAAATTCCTTTTTTATTGCCTGGGCTTATTTAAGTTGATCTCTTAGAGAACCACCGATGATTTTCACCCAGTCGAGATTTTGTTTTCCTTCCAAAATTATCTCTATAAAGTGGTACATGCAGTCTTCAAAAAGGAGGACTTGTTTTGAACCTCTCACTCGGTGTAAGAGAACCATGATATCATGAATGTGAGGCTTCATATGATCCTTGGTTAGGACCTTGGGCATCTTGGAACTGCCTTTCTAGAAAATCTTAGTCCATTTTCGAGCCATATAACTGCGGTTTTTATCAATATTTTCCTGAAACTAGACGAGTGACTGGGTGGGAGTAAAACTAGCAAAATTTTTCTCCAGAATCTTGAAAAGGGACAATATAGTTTCTCTACTCACAGAAAATAGGGTTTGACCTCCAACATTCATTATACATTTAGACCTAACATCATAATGATTTATGCATTGTTGAATTAATTATGGACTCA
This sequence comes from Chamaecyparis obtusa, assembly GCA_027943335.1. Classification (NCBI taxonomy): domain Eukaryota; kingdom Viridiplantae; phylum Streptophyta; class Pinopsida; order Cupressales; family Cupressaceae; genus Chamaecyparis; species Chamaecyparis obtusa. The sequence continues at coordinate 1,829,634 of BSBK01004655.1, forward strand.
CTACCGCTAAAGGGAAAACCGCAGCTTCAAGTAACCCACTAGACAAGAATTCTAGACTAAAATCTTTTGCTGTGGAATATGTGAGATTGCCAACCATTTTCTCTACTTCAACCCCTAACAAGTCAGTGTCTGCAATTACCGAAGCATGACATTCCAAGTTTGTAGAATTTTTGAAGAAATGCATACTAGACCTCATGTTCTCTTCCTAAAATCAAATAGGAAACAAGACTCCCCTTGGAAAAACACAACCATGCAGGAACAAGAAACAAAAAGAGGGCTTTCAGTAGCTACCTGTGTTTCATTGACTTAATAAAACAACTTCCTTCTTTCGTTGCTGAGACTCCAAAAACTTGTAATGGAAAGAAGAGAGTTACATGGATACTTATAATTTAAAAATCATAATAGAGTGTCGACTTGGGTGGCATTAAATAATAGCATTGATTAGAGTGAGGTGAAAAATGATGATTTGACAATAACCTACCGCCAAAACTCAACAACATTTCAGAACATCATTATCTTTCTTTAAATGTCACACCTTCACTCATGCTTAAAATAACTTTCGTAGAAATTCAAATCATCAGTTCAGATTCACCCCGCAATTTCTATCTTTTCAAAATTGTCCATACTTCAAACTGATAATAACTTCACTGCCCATTTACATTGTCCACCTCATCAGCTATCACATCACTTCTTGATTTTACCATTTTTTCCCCTTGAACTCCTTTGAACTACTTCGAACCATAGCTCACAGAGGTTCGAAGTGGTTCACCGCTGAATGATGACGTAGACTAGGGTCCCACATGCATAAACCAACGTTTGAGAAAAAAAACCTAATTGAACTACTTTGAACGGGAGTTCAAAGAGGTTCAAAGAAGTTCAAAAGAAAACGGTTGGGGACCAAACGAAACTTGACCCATGAATACCAACTTTAAAGAAGATAGTTCCGAAGGTTACATTAGTTGACTTAAAGGTTAGGTGGACCTTGAAAAGTTGCTGACGCAAAATTGGAAAGGAAGGACGTTGAACTAGGCTTTGAAGGAACAAACAAAGGGTCAAAGACACTTTTACATGGCGACTCTAAATGACCCTAACACATACAAATATCAGAAAGCTACCAGAGACCGAAGACGAACTGGGTAGATGGTGAATTATTTTCAATGATCAAGATCTTTCAAAGGAAAATGAAGGAGAGATGCAGGATTCCTGCAGAGTTAGTTGAGAAATACAAAGACACAATTTTTTTCATGGTTGAAACTGATTGTGTGTGCTTTGAATCAGTTGAGCCTAGAAAGAAATGGTGCTACCATATGGGGTATGAGGTTAGTGTCGAGGTTCTTACAATGGAAGTTGAACATGTACTAGCATTTGAAATTGATACATTTGAAGAAACATGGGGAACTTACTTGGAAAAGTCAGCAAAGGTTAGAGAGGAACAAGATAAAGGAACAAGGAAGAGAAAGATAGAGAAGATGGTAGATGACATAGCTGCGAAGGCAGGAAGCACAAGGGGACAATTAAAGGAGGTAAGAAAAAAGATGATAGAAGGGTCTTCTATCATGGAAATTGAAGCACCTCCACCTCCTGAAGCAGAAAAGACAGTAAGTCCTACTTCTGATATAATAGATTTATCAATCGTCCCTAAGAAGGTAGCAAATGAAGATGCACCTACGAGCACACCTAGGAGATCTACAAGATCAAATAGACCAAGCAGGCCAAAGACACAAAATGGAGAAGTAGAAGCAAAGAAGAAAGAGGATAAGATAATATAGAAGAAAGAAGAGAAAGTAGAACAGAAGAAGGTAGAAAACCTATGGAAGCCATATATATAAATGTTGCAAAAAAGGATAATAAGAGATGGAAATTTGAAGACATTGAATAGATACTATGAAAGGTATGACTCTGATAATCAAGCAGTGATTAAAGATATAGTGATTGAGCACTTGCTAGTTTATAAGGAAAATTTGTTAGATATTGAAGCCAACATTCCTAAAGGCCTTTATAGAAAATTGGAAATCAGAAAGCAATTGGCTCAATTAGAAGATGAAACATTAACAAATAAATCAATTGATTAAGGGAAGGCTAGATGGAATGGTAATGTGCTATGTCAGATGAAGATTGTATATTGCCAACACTTTGGTACAATATAAGATCACCGACTCAGTATTTATCATTTGTATAAGTAATTATAATGTTTTTTGTTGTATTTGAGAGTCAAGTGGATGACAGAATAGATATAAATAAAGAGTGTTTTGTGGAAGCGATAAGTGTGAAAGTCATGTATGAGATATGGATGCAAATTTGGGATATCAGTAATGGTTGATAGCAGATGGGAGATCAAAGATTGACAGAGGTATAACTGGAACTATCAAAACATAGTAGATGCTTATATTGTTCACTCTTGAAGAACACTTTTGTTACTGAATTATTGATTGTAAGAGTTGTAAGATCAATATACCTTTAGCAGGGTTTTTGTATACCCTTAACAGGGTTTCTATTCCTCTAACAAGGAAATGTACTATGTAATACTCAGCTCCTAACATGACTAGATCTCCTAACACATATTCTATATTGTAGTGCATAGTTGTGGGTACTATCCCCACCAGGGTTTTCCCTTGGCATGGGTTTCCTCAAAAATAACTAATGGTGTTATGAGTTATGTGTTATGTGTTTATGTTCTTTTCATTTATGCATTCATATGGTTTAGTTGCAATTGATTTAAGTTTAAATTGAAGTGTTGTAATACTGATTCCCCCCCCCCTCAATATTACTTAATCCTAACAGATTAAGGGTTTAATATTTGTGAAAGGAGAACACTCCAAGTTTGGTCAAGACAAGCCTAAATCCAAAAGACATAAGAGCAAGTAAAAGAATAATAACAAAGCTAAAGATCAGAAAGACAAGGCCAAGAAGAAGAAATGACAAAATAACAAAGATAGAAGACATAAGTGCAAGGCCAAGAAAAGGAACAAGAGCAAGACGACTTTGGTAAGAACACCTAAACCTCTTAATTTTAGTGGTAAGTGTTTTTATTATGGAAAGTTGGACATTAAGCCTTAGATTGTAGAAGGAAAACTCACTTTCCTAGAGGCAAAATAAATAACCATGTTTCATAGATACTCAGTAATATGAGAAGGATGAGTGATACTGTCACTAAGAAAATAGGTGGATGTCCATGTTCTATGATGAGGAATGAAGAAAATAGATATAAGATTATCATAGGTCTCATATGCAACATGTCTACTCAGATTTCCATATACTGTAGAGACATACATGTAGATGAGTTTGGCCGAGTAAGAATGGACAAGAATATATGCAATAAAATGTTGAGGTCAAGAATGTGGGAAAGAGTGATGAGGACAAGAAACAAGTGACTAGGAAAGGTTAGAACTAAAAAGGTATAGAGTGAGAAGACAAGGGTAAACATAAAGATGACAGAGAAAAGGAGAAGGAGAAGAAATTTGGTAAGAGACAAAAGCATAGAAATTGGGTCAAGAGAAAGAAAAGAAAGGAGATTGTCAGCAAAGAGTCTAGTCTTCTCGACAAATGGGTAATATCCTATCCCGATCAGAACTAAGATGCAAGAGATTGCATTAATCCAATATGCTTTAAAAAATAATCTTACAATTGGTGATGTATAAAGGTTTCTACTCAGGGGCAATATTTAGCATGACAAGTTAGATGTTAGATTTTGATGTGTTATGATATGTAATTAGACGTATTTAGTGGCCAAAGAAGGTGATACATATTTTCCGTTGATGTCAAAGGGGGAGAGAAGAACATATGTGAAAAATAATCAGGTGTGAAGACCAAGAGAAGATGTGAAGAGAAAGTTTTATATACTTGCACATAAGAAAAAGCTTTAGAAGAGGAAGTGTACATCCAAGGGGGACAAATGAATAGAGAGAAGTGTATGCAATCGGATTGGAACCAAGGAGATCTTGTTCCCACGAAGAGTAGAGATAGAGTAGAGGTGAGACAAGTACAGATACTATTAGTTTCTGATTGCATTATTGTTTTATTATTTTTCTCATCACATGTTGCCATCAATGCCAAAGGGGGAGATTGTTGGAATGTTGGATGTGGTTTAATTGATGCCAAAATGTCTACTATGATGTTTGGATGTCTAGTGTGAAGTTTGGATGTTTTGATATCCGTTATGAAGTTTGGATGTCAAATATGCAGTTTTTCCAGTAATGCAGTATGTTTAAATGAATGGTGAAGGAAGGTTACTTAAGATGAGGATTCACCCACCCCATGGGATGATGCACAGGTTGTCTACATGTTTCATGTCAAGTTTTGAACCATTGGCTAAGATATGCAATAAGGAATCCTTCATAAATGGTAAAAATTATTTGGAAAAGATGTATCTGACATCTAGATATGTGTTTTATCAAAGAAGATTTTGACTATTATGTATGCAAAACACAAAGATTCTATTTAATTGAACATGTAATAGCTACTACACATATTTAGAAAATACAAGAAAATCAATGTGACAAACAAAACATCATTAAACAAAATATTAACATAACAAATGCAAAATGCATTGAACAGGAATAAAATCAACTTCACTGTATTAATTATGTGCGAACTATAAAACTCACTAATTTGCAGAGCATAGAGATCTACGAGTGTTTGAAAATAGTATATATGAAGATATATGCTTACTAGTTGCACTCTATATTGGCACCAGAAAGATTAAAGAAATCAAGCAACCTAAGACTAAAGAAATCGAGCAAGCTAAGACTAAATTCAAATGCTTGCTTATTACCTGGATTGTTAGCTTTGAATCTGACAATGGTTCATCTATTAATGGTAACCCCTACAATATTGCACAAGTTACACGAACAAGAAAGAAGTCAGGATATCATGTTCCAAATTATGGCTCACACATATTGGTCTATACATGTTGTTCTCTTCTTTTTTATAAAAAATTGCCCTCTCAATCTTGTTACTCACCGAATGAGAGATAAATCAAATAGAAACTAACCGAATGAGAGATAAATCAAACAAAAAATTACTTACAAATTAGAGATAAATGAAACAAAACCTAAATTCACATTGAAGGCTTAGCTAGATAAACAAATCGATTCAATGTGAGTATGCTCTGGTTCATGTTCCCTTGTCTCGGTGGATCCCTCTTCCCTGTTTCATTTATTTATGATCCCTTTAAGCTCTTAGAGGAATTTCCTGTAAAGACCTGAGAACGACTGGGCTGATCTTTCATAATTAATTGTAGCGGCTGAACCAGTCTTCCACAATTAAATGTAACCACCCTTTGTGTGAGTAGTCTCCACATAATGAAGTGACAACGCTTCGTGCGATCTGAATAGTCTCTACATAATGAAGTGTAACTGAATGTGAACCATTTCTTTTTTATTTACACAGAAAATACCAAGCATATTCTCCATCGTATGGTTGTATAGACACCTCTCTACATATTTATTTTTAAGTACAAATATAAATAATTGATTTAATTGATTTAAGATTTTTTTGAAATTTAGTTTTACATTTGGAATTGGCGAGATTATAATTTAGGAATCAAATTTTGAATGGAATGTGCTCGCTTATTTCTTTATGACCGTGGGAAAAAAACAGCAAAAAATGAAAAAAGCAGAAAAGCAAAGTTATCATTTATGCTTTCATCCAGGGAATGTCTAATTTAAGCTTTCAATTTTACTCTTCTGTAACAGGAGAAGCTCTGAGGGTTTCCTCATCTAGCCTGGGTTTTCATTTGTATATAACACCATTTGGTTGTGATCTTTTGAAGTACAGGGAGGAATTGTATGCCGAGGAGGAAGTGCACGTGTTTCATCTCGATGATCTGCAGCGCTGTGTTGATGACGACGCAAATTTCAGACTTATCAATACTTGATCAGGGGATTCTGTAACTCCCAGGTTTTCTTCTTTTGTTATAAGTTATGCTTGTATACAGATCAATACCTGTTATGGCATTTTCATTTTGCTCTGATTATCGTATTTTGATCCGAGGGCATTTGTTTAAAATGACATTTCATATTTACGATCTATATTTACCATTCGTATTTCATAGGTGAGATTGATTAACGGTCTAAGATTGCAGTTCGCTTGCGATAGAAATTTTTATTGCAGCTTCCTATGGACACTGGGTTTGAGGTTTAGGTTTCAGACACGATCATTCATTCAGTTATTTTTTATTTTAAAATAAGCATTGTTTTGCACGAGGCATTCAGACCCTAGGGTTCATGTCCCACTGAATTGATAAATAAATTGAGGGTTTCTTTAAATTATATTTAATTAGTCTTGATATTTTGAGTATATTTGTCCAAAAATACTTCTCTTTCCATCATAGGGAACAGTCCGCCACCTCATTCCAAATCCTCTGCAGTTTTTCTCAAGGTATTCAACAGATTCAGCTTACATTTAATCATAATATGAAGAATCATAATCATATTTTTGAAAATCTAGTGAAGAATTTATGGGAAACAAACATGAGCCATGAAGAGAAATTTTGCTTAGGGTTTAACCTGGAAAAGTGCAGCGGTGGAAGCAGAATAAACCATAATCCGTGTGAAAGCGTATCCGAACAAGTTGGGGAATCCACCTCCTGCAGGCTTTAAGCGTATGCGAAAGGGTTAGTTGCCGAATCCACCTCCTACAGGCTTTAAGGCCTGTATTCCACAGATTCCAAATATTCTGCAATTTTGCTCAAGGTATTCAACTTACCATTGACTCATGGGATGGCCAGGTATTCCCTCATCAGTTGGCTATATCTTATCATTTTCATCTCTTCACTTGACAAAAATTAGCTAAGATTTATATAGAACTTGCTAGAGCTTATTTCTTAAACTAAATACCCTGCATTCTACCCTTATCTAATGTTAATTGATATAGATTTGAAAACCATTTTTATTTACTTCTCTTCCCAATATCTCAAATAGGCTTACAACCAACCAGCATGATGACATCACAGTCCATTGTGATGAGATGATATGTTCTGGATGTAACTGTTTGTTACTTATATCCAGAACCTCTCACTTATGTTTGGGAAAATTAGATGGGTTCAGATTCAAACTTAGAACAATCCTCTTCTCATTGGTCTTCTTTTCAACCAGGCTGAGGTCCAAGACAGCTATCCATCCCATGGACAGCTAAACAGCCGCTCTACTTTACCTTCAACGATAAGTTCTGGCTGTAGAATAATATCCCTCAAAGAGTATATCTGGCTGTAGAATATAACAAGTAATCCACTAATATGAATAATTTTATTTGTAATAATATTGTTCAATTATCAAACAAGAGGTTAAACATATTTATCTTATTGGTAGCCACTAAGAAATGCTCTCAAGGACTGAAGATTCGAAAAAGTGTTTGCTCCAAATACAGGGGATGGTAATTCTCTGTACTGTTTCAAATGTGCACCAACACCACAAGGTGAATAAAATCTAATAGCTGTAATAGGCCATTTGTACAGTCTATCAACCCATAGGTGCCTAGTGTAGCCAATCCTCTTCCTTATTAATAAAGGGAAATCAGTGAGATTGGCATGGAATTCACAATAAGAAGCCAACATAATTTGTGGAGATGTAAAATACTGAAGAATCCATTAACTATTGTATCTATGTTTTCAATTTATAGCAATACTCAAGTATTTACTCTGAATTTTGGAATGAATAAAGTACGACTGTCTTCTTAAGCTTTATGCAGTTGGGAAGGGGCAGTGCACTAGACAGAGACCCTTTGTGCTGAGGCCTTCGGTCCAGGTCAGATTTATATGCTGACGTAGGTGATTTAGCTGGGAAATTTGCTTTCCATTCATCTTTGCAATGCAGAAATTTCTTCAAGCACATAGAAATGTCATGGTCATGGCTTGGACTGCTTTATTGGATTTATAATCCATTTTTTTCCGTGTCGGTTATTAATATTCAAACTAAGTTTGGGATGAGTTGGAGTAGCTATCATGGTGGATTGTTGATATTGGTCAATTCTTGCATATTGTTTACTTTTGCCAAGATGCTTGGAGAGGATTTTCCTGGCTCGGTTTTTGGGATTTATGGGCTTTTGTTCGACTTTCAATGCTTCAGCTATCATGTTATGATTTGTTAGAGAACAGTAGTGTTTTTTTTTTCTTCAAGAATCAAAACTCAATTTCTGTCAATGGAAACCTTAAATTAGGATCAGAGAATGAACACAATCTTTGAAGAGCTATGATTGTTCTAGTCACATTCATATATATTTGACCTTGGAGCCAAGGTAAATTTTTTCGACCCCAACTTCTCAAATTCTAGAAATATAGGGTGCCGCTAAGTTATAAATTTGACATTTGAGCTAATGTAAAACGTTTTCTTCCCCAAAATTTGAGTTATAAATTGCATGTTGAAAGAGGACTTTTGGACTTGTATGATCTGTGGAACAGCTGCAGATTCTCATTCTAATACTAATCACATTTTTCACTGATTGGATTTAAAGCATCGGATTTTTGTACGGTTTTCCACACCATCATCTCACTGCATTAAATTTTACTTAACTGATCATATTCTCTTTTGTCGTGCAGGTTGCTCAAGCCAAGGGTCGCCTGAAGTTGTGGGAAGCAATTGACATTCTCTGATGCTATTGATTACTGTAGTCATAAACGTCATTGTAATGTTTGTAGTGAAATGCTAGAGTATCTCAATAGTCAGTGCTGTCAATGCAAAAATAATTTTAATTTTACAATTACACTTTTGAATCAAATTGATCAACTAATTTGTAAATTGATATGTAAATGGATTTGTTGTTTAAAATAACTTTTTTATTTGGGAGGGGTTGAATTTGCCCCCTCCTTTAGATTGGAGGGAATGGTCATTGGTCGCGGTCATGGTTATGGTCATTCTTTTCAGCCTAATGTTGCTGTGCTGATTTTCATATTTTTATTATTGTATAAATTCAATACTACTTTTCATTTAGATTATTTTTACTTCATCGCATTTTATGATTTAAAAATTTCAATTAGTGCTGTTATTAATTATTAGGCAGTTTTATAAAAATGATTGTTGTGTTATTAGTACATTGTGATCTAAATATGTTTATTTAATGTATTTTATTTTTTTATTTATTGTGATCTAAATGTATTTATTTAATGTATGTTTATTTTATTTTATTTTTTGAATTCATATATTTTTTGTGTGAAGCCTGTTCTTGAATATTGATTTACTCATTATTTATTGAATTGAGTTTGAATTTTGGCATTCAGTTGCATTTGATTTATTTTGGCATTCACTTAGGTTGCATTTATTGTTTGTCTAAAGTCACTTTTAGACTCACTTCCCATTCACACTGGTTGTGAAGTGTGTTTCAAAATTGATTTGACTATTGTTTATTGAAGCATGGGTTTAAATTTTGACATTGACTTATATATTTGATCAATTTTGACATTGACTAATGTGAATTATTTTATTTGCAATAATATTGTTCAATTATCACAGGTTAAACATATTTATCCTATTGGTAGCCATTAAGAAATGCTCTCACGGACTGAAGATTCCAAAAAGTGTTTGTTCCAAATACAGGGGATGGTAATTCTCTGTACTGTTTCAAATGTGCACGTACACCACAAGGTGACTAAAATCTAAAAGCTGTAATAAGCCATTTGTACAGTCTATCAACCCATAGGTGCCTGGTGTAGCCAATCCTCTTCCTTATTAATGAAGGGAAATCAGTTAGATTGGCATGGAATTCACAATTAGAAGCCGACATAATTTGTGGAGCTGTAAAATACTGAAGAATCCATTAACTATTGTATCTATGTTTTCAATTTATAGCAATACTCAAGTATTTACTCTGAATTTTGGAATGAATAAAGTACGACTGTCTTCTTAAGCTTTATGCAGTTGGGAAGGGGCAGTGCACAGGACAGAGACCCTTTGTGCTGAGGCCTTCGATCCAGGTCAGATTTATATGCTGACGTAGGTGATTTAGCTGAGAAATTTGCTTTCCATTCATCTTTCCAATGTAGAAATTTCATCAAATACATAGAAATGTCATGGTCATGGCTTGGATTGCTTTATTGGATTTATAATCCATTTTTTTCCGTGTTGGTTATTAATATTCAAACTAAGTTTGGGATGAGTTGGAGTAGCTATCGTGGTGGATTGTTGATATTGGTCAATTCTTGCATATTGTTTACTTTTGCCAAGATGCTTGGAGAGGATTTTCCTGGCTCGCTTTTTGGGATTTATGGGCTTTTGTTCGACTTTCAATGCTTCAGCTATCATGTTATGGTTAGTTAGTGAACAGTAGTGTTTGTTTTCTCTTCAAGAATCAAAACTCAATTTCTGTCAATGAAAACCTTAAATTAGGATCAGAGAATGAACACAATCTTTGAAGAGCTATGATTGTGCTAGTCACATTCACTTGTGTGGTTGGTATTTTCAGTTTAGAGTCCTGGTATATGATGTCACTGACTATTATGATGGGTCATCTAAAAGATGCAGCATTTGAAGTCAATGTATTATCTATCTGGTAAGGGGCTTGTCCTAATCTACTAACTTCAAAAATTTATCATTTCTATCAAAATGCAGTTTTTAATCTTCTGGCAAATCCTATTAAGCATAACCTTATAAATCACAAGCTCTTAGTGATTGAGATGGAAAGACACTATGTTTCTCGTTTCCTTGGTTTAAGGATGGCTGTCTTAATAGTATTAGGAAAAGAATTTCCTAATTCCTTCTCTTGGGAATCAAGAAATGCCGGAATCCCCAACTGCTCAAGGGAGATGTAAAGGTGAGTAGCAAGGGAATAAAGGTGACCATGTTTGACATCAGGGCCTCTGTGGTTGATGAAAACATCAAACAACCTTGAAGATTCGGATGCCTTCCATCTTCTATTCCGCAGAAAGCATTGAACCCCTCATTTTGGTTCTGAGACGAAGAAGAAGAAGATGCCATTTTGGTTCTATTCCGCAGAAAGCAAACGCTAACAACGCTTTAAAAAACCAATAGTCATTGTAGTCAATGCAAAACCAATTTAATTTTACAATTACAATTTTGAATCAATTTGTAAATTGATATGTAAACGGATTTGTTGTTTAATATAATTTTTTTATTTGGTAGGGGTTGAATTTGCCCCCAACTTTAGGCTGGAGGGAATGGTCATTGGTCATGATCATTCTTTTTAGCCTAATGTTGCTGTGTTGATTTTCATATTTTTATTGTATTGTATAGATTCAATGCTGCTTTTCATTTAGATTGTTTTTACTTCATCACATTTTATGATTTAAAATTTTCAATTAGTGCAGTTAATTAATTATTAGGCAGTATTGTAAAAATTATTGTTGTTATTAGTACATTGTGATCTAAACATTTTATTTAATGTATTTTATTTTTTGAATTCATATATTTTTTGTGTGAAGCTCCTTCTTGAATATTGATTTACTCATTATTTATTGAATTGAGTTTGAATTGTGGCATTCAGTTGCATTTGATTAATTTTGGCATTCACTTAAGTTGCATTTCTTGTTTGTCTGATGTCACTTTTAGACTCACTTGCCATTCACTTGTTGTGGAGTGGGTTCAAAGATTGATTTGACTATTGTTTATTGAAGCATGGGTTTGAATTTTGACATTGACAGAACTATATGATCAATCTTGAAATTTATGTTGTATGTTTAAATTTTCACACTTTTACATTCACTTTGTTTGCATTTCGTTATATTGAAGTGTGTTTGAACTTTGTCATATTGAATTGACTTTCAAACATGCTTCATATGTTTCAACATCCACTAGTTGTAAAGTTTGTTTTTGAATATTGATTTATTCATTGCTTTTTTGAAGCATGGTATGAATTTTGGTATTATCCTCTTTACCATTTTAAAAATTTTGTGTAAAGTGCGTGGATCAACTTTGACATTCCTTTATATTATTTGTTGGTATTCACTATGTGTGTGAGAGAAAGAAAGAGAGAGGGACTGTTTGAATTATCTCAAGATTTTCTTATATTTGATACTCATATTGTTTGATTTTTTATTGTCACTTTAACGTGAGAACTTTTGTATTCACTTTACGTCAATACAATTCATCCTATGTGCATGTTTCAACTTTGGTGCATGTACGTTACACATGAAGTATGTGTCTCAACAAAGTTTTTATAAAGTGTGTTATAACTTTCCACATTCCATGTGGTTGCTTATGTTTGTTTTGTGTGTGGTTGAGCCAATTTTATCTGAAATTTATTTTAATTTTGACATATTTACTTTGTGTGTTTCAATACTCAATTCGTGTGTGGTTGAACCTTGTTCTACATAGTTTATATTTGAACTTTTGCTGCTAGCTTTGGCATTTGCTTGTGTGAAGTGTATGTCTAAACAAAATATGTTTGAAGTGAAATAACATTGCACAAAGTGTCTTTGAAATAATTCACTTTTGTGTGTACGTATTTTTCAATTAACTTTATTTAAATTTTTTAGCATTTTCTTTCTATATGTGCAAAGTGTATGTTTGAACAAACTACAAGTGAAATGAGCAAAACATTATGTGAAATATGTTTGAACTTTGACAACCATGTTATTGTGTTTTTACTTTGACAAGTGCATGTATAATTGAACTTTCACATTCACTTTATTTGAAAAGTGCACTAACTTTATATTGTATGTTTGAACTTTACTGTGAAGTGTGTATTGTATATTTTTTAATTGGAGTATTGCATTGGCAACATTATTACCATAATAGGAGGTACTTCAATTGAAACTTTCCTTGGACACATCAAATATGATAATCTATATTTTGAAAAGGGTGTAGTTTTGGCCAAAGAACCAAGACCCACCAACTATAAACTCCATATCTTGTCAAGGTTTTGGAAGAAAAACGGGAAGAACCTATTGTGCATAACAACCACATGCAACTAGTGAGAAACATTCTATCTATTTGAAGCCCAATTGCTAATGTAGTCTATAGGCAAGAGCCAAATAACCCCCCAATTTAAGCATTCTTTAAGCAACAAACTTATCGACAAAGGGAAGATCATCTTAGGATCAAGACAAAGATACTCTAATGACCTATCTAACTAAGAGGCAACATTCTATACAATGATAGGACATGGAGAGAGAGAGATCTATGACATTTTAGCCATCCCAACACTAAGAAGAAATCCTTCCTCCCATAGTAGCCCATTAGAATAAGGGACCTCCCCCACACACAACTTGATTTCTTTGTTAGTCCTCAATATATTGTTTCTTTGAATAGAAAAATGTTTTGATATTAAATAGAAACAAAACAAGAGGGTTGGCCCTAACAAAAGTAGACCAAAAAGGCAATGTACAACAAGATCAAGAACAAACCATTAACAACATAAAGAGTGGGTAGACAACTCACCCACAACAGGGAGAGGAGAATGGGAAACTCAAGAAGGATATTTCCTATGTTGGCAGACCACTATCTAGACAATACTATCACTAGGACATCACGAGGGGGGCAAGTAGGGAAATCCTCTTTGCAAAACTGTCAACACAAGTAGTTGAGTGTTAACAAAGTTGCACATCATTAGCCAAAGGTTGGTGCAGAATAGAAGCAACTAATGGAGAAGGGTCCACACAGCCAAAGGGGGCCACAAAAACAAGAGACGAACTAGGATTCACAGGGTTTGAGGAGGCCAAATCAATAACATGCACATCTCTTCAGGGGAGTCATGGGAGGAAGAGTTGGAAGCTATGATAGTTAAATGTTCATCACTAGCGTCCTTCCACCATATGGTAGCATCTTCACAATGTGAGATAGAAAAATTAGTTTCCAAGTGACTGCTAGAGAAGCATTGACGACATTGGAAGGGGAGACCATCTTAATAAGATTGAGTCCATAACCTATCCCCAACCATGAAAACCACATCTCAAGAAGAGGTGTGGAGATGTCAATGTCAATCAAAATTTGTGCAAAGGTAGAGAGACCCATTGAGGCTATGGTATCATCCACCTTCAAGAAATTTCCAATATAGTTGTTGATGGCCTTAAAACAAGAATTCTCCCAAAAATGAAGGGGAAGATTGAGAAGAACCCCCACTAAACGCACACTAAGTAAGAGTAAGAGGGTGTAAGGAGGTTGTTGAAGGTTTGGCCAAAAGAGAACGAATCACCAACTTATTCCTCAAACTAAGACGCTTTATAGCACAAGGAAAAAACTTAATGTTATAAAAAACTAAGGGTCTCAAACAATCTGTCACCATATGGTTGCAAACCAACCAAATCTACAATCCAAATCCACAATCATCCATTAATAGCAATCACCATCAATAAAATTAGATAATTATCTTCTCATAACCTTGACCAGGAAGAATTGAAGTGAATAAATTTATCCCAAATATTGTGTGGTAGAAGCTTTACCAATCTCAGCACAAAAAATAAGCAACCTAGAGCCAAATGTTACATGTCTTTCATGACCATGTATGGCTGAAAAAGAACAAAAGTATTAACAATACCTCTAACTATTTATTAATGCTAGTATTTTTTTATGGATAATAAGTATTATATTTTATTAATTCAAAATCAGTTGATTACTAAGCCACTGTATTTGACATATTCTAATTTCCACCCTAAAGCTGATAAGAAAGCCACTAAATTTAGCAAATTCTTCTTTCCAGTCCCAAAACCTACTAATTTTAGATACATTTCAAAATCCATCCCCCAAATGGTAAAGAGTGCTAAAACCTAAGAACTCGTCGCCACACATCAGAGAAACCACCCTGTTACATCCTCCCTTGAAAAGTTCAAAAAGTTTGGACCTAGCAAACCATTACAAGCTTCTCGGGTTTCACCAGTGTCACCACACACGCCTCCACCACAAACTAGATATTTGGTAGGAATCTATTGACAAGGGATAGGGATGTCGTCCTCCCCTAGTGGGGACATCGACTTCACTGAGGTGTGTTTCATCTTTCTCCTTTTAGCCTCCACAACCAACTGCTCCTCTTCTATTGTTTACAGAAAAACTAAAATGGCTCGCCACCCCTTCCATACATCCACCATTTGCTTCGCCATTGAATGGGAGGAAGTCCAAATGCCCAGGTGCAATTCCCTGTCACCACCACCAATGTGCCGCCAAGGGCCTTGGTTCATGTGTAGACCCACACCTACCTCCGCCCTACCAACAATCTCCGCTATCCCACCAGCCCATTTCGAAACAAAGCACGCACGGGACACCCACAACATCTCTTCTCTTGATGAGCCAACCATTAAAGCCAAAGCCAGAAACAATGAGGAAATGTCTAGGTTGGTTATGGGTGAAGGTTCGAGTTGAGAAATTCATCACCCATCATCAAGCACACTACCTCTCAAAACACACATGATCGAGTTTGAACACATTCCTCAATCGTTGTACTGAAATTGCCCCCTAAACCCCGATAAGTGACTTGACGAATCCAGTGAGAAATTCACCTCCATGTTAAGAGCTCAAGCAACAACAAACCCTAATTCTGAAGAATAAAGAAAAGACACTTAAGTGCATATCTTTTCTAAGCTCACTTCCTACTTTAAAAGCTAGTGAAGCCTCAAAATCAATTCCCATGCTATCAAGACATCACATCATCCGACCTCATACTAAATACGAATCAGGGAAAATCCTTACGTGTACCTCTCACATGTTGCCACCTCATCCTCTCTTATGTCCTCAACACCTGCGAGGACATTATGAAAAGTACCACCTCCGCCTCCACTTACATATCTGACTCCACCTCATAACACTGTGATGATTTCAAAAATCATGCTATTCTAATGCAAAATCTTTGGCCCCTAAAAACCTAAGGTCCTCAAAAACTTCAATTATGTCTTCCAATGATTCATTAACTTTGACATTAGATAGTTTGTCTGCAATTGTGTTGGCCTCCCTAAGAACATGGGAAAACCAAAAGTTGATAAATTCCCCCCAAAAGATCTCGAGTCCTTTGAATATGCTTATTGAGCTACCATGTGTCAATCTCCCCTGTCACAATACCATTCACAACAAGTTGTGAATCACCTTCTAGATGGAGCCTCTGAACTCCCAATTTTTTGGCCATTAAGATAGCCCAAATCGCTGCTAAACACTCCGCTTCATTATTAGTCCCATCCATTAACCTTTTGGCGCCAAGAGCAAGGATGCTCTCAAACTCATCACAAGCCACAAAACTGGCCCCCGAAGTTTCAGGGTTGACCTTAGATGTGCCATCAAAATTAATCTTTATCCATCCCTTCTCAGGGGGATGCCACCTTAATCTATCCTCTCTAACCAAGAGAGATTTAGCTCTCTGAGGCCCATTAACAGGCCTAATTATTGGTACTATTCCTCCCATTGGGAGCCTTGCCCTAATAACATAGGAGAACCTAAAATTGAATTGATTACTATCTCATTTTTTTTATTGGGAGTCCAAATTTCAAAAAGGGGGTAGATTTGTCAAAGAAACCACCAACAATAACCCTCATCTCTATTTTTGGAAGGGAAAAAGGAAGAACACATTATGCATAACAACCACATGCAACTAATGAGAACCATTCTATCTATTTAAAAGCATTCTCCATAGCAACAAGATTGTCAACCATATTCCAAATTGAGAGGCAAGAGCCAACAAATAAGGAATAGCGCCACTAGACAAAGACTCCATAAAAGGAAGACTAACCAACTTAGGATCAAGCAATGGATCCTCGAAAGACCCATCTAACGGAGAGGCAACATCCTATATAATGATAGGATATGAGATCTCAACGACACATTATCCATCCCAACACTGAGAAGAGATCCTTCCTTCCATTGTTGCCCATTAGAATAAGGGGCCTCCATTAGATGCAACTTGCATTTTCATAACGCTTGGTATTTCAATGCTTGAGAGTGGAAACCATTTCACAAGCCAAAACTTTAAATAAATTTTCAAAGAATCATTGTATATTGTGGGCATTGAGAAGGAACATATTTCTAATAAGATGTCCAATAGCAATTCATCCTTGTCCTTCCTCATCGACCAAAAGTCACCCCATTCCTTTTTACCTTAAATCTCTTCATCATCATCGTTCTCATCTTCTAAACTAATACAACTTGCAAAGGTTTCAAAACAATCACTCTCACTTGTGTTTGTATTTGAATTTCTAAGTTTATTTGAGTGTTTTTTTATATCAATAAATTAAAAAAATCAAGGTAATAATATCAAAGTTTTATCAATAGCACACATGCATAAATAAAATGTCAAACAAATTTCTCACCAAGTACACAAAATAAATATTGTTTCAAACATCTCAAAATATAAACATGCACATAGAGTGAATGTTGAAGTCATAAAGCATGGTAAAGTGCAAACATACCACGCATGGAGTCCATTTAAACATGACAAATTTAGAACACACATGCAACCAACCCAAAGACATCACCAAATTTATTTCAAACACACAAAGTAAATGCTAAAATTAAATCAACTACACCAAATAAATCCAATATTTAAATGTCACATCCACACATCATTCATCCAAAAAATATTATTGATTTTTCTTGTACAAACGAATGGTAAATTTCAAAATCAACTTTGATTCCAAACATCCACACGCATAAAGAAAATGCCATAGCTACAAATCATATTGCACATAAAAATTTCTCAAACATGACAACTCAAAGTGAATGTCAAAGCTAAAGACAAATAACAAAAAGTGAATGCCAAAGTTAGCTCAAATACAAACACAAAATAGTGAATGTTAAAATTACCTTTCAAATGCATATGACGAGGTTCAAACATATATCTTACAAATACAACAAATCATTTGTCAAAGTTAAAACACATTTCACTCAAAATTTATTTGACATAGATTTTTTTAAAACAATCTTCAAACATATTGAAAAACACACTCAAGCATCACACTAAAGTTCAAACATATAATATAAGTGACTATCAAAGTTAGTACACTCTTCACATAAAGAAAATGTGAAAGCTCAAACATACACACATTTCGAGGTTTTTTTTAAAAAAAGGGTTGTCAAACTTTCAACATATTTCACACAATTTTTTTTCAAATGCACAAAAGTGTACATGTGCCTAACGTAACAATATCTTATGAAGAGATACTTTAACTACACACAAAGTAAGCACTTTAGCTCAAAAATGTCATTATTCAAACACATACAACAAAGTGGTTGACAAAGTTACACATTTCACATAGTTTGTTTCTTTAACATAGTTGTTTTAAAACAATCTTCAAAGATATTGAAACACACACTTCAAGCAAGTTTGAAAGTCACTTCAAACTAACAGTAGACACGCTTCAATATGACAAAGTTCATTGATCATATAAAGCCAATGCCAACATTCAAACCTGTGCTTCAATAAACATTGTCAAATCAATGTTCAAACACACACTACACAAGTAGTGAATGGCTAAACAAGTTTGAAAGTGACTTTAAAAATCAAATAATGAATGCCAAAGCACACCCACCCTTCATATAAATAATAAATGGAAAGTGATTGTCATAGTGTCAAAGTTCAAACATACAAACTGAATATCAAAATTCAAACTCACTCTCAATAAATAATAAGTCAATATTCAAGAATACATAAAATACATTAAAATAAACATGTTTAGATTGCAAGGTACTAATAATTAAACAATAATTTTTACAATTTACCATATTACGTTATAATTAAAAAATATTGTAATAATTAAATAATTACACTGCATCAAAAATTCCAAATCATCAAATGTGATGAAGTAAAAATAAACTAAATAAAAACTAGGTTTGAATTTTATACAATATAAAGTATGCAAATCAACACAGAGACATCAGTCTGAAAAGGATGATCATGGCCAGTGACCATTCTCTCCAACCTAAAGGAGGGGGCAAATTCAACCCCTCCCAAATAAAAACTTTATATTAAACAACAAGACCATTTACATATCAATTTACAAGTTAGTTGATCAATTTGTTTCAAAGAGCAACTATAAAATTAACTTTGGTTTTGCATTGACTGAAAAAAAAGAAGAAAAACTATTGAGAAACTGCAACATCACTCTACAATGTACATACATACAAAAATTATTTATGACTATAGTAATCAATAATATCGGAGAATGCCAATTGCTTCTACCACATCAAATGCTTGAACCATTTAGAGCATCCCACAACTTGAGGTAATGCTTGGCTTGGGAAAGCTGCACGACAAAAGAAAATATGGTCAGTAAAATTCAAGGCAGAGAGATGTGATTAGTACTAGAATGAGAGTCTGCAGGTATTTTCCACAAATCAAACCAATCCAAATGCCCTCTTTCAAAATGCAATTTAAGTTTCTTAGGATATAAAAAAAAGTAGAGGAAATTGAGTATTTGGGGAAGAAAAAGTTTTACCTTAGCTCCAAAGGTTAAATTTATAGCCAATAAGAAGGCACAGGATTACTTCAATAACAGAGCAGTGCCCTATGTTTATACATAGACTATCGAAGCTTGGCAAAAGCCTTCAAAATATATAATACAGAAATGTGAACCCACAATCAAATTGAAGAAACCTTTTACATTTTGTAAGTGATCTCTACTTGCCATTGGATATGATATCTCGTATTAGGAGAACCTGACAAGTAAAACACAATTAGAAACACAGCCTATTAACAAGAAATGTTCATACCTAATGCCAACATTGAAACCTATGAAGATCATGGCTTCCTATCCATTGAAAAGTCATGCTGCAAAAGGAATAGATCAAAACTGTAAGTGAGGTGTATTTTATAGTAAGAGTTACCGTAGAAAAATGTTTTCAAACAACCATATGCACTAGGACTAAAGAATCTAATTTCTGTACAGGTCCTAGGAAATAGGAAATGTAAAGTCTAACCCATACATCCACCAGTTCATCTCAATCTCCAAGAGCTTGTGATTTTTTAAGGTTATGCTTAAAAATTATATTTTGATACAAATGTTAATTTTTTTCAGTTAGTAGATATGGGAAAGCTCCTTACCAGACAGACAATGCATCGACTCCAATTGCTGCATCATAATATTCAGTGACATTATATACCAGAACTCTAAACTAAAAAAACCAACCACACAAATGAATGTGACTAACACAATCTTAGGTCTTCAAAGATTTTGTCCATACTCTGCTCCTAATTTAAGTTTTTCATTACCATAAATTTAGTTTGGAAGATAACTAACCATAACATGATAGGTGAAGCTAGTGGAAGTAAATGATACAGAAGAATTAACCAATATCAATCCAATCCAAACCATGCCCAGGACTTTTCTCTGTGTTTGAAGAAATTTCTTTATTGGAAAGATCAATGGAAAAGCAGACACCTGTGGTAGTAACCATTGGTTTGGCGAAAATGTAAACAAGAGCCAAAATCAGGCTGTGCAGAAACTCCATCAGCACTGTATATAAACTCCGAGGATATGAATCTGTCCTGCACCAAAGGCCTTCCCGCAAAGGGTCTCCACTGCACTGTCCATTCCCAACTCGATAGAGACCAGAAAAACACTGTCTTACTTTATTCATTCCAAAATTTAAAGTAAATACTTTAGTATTGCTGTAAATTGAAAACATAGATGCAATACTTAATGGATTCCTCAGTATTTTCCAGCTCCCCAAATTTATGTGTGCTTCTTATTGTGACTTTCATGTCAATCCCACTGATTTCCCTTCATTAGTGAGGAAGAGGATTGGCTACATCAGGAACCTATGGTTTGATAGAATGTACTAATGGCCTATTCTAGTTTACAGTTTTTAGGTTTGAGTCACCTTGTGGTGTTTGTGGACATTTGAAACAGGGCAGGGAATTACTATCCCCTATGTTTGGAGCAAACACCTCTTTGAATCTTCAGTCCTTGGGAGATGAATGCACGTTGACAATTGAACAAAATTATTTCATAAAGAGTTACTCGTATTATTTGGTCAATTTTTATATTCTACAGGTCGAGAGATTTTATTCAATATCCCTAGAAATGAATTTATCTTTGAAGTATAGCAATTGTATAGCTATCTACAGGATGGATAGCTGTCTAATTTTCAAACTCTTACCCTATACAGATAGCCAATATATAACTAGAGAAGTTTCCTTACAGTTATCTTGGAGCCCAGCAAGGACTTGTTCCTGGTTAGCCTGGTTGAAAGATAAAGTAGATGAATGGAAGATAAAGAAAGATAGTACTATTTACAAATGACCATGGTAGATCAAATAACGGTTTGCACCCATCTCCATGTTCCCTCATTTGGAAATCCACATTCTCCGGATTGTCATGGTCCGTAACATGAAACCCAAGGTGGTTGACCTATATGAAAATGATGACCTTATATTAACCATGATGATGATGTCGTCATCAAATCATGTCTTATGTATTTTATAAATTATTAAAATACATACCAATGGACAAAATTCGTTTCCCCCTTCAATGTGACCATGTTGTCTACAATGTTCCTCAGCTGTTTTGATTAGATATCTTCGAGTCTTTAAGCCCTTACAAATTTTGCAAGGACAATAACATTTTTCGTCACCTTTTCTTTTCAAGTTAGACCACAGTCTAGCAATTGTCTCCCTATTTTGTTGTGCATTGATATCGTCAGACATGGTCTTTCTTGAATGGAATGACTCGTTGATGGAAGAAGGATGACTTGTTTGCAACCTACAGATTCTATATCAAGTGTGATCAAATTTAGAAATCCTTACCAACACAGTTAGAAATCCATGGGCAGTGGTGATCAAATTTCTCAACACAACGGTTTCAAGAAGAGCAATGCCTGGAATTTATAGGCCTGATCTGAAGAAATCAGCAAATAAAAAGTAACATGCAAAATATTAAATTGAATGACATTTTATTATAGAGATAAATGTTATCTAATTTGAAGAAACTATACCTAATACATGGCATTTAAAATTAAGGGCTCTCTTATAATAACTTAGATAAACTACCACATCCAATTCAAAAATATTCAAATAAGAAGAGATAACCTTACACTTAGATGAACATGGTGGTGTATGGCATCTAAGCTTGATGACTCCTTGATAATGTATGTGTTTTATTACACACACACATGCGTGCACACACACACACACACTATTAGGGTGTCATCAAGTTTAAATGCGATACCACTATATTCATTGTAGTACAGGGTATACCTTTAACTTGAATATTTTGGAGTTGCATGTGTTAGTTTACCTAATTTATATATGCATTATTAGGGAGACCTCCATTTTAAATGTAACAACTTAGGAGACACCTTCAAGTTAGATCTCATGAGTTAGGGGTATCTCTTTTGGATTGGATGTGGTAATTTAATCAAATTATGTGCATAATATTGTGGAAATGTTTAGGTCTCGATGTCGTTAATTAAAGTGAGGATACGAAATGAGCACAAGGGGTGGGTCAATTTGATGGGATTTAGATAAGCATAAAAATTAGATTCGGCAATGAGCCAATAAAATTTATGATTAGAATTCCATTGTTGCCCAATTGCTCACCTCGTATTCTTTTAATTAAATTATAATAGATTATTTAACTTGAACACTAAACAATTATACATATAAATGTATAACATATCTATTAAAAATTCAAACTCAAATCTCCATTGTTTACATTGAATAAAGCAAAACTAAATTACATAATTATGTTAAAACCTTATGACTTATAATTTATTATTTGTACTGATTTCAATTAACTCAACACTCATGGAAGGTAACCGGCTTTGGAAGCCTATTTGGTAGGTGTAGGCGTGGGTAGTATGTATGTATAATTGGTGTTGGGAGACAAAGTATTGTAGTGAAGTTTTTTTATCAATAAAACTATATTTATTCTCTGCAATTTACTCTCTGTCTCACGGTACAGTCCAGGAACAGTGAGTTCCCAGGATGGATTGAAACATGTTTGGGATTGGTTCTCAATGTAAAAACATTGTATTAGTTATTGCTTACCTTTCCACGCCTTCTTTTTACTATTTCATTTCATTTTGAATTAGGAATATTGGATGGGTATTCCTAGGACAACGACGGTAGGGTACAGTCAGTTTGGTAGTTTGAAGTTTTCTTTATGATGTTGTTAGTTCAAAGTCAAATCTAATATGGATGGTAGGAGGATAAAATAGAATACAATATTTGTTAAAATAATGTGCTTTGGGCCACCACAAAATTCATGCCTTAAATTATTATTATTATTATTTTTTGCCTCAAACAAATGTATTGAGAAATCAGCAAGTGTATTTTCCTAGCAAGAGTTAGAGAATCCAAATATAATAGTAAGCTCAACAAAAATAATTTGAAAATATGAGAAATCTTGAAGTAGATGTTCAATAGTTTCTATATAACCTCTACATTCTAGAATATACCTATGAGAGCTCTACCATCCACTTCTTTGAAGTGAATCCAAAGTTAAGACTTTACGATTAAGAGAGAGACACAAAAAAATGTCATTTTAAAAGGAATGTCAACCTTCCAAATTTGTTTCCACCACAACATATCTTTCCATTGAATAAAAAATAATATAGATTTACTTGACCAAGTTTCGTAATAAGCTTCAATCAATCATCTTTACTACCACAAAAATTAGTCCAATATATTAGGTTTTGATATTCATGTATGTTTTCTTGTCAAAATATCCATATAATCATTCTACATAACTTTGTTGTGAGCAATGAAACCCAAAAGACTCCCTAATTCGTCCTTGTATCTAGATAATGGTAAATGCATGATCAATAGTTTATGGCATATCATAACATATCATAAAATAATGTAGGTAAAGTATGAGGCTAGCCAAAAGAATAAAATACGTTGGGGGTAATTAGGACAAATTATCTAATTAGTTATATAAAGGTTCTTTATTCATTTATTCTTTGAACATAGGAGTGCAATTTAGATTGAGTTTTATTCAACATGTGTTGTCTCATTCATTATAATATGGACACTTGTCAAGCTCTCTTTTGATCTTCTTGTAGTATTTCTTTATTTTTGAGCACACAAGACAACAAAGTGGGGGGAGTTGAATAATTTGTATGATAAAACCTTGAATTTTTTACTACTTCGTATGTCAAAATATTTACTTCATGAATTAGCAATAATGTAACAATGAAAGAATAACAAATTCTACACAATTGCACAAGTGAACACTAGATTTATATGGAAAACCTAGCTAGGGAAGAACCACAGTGAGAAAAACCACAACATAGAATAATTTACATAAATTATTTTACATCTAAAACACAAGGAAGAAACTACTCCCTGAAATAATGGCTTTATGGTTATACCAAAGATATTTTAGTACTCAATTTTAATGATAAAATTTAGACGAGGCTACAACCTTAAAATACTACATGAAGAACAAAAAAAAATATCCACCACAACAAATGTGTACCATTAACAACCTTTATCACACTACTTGAAACTTCAAACACTTTTGAATGTAGATACCTTCAGCTCATTTCTTTCAATAATCATTTGGCATTTTTCTCACACACTTCACAATAAAACGCACTTCCAAAAATTTCTCACATTCTAAATGATTTGATCTTTCATTATATCCTTTGCATGCTCAAATGGACTTTTCCAAGTCAGCCACATTAAAATGTAG
Organism: Chamaecyparis obtusa; assembly: GCA_027943335.1. Taxonomy (NCBI): domain Eukaryota; kingdom Viridiplantae; phylum Streptophyta; class Pinopsida; order Cupressales; family Cupressaceae; genus Chamaecyparis; species Chamaecyparis obtusa. The sequence continues at coordinate 1,854,127 of BSBK01004655.1, forward strand.
GAACATGAAATGTAAGACGACCAAATATGTTGGTCCCAAAAACTTATACGATGAAGGGAAAGTGAAAGATAACCAACCCTAGAGATAAATGAAGCCCAAAACATATTGACACACTTCTCAAAGCTATTGTAAACTTCAAAACATATCTACAATCAGTTTAGTTCATGCAAACAAACCTCTTATCCTCTTAATTATTTAGTTCAATCATCAAATAGTACTAGAACGCAATAAAGATGTCATCTTGACCATAAAGGAATATCATATGATATTAAACATTCATTCAACACCATCAACACACTGTCACATTAATTAGAACTTCCAAACCACATAAACATATCTTGAAGAAAAGAGAAACAAAGAAAATCCATGAGCTAGATAGAGAACATGCCCGGTTTGACACCAGTCAAATGGAAACTGGTTTGCTTCAAGGATGAAGAGTTTTGGTGATGAAGTATGTAAGGGGGGAGCATTTATGAAGTGTTTATGCAGTTGTTTTAATTTGGGAATGAGTTTAGAGGACTGGTTCAGTAGACCCTAGGAAGTGGGCCTATAGGAGTGAGGGTTTAGTGGCTAAGGCCATAGGTGAAGGGTGGAGACTTGGTCTGTTGAACCAGTCCTCCTAAGGCATCGTGCGGCTTCCATCTCCCATCTTTTTGATGATCCAAACCCGCATGATCACAAAGAGAATCACGTGGCTAGCAGATACCCATGGTGGAGGTGCGGGTTATGCCCGATAGTTTAGATAACCCTGGTATCGGGCCTAAGGAATAAGACTTGAGCCTACCTAAATCTATCAGTTTCTCAATCCCAAACCTTTGCACCAATGCATGCGAATCCACTGTTACTTGAAAGTTGCATGAAATGGTTTCAATTTTATTGATTACAGCCAAAAATTACATCTAAATCCAACAATGGGAGCTTTTAATGGAGAGTAATTCATGACATACCTCTCGTTCAAGTCTTAAACCTGTTATAGCTTCTAGCTATTCCTCCTTCGTGTGCTCTGCAATTATCTAATAATGAAATGAGGTTTGAAACCTTTTTTTTTTACTTTAAGTTATGCCTGTGTTGGTCGAACTTTCGACCAACATGGGCATGTATTAAAAAAAACAAAAGTTTTCCTTCTATAATCCAACCAACCTAAACCTTTTTATTTGATGGTAGAATTGTTTAGTCGAAAAATAAGGTCAAATGTACTAGTGCCTATGATTTGAATGAAGTTGTATTGTTTACTGAGAGTGATGATGTGGAAAGGGTTAGTGCATCATGTTGGTAACTGACATTAGCCTCAATTTGGATGTCAAGGTAGAGGATGATAAACATCATTAGGGTGTTCGAGAAGAAGCTTACATTGTCCTCTTCAAATGTCACAAGAATGGGAGCTAGAAATTGAAGATCACTCCATTTTGTATGTTTCGTATTCGACTACATTATGGGGAAACATTTTTCTTGGTTATGGTTAAATGTAAATGAATTAATTTTCTAGTAAAAGTCATGCTTTCATAAAGGGTTTGGAAACTAATTTCACAATTCAGATTGCTTGTAACGTTGTATTCAAAATTATAACGTGTCCTCAAATTTTTAGTTTACATTGATTTGAATACCAAAGTTGGTTCTAAAAACTTTTGGAGACTAATCTAACAATTCATATCGCTTGATATTGGAGACTTTTATTAAAAATTCTAAATTAATTCTGAGAAGTTTTGGTCTTACACTGGTCTACAAATGGACCCCAAATTCACATTATTTAAACCTTTGTTCATCATATATAATGTGTTTCTAGACTTTAATCTTACAACTATCTTGAGGCCAAGGCTTTTTTCTAGAAACCAGAGTGGGGAAAATAAAAGAGCTAATAGTTGGCATATCTGGATTTTTTTGTGCATTGTGTTTTGATATCTCTTAAATTGTATTTACATAGATATAGTTGGTAGACTACAATTACAATAATTTGGATGAATCATTTATTTGGACCCTAAGTGTAGATGTTGGGAATATTGGGTATCAGTGCCTCGGGCCGGTAAACAACATTCGTCTAAATATGGATGCAAAACAAGCTAAAGGTGAAGACAGTGGAATCCATGATGGAAATGAGCTCATTCTCTTTAGCTAGAAGAACCAAAGTAATCAGAAATGAAATTTGTAGCTCTTTAATTGTAAGTATATTGTAACTCAAATGTAGACTGAAATTCAGTTTGGGTCTCTCTTTTACTGCTAATTGATCCATGCAAGATTAAGAGGTTTTTTTTGGAGTTTGGTAAACATTATTCTTGTAGGTATACTTATGTTTGATTTTATTTTATTTATCTCAAACATAGTTGAAATAGTCTATTTTCAATGTCTTTTGTTTTGTATGCAGAGAGGAAATATTATACACTATACAAATGTTAAAGCAAGGTAAATAAAGGAGCAATAGCTTACAGTTGCATTTTTCCATATGGACAATTCAGTGCATAACAAGCCTATATGTATACATAGTGTATGTCTAGCTCATGTTGTGATGAAATGAAAGTAGGCAAGTAGGCCCTAGGCCTTATTAGATGTAAAAAAACACATGGTGTATTATGATTGATGTTGAATTTATCGATACATCTTCTAATAAAGCATCAGTTTTATGTTTTGTTGTGCGAAAAATCATGTTTAAACATTATACTAAACATATGGTTAAAATCCTGATCATTTTACATTATATTGAGAATAGGTGGTTAACGTTGTTTTTTAATGAAATCAAATGGTGAGTGTGTCTGATTTGCCAACAACCCATATATATTTTAATAAATCTTTATGAACTAATTTTTTTTATATTGTGACTGCTTTCCCAGTAGTCATACATATTTTAAGAAAATATTCCTAAACTACAATGTGATATTGTGATATAGTCTTTTATTTAAATCATTCTTCTTCATGAGGTATTGAAGAAGGTACTAAGGAAGTTTTGTCCAAGGTAGGGAATATGGAATTCTGCAGAAAGGACCTTTCCCATTTCATGACGCCTAATTCTATGATTTTCATGTAGGAATGCCCAAGACTTCATCTAAAAATAACCAGAAATTTGTTCTCAAGGAACAGCTAAAAACTTATCTAATCTTTCCTCTGAAGCTAGAAGTAGAATTTGAAGAAAGGAAACTGACAAACCAAGTGAAGGGATTAAGCTTCTTGATGGAGATTTAATTTAAACAAACTTGTTGGGGTGTTCAGTTTGACATCATTACTCTTAGGCATTTGTGAGCAAGAGTATCATGAGTAGTAGTAATTTCATTTATGTTGAATCCATTCTATAGATACCTAAATGCAAGGTCCATTTCATTGCACACCACTGCTACTATTTTTCCAAGGAAGGAGGAAATACCCTTCATCAAGATGCCCAATTTTTATTATTTTAGGCAATCTGCAATAAATGATTATATGGTCTTAAGGTTGAGGGAGAGATATTTTTAGGATTGGTGTTTGTTTATTATTTTCATTTCTCTAGATAGTGAAAAGATGTCTCTCACATCCACTTGAATGTACTCCCAATATTTTTAGTGTCAGTTATAGTCAATAGAATTATTTATGTTTGTATTAGATTATATGTGGGTTCAAGATGAATGAATTCTTTATGCTTATATTTCTATTTGTGGGCTCAAAATCAACTTCATTTGGAAAATGCTAGATGGATTCTCTTCCACTGAGAAGACAAAAATAAGGGATCCATATGCCATAGAAAAGGAAATAAAAATTTATGACATTTATGTTGATCGTGCCTTCAGAAATATAAAAGTGAAACACAACTTATGATGTTTCAAATATTGATCACATCTTTCAAAAAAATGGAATATAAAACACCTTTTCTTTGAATGTGTCTATTGATGAATGTAAACCTTTTTTCTATCAAAGGTAATTATTTTAAATTATGCCACTAGATGTAATTATTGTAATTTATTCTATTGGACCTAATTAGATTATGTCAATTCATGTGATTACTATAAGTTATACCAGTAGGAATAAGTATTGTAAGTTATGCCACTCGTCATAATTATTGTAAGTTATGCCAGTGAACTTCATTATTGTTAGTTATGCCACTGGACTTAGTTATTGTAAGTTATGCCACTGGATGTAAACAATGATATATTACTATGAGGTTTATATCTTTAGTATGTTGTCTTTCAATTTTATTTATTACAGTCTCTTCTTGGGTTTGCCTCTTCTAGATTTTGGTGAAGGAAATTGGGAGCCTAGTCTATTTTTGTTTGTTTAAGAAATGCAGGGTAATCTGGATCCTAAAGTGGCAGAAGGGGTGAAGAGAGGACTAGATATATTTATTTTCATGCAAGATTAGCTTGATCTTCTTCAAGCACTAGAGTTTCACTCATTGCCTCACCATTGAGTGTATATTTTTACTAACTATTCAAAAATCTAATTGCCTATCAAGGATTATGTTAATTATCTACAAAATTTTAAATCTTTAACTCACACATCTCTATTATTTGTTTCACCAGTGAGATTGTGGTGCAATAATTTATCTTTTGGTCAGAGAGTTTCGAGTCTGGCATCACCAAGGGATTAGGAACATGCTCGATTACATCCACTTGGCAATGGAGGATAACTTGTTGATGGGTAGAAACCATAAGATGATCATTATTAAAGTGACTTTTTTTGGGCGAGGAAATATCGATGCAAGGTTTTTTCCCAAAAGAAGGGAAGGTAGACCAAGGGTTTTCCAAAGACCAGAGGACAGTTGATTCTGTGAAGGCAGTATTTGCTGGCCAATTTTATGCAACCCAGTTTTTGAAACCAAACTCCATGTTAAAAAATGACATTGATTGAGGAATGGGCAGATCCGTTGAGAAGACTACACATCCTTGTTAAATGGGTCTACATAAAAAAATAAGCTTAAATGATGTTTGGTATTTCCCTAAACCTTGAATTATTTTCCTTAAGTAATCATTGAAATGTTTGTACTCAAAAGGTGAATTTGGCAAAAAATTATCCAATAAAAAAACTGAGGTCTTTTTACACGATCTAATTCTAAGTATGGAGACCAAGAATTTGTGAAAATGAGTGAATCCCCTATAAATAAAGGACTATTTTCAAGAAAATTTTCCCTTCTTGTTTGGCTATTGAAAAAAAAAACACTAGATTATCTTATAGCATTAAATTTTCTGATACATATAGCCAAAAATCAAGGATTCAATCTTGTAAAGTTGAGAAATACATATCCTTGATCCTTCGCTTTCTCCTATAGCTTTAAAACTCGAGAGGCTAAGTGAGCGCTTTGAAAATCTAAATGTGGCTAAAATTTTCCTCAAGGATTTCTACATAGCTGGAGAGAGCTATTTAGGTCTGTCACTTTGAAAATTCCCATAATTGTTTTCCTAAATTAGATAGTCTATAATTTGAACTAACCACCACATGAGCTATCAATATACACAAATCATAAAGCCTAACACATTCATCCAAAGTGGATGTTGCTATGTACAAGACTTCCTTCTACAATGAAACATATTTGTAGAATGACACTTTAATACACTTCCATTATGTAAAGCTTCAAATATGCTTTCACATAAAAGACCTATCAACGTATCCTTGCACCTTCTTTTGGTGCAAGTGCTAGTTGTAGATATTAGTAAATTGTGGAACAATATTAAAACCATTAGTAAGATTTTTTATAATTTTGTCTATATTGAATATTGCTAAAACCATTTATAACAGGAATCTTGACCTGTTTTGTAAAGTTTGTGGTTTAATTGATGGTGGATGCCTATTTTACGAAGTTGTGAGACATTTTTTCCTAGCACTAATTACGCTGAAGGGCAAACATCGGATAAGGATAAGCAACTCAGATTCTTCAATTTGTGGGGTTGATTGAAATACAGGTTTTGAATTGTTTAATGGAACAAATGAGAGGAAAAGATAAAGAATATATGAAAATGGAGATGGGTTCAAAGAATTTTCATCTTTAATTGATATAATACAAGACATGCACAAAGATTTTAGAGAGAAGAGAATGGGCTTTCCAAAGATTTTTGTTGAAAATGTGGGTGCCCATGATATCAAGAGGAAGTCTCTTTGGAAGCCTTCATTTAAATGGGGGGATTTTTCTGGCTTTGTTAGTGAAGATACAAATTTTTGCTACTCTTCCTCTATAGGTCGGGCGGGTAGTAAATAAATTGATTTGTTGTTAATGGGAAAGAGTTGTAAGATGTTCATTTAGTCTTCACTATTCTTAGAAGAAATTAGAGCAAGCATTATTGCATCAAAATTACATGAAGTTGCAAAAGGGAGACACATTGTTTGTGGTCTCCAAATTGCAATTCCTTTCATTCTGATGAATCTAACAATATGTTCTTCTCGTCATAAGAATTGATGTCTTTTTTTATTTCCATACGACAAAAATTTGAGGGGTTTGCACAAGAGGCTTTTGTGAATTTTTGTACATTGTGTTGCATGATAAGCATTGCTAATAAAAAAAATTTGGGATTTTCTGTTGGGTTGTATGAAAAGGCAGGGGACCTAAACTTTATAATTGTTTTTGGATTATCCATTTTGAATGGCATTGTTGCTTGGAATCCATCAAATTATTGATTGGATGACGCGTGGGCTATAACAATTACATTTTGGGTTTTTTTCCTAGGATGAATGGACATGTATTGTTAGAAGGGTTCTGTTGGGGCTCAAAAATGTTGGTCATTTTGAGGCCAACTAATAGGCACAATAGACGCCTCTGCAATTTTGGTTCAATCGAACCAAGGCTAGTAGGCCTAAAATGAGTACACTGTCTAACTGCACAAACAACATGCATAAACAACAAAATTTCTTCTAGAGGGGTTGCTGATCCTTGGAAGATATATTAACCTAATGTCCTAATTGGAAAATATTTCAAATATTTAGACTTTTACTATGAACTAATACTAAACCTAATTTACTGTTTGATAAATAAGATAGTAAATCAGAAATGTATCCCACAGAAAGAAATAAATGGCAATTTCAGAAGAACAGATAGACCAATGCCTGATACTATATTAAAATAGATTCATATGCATTCAATTTTAAAGTAATTGGAGACGGTTTTAAGGTAACTCGTTTCTGCAGAACGAGACCATCACCCTACGAGCATCTATTCAAACAAAATCTACAACAATTTATACAATATGTCCTAAGATTTTTAACTCAACTTAAGATCCCAAAGGAAACAGTAACAGGTTCCCAGACCATGCTACCATTATTCAAATTGTAAAAATTAATTTTAAAATAATGCATAAAATAGACAACACAGTAGGATACCCTGGCTAAAGAGTAATCCAATAAACTGATTGAAACATAAAACTATAAAATCAATAAGGTATGAGCACTGATCAGATATCCGTGCATGAGAGCTTGAAACCATAAATTTCAATCTGTGAGAAAGTATATTTTTCAGTGATAGAATTGTGTACCCTGACTTTACAATTAATTTGATATAAATACATTTTTCAAAGGTTCCTTGGACCTAATTCTAAAAACTAACCCTAAAATAAACCATAATAATGGTTTTTAAGAATAATTCCTGTACGAATATATCAATTTATCATTCTTTGGCATTCTGTGCAATAATAATCTGATATTTAATATCCTGCACGAAAACACCTATCATTAGATACTTAAAACCTAAAATCATTACATATGTCATAAATTAATCTTATATGAAAACTATATTTCATTTATTAATTAATAATTAATTGAAAAATAAATAGGTCTCATATAAAATTAATATGTACTTGGATGATAAAATTTAAAATTTTATTATATGTCATTTTCATCAAAACAATCATATTAATTATTAACTCATAAAAGTTTCAATAATGAGATAAATAAAATACATCATGCTTTAGCATCTTATTTTTATTTTTCTAAAATACAACATAATGCATTTATTAACAAACATAATGTAATGAAAATATTTCAAAAGCATTAGGGTAGAGAGTTTTACAATTCACCCTTTAAATGAGGCATTTACCCTAAATTAAGAATAGTATTTGAATGATTTCACATAAGGAAAAAACATTGTCTTATACAAAGTAACCACCCTAGTACTAAAAAATATTTCCAATGTGAAATAATGCTAAAACCATTGTGTAGGATAATACATATAATTTTAGAAGTCTAAAATAATCTCACCATCTAAATAAAGATTCTAAAATGTTCATATTAACAAATCTTTTAATTTACAAATAAAAAGATAAAGTCAAAATAAAGAAAGGTAAAAGCTCTAAAATCTTTTCACCTTGAAAAAAGTAAACATAACCTAGGTGAAAATATTTAATCACATATAAAAATATGAAAATTAGAAGGTAATATGAAAATACATCCAAACCCTAAGAAAATTAATATTTATCAAAAATACATTTACCTCATCCTATATTTTTAACCTTTTAGGGTTTTGGGGGGGGAGATAAAATAATTACAAGAAATCAAGCCACATGAAGCTTTTACCATAATTTATTTGATTCAAATTCGAAAAAAGGTAACCTTTTCTTTAATTTATATATTTATTCACACACATGTTCTCGAAGAATAATGCAGAGCAACTAGTTAAGGGTAGAGTCGGGTAGATATGTAGAAAGAGGAACGGGTCGAGAGGTCGAGTGTTCAACTCCCTCTCCCTGTTCTTTTTCCTAAAAATTATAAAATATATAAATACAAAATAACACAATAATCATATTATTAAATTATAAAAGTAATTAGGGAAGAGGTAACTCCCTGTGTGAAAAGTGATTTTGATCTCTCACCTGCACATACAATTAAAATAAGTAAATACTTTTCCCCTATTCCTCTCAAAGAATAATGTAGACTAATTGGTTAGGGGTGAGGGATTAGGTATGTAGGCAAAAAGGTCGGCTCGAGAGGTTGAGTGTTCAACTCCCTCTCGTTGCCTTTTTGTTCATCCTATTTTATTTTTTAATTTTTATTAGAATTATTATTTATTTCAAATGGATGTACATTAAATAATTTGAAATAAATGAATTAACAACCTTATAAATGACAAAATTAATACGCCTCTTCATTCATTTTCATTTTTTCATCAAAGGATATTAACAACATATAATCAATATGTATTATACTTTCCTAACGTCCTATTCCTTTAGGAGCTGAAATTTTCGGTGCCAACAGGTTCATTTGGGTTGAAGTGGTCATTTGGGAGCCTTAGTTTGTGATATATTATCTTGGATTTTTAATTTCAAGGAATTATTGCCTAGGTGAGATCAACATGTTGATTGAATATTCTTTAGCCAATACAGATTTTGTTTCCTGAGATTAATAGAGTTGTAGGGTTTGGAGATGTTGGGTTCTTCACCTCGAAGGATCTTTGCCCTTGCTTGATTTAGGATTATTGTGTGCATAAATTAAACTCTTTGGGTTCATAATTTTCTATTAAGAATGATGACCTCTGGTATTATCCCGAGCCCTGTGAAGGAGGAGTTTCTTCATACTCCAGGAAGCCTTCGATATGTATAGACAAATCTAATGACAACTAAAAACATAATTTGACTTTTAATGTTTGCTAATGCTCGCCAAATCAAATTTCTATGATAGAATCCGGCAATCTTGTCGATTGAGAGTTTTAGGTTGCAAGATTGGAGTGAAAAAACTTTGGCAATGGCTTAAAATAGATTTTTTAAATTTTCATAGGTATACATTTTTGAATTGAATTTCTAGAGTCACTATATCATTTCACATTTTGGACGATCAATTCACTGAATAAACACAATCTTTTGTCTATTGTTTCTCATTTATTTTTATGAAGTTTACCATTCATTATATGTTGGTAACATAAACCCAATAAAAAAATTATGCATGACTTTCAAATTGTGCCTTACATATCTGCATGCAACAATCACTCCTTGAAGTTTAAAATATAATCAAGGGTTGGGAAATGCTACCCCGTGATCATCAATAAAATGCTAAACTTTTACATGAATTGTTCAAATTGTGACTTTTCTTAATATTGCAAATCAAACTATATGTATAAACGACCCATTTGTCTTAATAAATGCTATGATAAAATTGTGCTCCCAATATTTCCTTATAGTGTTATATTTTTATCATATTTAAAATTAGCTGACTAATAATCTCCTAGATACATTGCTAATAAGATGACAAAAAGTAGTAATTACACCACTTTTTCTAGCTATAGTCACAGTTAGTTCCCTCTACAATTGCCTCCTACATCAATTTTAGTACTTAAATGCTTACTCTTCTTAGTACTCCATTCCTAAAATTTTTAACTAGAACCAACATAATCACATAGAATTCAAATAAAAAAGTAAAGCATTATGAGAATTCGCTGACCCTTTTAGAGTAGTAGCCACTTTTTGTTTTGTTAAAATGAATTCTACTTATGGTTATGAACATTAAAATGTAATGACATTATGGATTGTAATGATGTTTGGGAGTACAAATTGATAAGTATGATGTGTTCTATACTATGTTGGATGTATAGTTTTCAGTGTATATCTTGAATTTATATATACATCATTTCAAGAGAGAAACCTTCATAGCTCATGAAGCCATGAACTGATGAATCAAAAATCTTCTGGCACCAAAAATGGTACTCATGACTCTATGGGTTTTTAATGCATAGCCATCTTCCCAAGAGAAATTATCAAAATGCAAACACACCACCCACAACCACAATAAGAAAAAAGAGCCAAAAGTTAATGGCAATGATGAAAAAAAGTTAGAGAGGGATAAAACAGGGGGGCAATAAAAATTATGATGTCATCAGAAAGATACTATGTTATTGTCCACTATTCCTTTCATGGACAACAACACAATGAACTCAAAGTTTAGTGGGTATATTTTTTCAAATAGTTTGTTGTTGTTTACTTTTTTTGGGCCTATTTTAAAGTTCCCCTAAAAATAGGGAATCTTAATGCTATAGTCTGTATTATTTTTAAAATATTTTCATTTTAGTAAGGTAGGAAACCAAGTGCTCCATATTCTTTTGTATCTTCTACTATTGAATTCAATACTTTGAAATATTGTTAACTGACTTATCATATGAATGTGGTGTAGAATTTTATGGTCTTTTTCCACAATGTAATGACTCTAAAAAGTCTTTTTTTAGACCTACTCTTACTAAAATTGTAGATGTACTATGCTAACTTATTGCACTAACAAATGACTTTGACAATGCTCATTTAAACTTTCAAATTCATTTACAAAGTTCAAACAACCTTTTCAACATTTTGGTAGGAACTTTGTTGCTCTACAACCTTATTTATAATAGCTTTTAAATAAACATGTCGTAGAACAATCGGAATGGAATAACTTTTAAGTGGTGATTAAATTTTTAACTTCAGCTAGTTAAAATTCAATATTTTTTCAAAAAAAATTATATTTAATATCTTATAAAGAAAAAAGTAAGATATGTAACTTTTTAAATATAAAAAAATATTTTGCATTAATATCATTCCTTAAAACATTAGATGCGATATGGGTGGATTATATCTTTGCAATATTTAGGGCATTTCATCAAATGGCCCCATGTTGCAAATTGTAACGATTAGAGATTTAAAAATTTATGGCATTTTTTATTTTTATCATGTTGTAACACAAGTTTGAACTCATACCCTGAATTTTTTTTACTAGTACAAATGTTGTACAAGAAACATATCATTAAAGGCCTTTGCAATGTTATTTGTGATGTCTTTTAAGCTTTTATTGGTGCCAAAGTTGCTAATAAAGAAATTATCTGAACTAATTACCATGTTAGGGTTTGTGAATAAATTGTTCTTGCTAGGGTTTATGAACATTTTCATTATACATGTTCGACTAGATAGTAAAAAAATCCAAATAGCTTGATTTCAAGTGCTCAACATAAATTGTAAGGTGTTATTTTGGTTTTAATATTTGTTTTTAAAGAAAAATGTAAAGTGTATATGCCATGATAATTGTACATGTGTTAAAATGGGGGTTGGAGAAAAGAGTGTACAAATTGAAAATATATCCTTGAAGTTGTTGTTTTCAACTTCCTTTACACATTGATTTATAAGGTGTTATTTAAAAGGAAAGTATAAGGTTGGGGTTTTGGTGAAGAAAAACATGGGATGCAAAAATTTGATATAGTTTTCTCCAAAAGCTTAAAATTATATGAACATGGACCATGAAAACCTAATGCTTTGGAATGATTAGTCAGTAAGATTTCTTCATGCTTTTTGAAATTATAAATTGCTAAGGAAAAGTGGATAGAGATAACACTTTTTATATTGTTCTATCAGGTAGGTAATCAGGTTGACTTTCTATATCATTGCATAACTTTCTTATTCCTAGCTCGAGTTAAGTGTAGGAAAATGCATTGATAAATCTATTTTTAGAAGTAATATTAGTATCTTTTTCCTTTGTAAGTCCTTAGATTGAGGTAATGGACTGTATATCCCATAACGCCTTGCATCATAGCTCTACTTCATATGTGAGCAAGGGTTCTAAAACTAGGTTATTTAATAGATACTTGGGACAAAATACCCAAATGCGGGTCTAGGAATTCATGCACTTTAACCAAGACATGAAATGTTGATACAAGTCCAAGAATGCCTCCATTTTTCTAATCGTTTGATGCATAGGACTTTGCTTAGCAATTCCTAGGGAAAACTACACTAATTGGACTTTTATTTAACTTAATTTTAATGCATATAAGTTTCATACTATTTATCATTTTCATAGGGAATCATTTTCAAATATCACTTTGTTTAAGAATTAGATTTCTAATTAGTATTAATTCATTCTATATGTCCCATCTTTAATAAATTATGATTTACTATAATCAAGCTTTCATGAGTTTGAACTTTTCTCTCTTGGTACTCATTCCATCAAGTGATTGTCAGATGCATGAAGAAATGGGATTGAAACTAATGAGATGAATTTTTGTTTGGTTTAATTATTACCTCCAAGATGTATAATCACTTACCGAGATTTTTAGTTAGGACATTTTATGTAGGATGGGTGGGAAACTAATTTAGAAAGCTTATTCTTTTATAAATGAAATGCTACATATTTTGTTACCATAAATGATAGTAATGTTGAAGATTGATTATCTGATGTTGATGATGACGAAGGCCAACCAAGATAAGAGGAATACATGATATTAGAAAGGTTAGATCAGTCATAGTCTTGTCATTGATGTCAAGCAATTGATTTTTAGTTTATATTATGTTTCCATATCATTCGGTAATGATATAAGTTGAATGAGTTAAAAAAGAAAAGAAATGAGATGTTGTAAAGTTGAAGAACATAAATGGGCAACTGATACAGATTGGAAAATGATTAGATTATGTTGATATAATTTTTTTCTACCTAACATATGATTATGTTAAGTTAGTAAAGCATGGTGATGAAGATTTGTCAAATCAGTAAGTTGAGTTTTTTTGGCTACCAAGCAAGATATGCCACTCAGTAAAGGTAAAAGGAAGTAAATTGGTAAAGGAAAAGGAACCGAATGCACTGAACAAAAAGGAAAGGTTTAGGCACTAAGTGAAGTCTATCAAAATATAAATGGAGGACACCAAGTGAGGAACATATATTAAATAAGGATTGAATTGATATTTAATGATTTGATGAAGTGTTGAAGCTAGTGGATAATGAAGAATTCAAGTGAAGATTGAAGAGTGCACAAATGATCTGATTGAGCAAAGATAGTTATAAATCTACAAGTTAATTTATTTATTTTTTACTAGCATTTGTAACAGAGAAATCTCTTAACAGAGTGGACTTAACAATCTTATTGTAAAATCCTTGAAAAAGGTAACATTCTAAATAGTGTTTGAAGCCCTCTAACAAGGCCACTCCTAATAGGGTGAAGATCCTAACATGTCTAAGGTAAATCACTTAACTGGGTCACACCTAATAGTGTGTATTGTAATATTTAACAGGATTGGCTCTTAACCAGGCGTACTTCAAAAGAGTATTTTCTTAGTGGATAAAAATTTACATAGTAGTTTTTCCTAAAGTCGAGTTTCCATGTTGAATACTGGTGTTACATGTGATGCATGATTTGTGTGAATGATTTATTGATTATTATAGTTTGTTTACTGTTTTCGGTAAAAGTAGTGAAATGTATTTTACTGAGGTGCTACCAAGTTAATTAGAGAAAAGGTTTTTGGGTATTTGAAATCAGAGATTACTGATTCACCCCCTTTCCATAATCCAACAATTGGTATCAGAGCTAAGTATAATGAAGAGATAAGTTTAAAATACTTGAGTAAAAGATTTGAAGATGTATATGAGAGAAGTACCTAACTTGAATAAGGAAAGTTTCTCAACATGGAAAAGCAGGATGAGATTGTATCTATCTGGGATTGGAGAATCTGCATTGAATCTTCTGACAAATGAATACACTCCAGCATCTCCCAGACCTATGATAGTTGATGAAATGAGAGAAAATCATGAACACAACTCGGTTATGATATAAATTGCTTCTTCCTTCACTGATGTTGAATTCAATGATGTTAATGACTATGTTAATTCAAGACAGATGTGGGAAAGGCTTACACTTATATATGGATTAGATCAACATGTAGAAAAGGCCAAGGTTGATAGTCTCACGGGAAAGTATGATGAAATGAGAATGAAGGATGAAGATAACATCACACAATATAGTAGAAGAATCAAGGAAGTTGTGAGTGCCATTAGAGGTGCTAGTGGAATATTGACTAATGGAGAAGTGGTAAGTATTTAATTTTGAGAACTCTTTCTTCTAAGTATTCTATTAGAGTATCCGCTATTTAGGAATTGAGATCTATACCAAACAATGTTGTTACTCTTGAAGCCCTAATCAGTAAGCTGACTGCATTTTAGTGAAGTAATTATGATAATAGTCTACTGACCATTGAAACTGCATTCAAGTCATCTCTAAGCATTGGTACATCAAGAAAAGACAAAGAGATTCACAGTAGTTCATATGGAAATGAATATGATAGTATTCTGAATGAGGAAAAAGAACAAGAAGAGTTAGAGGCACTGCTAGCTAGAAGATTACCGAGAGGTAAAGGAAAGTACAAAGGCAAACTACTTCTAAAATATTTTAATTATAATAAGATTGGTCATATTGCATCTAGATGTCCTGATAATGTCAGGAATGAAAAAAGAGACAACTAATATTGAAGATTTAGAGATTACAAGGACAAAGGTAAGAAGTATTTCTACCTAGCTGAGGAAGGTGTAATTGATGATAAATTTAATGATACCGAAGAAGGATATGAAGTTGTCTATGTTGCAGTAAAGGAAGAATCAAATGAAGAAAAGTATGAAGATGAAAAAGCACTTGTTTCTCATGTAAGTAAACTTGACCCATGGATTATTGATAGTGGCTGTTCACATCACCTGATTGGTGATGTTGACAAGTTTGATAATCTAGAAGAGTATGATGGAGGATTTGTCAAATTTGGCAATGATGATCCATGCCCTATGAAAGGTAAAGGATCTATTGTATTTAATGAGAAGATGAAATGTAATGATGCATATTGGGTTAAAGGATTGAACTATAATATGTTGAGTGTTGCACAGCTAAACAATATTGGCCACCAACTGGAATTTCAAAATAGAAAGGTGAAAATTTATGGTACTGATGGAGATCTAATTGGAACTAGTGAACAATCAAAGGGTAATTTATTTTATCTTGATACTTCTACAAAAAGTTGCTTATTTACTAAAGTTTAAGATGTTTGGCTATGGCATAAGAGACTGTGTCATGTGAATTTTGATAAAATGATTAAAGCGAGTAAAAAGAATATAGTCATAGGTCTATTGAGATTAAGAAAACCTAAAAAGTAATGTGTAAACAATGTTATATTGGTAAGATGACTAAGTCAATCTTCTCAAGTAAATATTACTCTACCAATGGTATTTTGGAATTAGTTCACACTGACCTTATTAGTTCAAAGCTATTACAGAGATTGGTACTTTATTTTGTTTGTTGATGATTATTCAAGAATGATTTTTGTTATGTTGTTAAAAGATAAATTTGATGCATTCCAAATGTTCAAGTGCTATAAAGAAATAGTTGAAAAGGAAACAGGAAAAAAACTGAAGTGTTTAAGATAAGATAGAGGAGGTGAATTTATCTCTGATGAATTTATTGTCTTCTACAATGAAAATGGCATCAAAAGACAAGTATCTCCACTGAGGACTCCACAATAAAATGGGATAATTGAGAGAAGGAATAGATTCATAGTTGACTATGCTAGAACACTATTAATTGATAAATAAGTTGCTCAAACATTCTAGAGAGAAGTTATAAACATTATTGTCTACACACTCAATTGAGTACAGTTGAAGAAAGGAACCAACAATACACCTTATGAACCTTGGTTTGGGCACAAACCGAATGTAAGTTACTTAAATTTTTTTGGAAATATGTGTTATATATACTGAAAGATGCTAGAAATGAAAATTTTAACTCTAAAGGAGATGAAGGTATATTCCTTGGTTATTCATCAAAGAGAAAAACATATAAATTTTTTATCAAGGCTACTAACAAAATTGTTGAAAGTGAAAATGTAAGGATTTATGAATTTGCAGAAAGGAATGAAGAAGATAGCAAAAAGGAACCTTCAGATTATAAAAGATTTGCTTATGTTCAGGAAGGTAATTCGGGTGAAGCAACCAAGCTGCATCAAGAAGGAACCGATGAACAAGATGAGCCTCCATCAAGAGATGAAAACACTGATGAACAGTCTATCGAGTTTGTATTAGCAAAATATGTGAGAAGACACCACTCACCGAGCATAATTATTGGAGACAAGAGTGCAGGAGTCATGACAAGAAGTAAGTTGATGGATAACACATGTTTGATTTATAAATTTGAGCCAAGATTAGTGAAGGATGCACTAGGAAATGAAGATTGGATTAATGCTATGAAAGAAGAAATTGATCAAATTGAAAAGAGCAACACCTGGTCACTGGTACAGAGACCCAAAGATAAGTATGTGATTGGAACAAAATGGATTTTCAGAAATAAACTCAATGAGAAAGGAGATGTGATCAGAAATAAAGAAAGTTTAGTCTGCAAAGGGTATGCACAAGAAGAAGGTGTTGATTATGGTGAAATTTTTTCTCATATTGCTAGATTAGAAGGTGTAAGGATATTACTTGCATATGTTGCATATAAAGGATTTAAATTTTATCAAGTGGATGTTAAGTGTGCATTTTTTAATGGAATTCTTGAAGAAGAAGTCTACATTGAATAACCTGAAGGATTTATTCATAATTGTGATAAGGATATGGTTTGCAAGCTACACAAAGCACTCTATGGACTAAAGCAAGCACCCCGAGCATGGTATGAAAGATTACACTCTTATTTAGTCAAGATTGGATTTGAAAGGACTAGTGATAATAATAATTTATACTTGAAATGTGATAGTACTGATAAAATTATGATTACTGAGATATTTGTTGATGACATTATATTTGGTGGAAATGAGATAATGTTTAAATCATTTGGCGAGGAAATGAGAAAGGAATTTGAGATCTCTATGATAGGAGAGATTAAATTCTTTATTGGACTTCAAATTCAACAAGTCAAGGATGAGATCTACATAAATCAATCTAAGTATATCAAGGAGATCCTAAAAACATTAAATATGGAAGAATCTAAACCAGTTGGAACATTGTTGGCTACTGGTTGTAAATTATCAAAGGAAGATGATACTAAGGAAGTAAATGAGACACTTTACCGATCCATGATTGGTAAACTACAATATCTTGTCCACAGCCGACCAAATATTACACATTTAGTTGGGATAGTTGCAAGGTTTTCTGCAAACTCAAAGGAGACACATATGTCTCCAGTGAAAATGATATTCAGATATTTGAAAGGGACTGGAGATTTTGGTTTGTTTTACACAAAAGGAGGATATTTTGATCTCAAAGTATATACTGATGCTGACTAGCCTAGAAATATTGATGACAAAAAGAGCACTAGTGGTAGAGCTTTCTTTTTAGGAGAAAGAATAGTGAGATGATTAAACAAGAAACAAAGTTATATTTCACAATCTACTGCTAAAGCTGAGTATGTTGTTGCATCTATGAATTGTTCTAACATTGTATGGATCAAACAATTACCTGAAGGTATGCATGAAGAGATTACTGATCTAATTATAATTTATGGTGATAATACCAGTGCTATTAATATATTAAAGAATCTAGTGATGCATTTAAAAACAAAGCATATATCTATTAAGTATCACTACTTGAGAGAGAAAGTACAAGATAAGTTTGTGACATTGGAGTATATAAATTCTAAAGAATAGATAGCTAATATATTTATAAAACCACTACCAAAGGATGCTTTTGAGTATCTCCGAGGTAAGTTAGAGGTTCTTCCCCTATCCAATGTTCATTAAGGCATGATGCATGTTGCATCAATTAAAGTACTCAATAGAATATCTATCTTGTGAGTTGATGCTAGTGTTCACTCTTTAGGTGAAGCCTAAAGTTGTGAAAAAGAAGTTCATGACTGCAATGAGAAATCTATACATTTGAGGTATGATTTGAAAATTTTATGTCTTTGGAATTATTGTCAAAGAGGGAGAATATATATATGGAAGAGAGATGAATGAGATTGATGAAGGGAGAGTACTATTGATGATTACAAAGAGGGAGAATAAGTCAATTGATCAGTAAGGAAGAATAGATAAGAAAGAGAAGATCATAACAGAAATTGTCAAAGAGGGATAGTAAAGAAGGCTACTACTGATACAGGGAGAAAGACTACAAAGGAAGATCAAGTACAACAAAGAGAAGTTACAACTCAGAGGGAGTACATGAATGATAGTGAAGTGTTACCATCATCAATTGAACACTGAGTATCATTAGTGTTGTCATCAATGCCAAAGAGGGAGATTGTTACCATAACTGATAGTAATGTTGAAGATTCATTATCTGATGGTGATGATGATGAAGACCTATCAAGATAAGAGGATTACATGATAGTAGAAAGGTTAGATAAGTTAATTGTCTTGTCATTAATGTCAAGCAATTGATTTCTGGTTTATATTAGTAAGTTAAATTGTTTTGACTACTGAGCATGATATGTCACTCGGTAAAGGTAAAAGGCAAAATGAATTAAATCAATAAAGGCAAAGGAACTGAAGGCACCAAACATAAAGGAAAGGTTTAGGCACTGAGTGAAGTCTACCAAAATAAAAATGGAGGACACCGAGCGAGGAACAAATATTAAATAAGGATTGAATCGACATTTAATGATTAGCTATGATGAGTTGGATGATCATGATGACAAGGAAAGTTAGTTACATAGATCTATGGATAGGAAAATTGAAGGTGAATATCTACGACTTAGATCTAAATGGTTAAAGAAGATGGAAAAAGTTTCAAGAAATTTCAAGTTCCTAGTTGAAAAGAAAATGTGTTACCAAGATCCAGATTCACGACACAATGAATTGGACGGTTAAGATTGATCAAAGAAAAATGTAATAGAGGATATTAAGAGGCAAAAATTGTCTATATAATGGATGCATTTGTATGAACAAATGGATTACAAATTTAATAGTTGAAGGGTCATCGACTGATACAATGAATAAGGAACAAAGAGATTCCGAGTGGAAAAGAAGGATTTGATGGAGTGTTGAAGCCAGTGAATAATGAAGATTAAAGTGAAGATTGAAGAGTGCACAAAGGATATAATTGAGAAAAGATAGTTGCAAATCTACAGGTCAATTTATTTATTGTTTCTTACTAGAATTTGTAACAAAGAAATCTCTTAATAGAGTGGACTTAATAGTCTTATTATAAAATATTTGAAAAAGGTAACATTCTAAAGAGTGTTTGAAGCCCTCTAACAAGGCCACTCCTAACAGGGTAAGATCCTAATAGATCTAAGGTAAATCCCTTAACCGGGTCACACCTAATAGTGGCCATTTTGATCTTTAACATGATTGGCTCTTAACCGGGTGTACTTCAGAAGAGTATTTTCTTAGTGGGTGACAATTCCCATGGTGTTTTTTTCCCAAAGTTGAGTTTCCACGTTAAATACTAGTGTTACATGTGATGCACAATTTGTGTGAATGATTTACTGATTGTTATAGTTTGTTTACTATTGTTGGTAAAATTAGTGAAGTGTGTCTTACCGAGCTGCTACCGAGTTAACCAGAGAAAAGGTTTTTAAGTATTTGGAATCAAGGATTACTGATTCACCCGTCTCTCCATAATCCAACATATTTTAGTGTTCCTTTTTTAAATTTCTTAGGGAAATATATGATGTTGAAAGAATGACCTAAGTTGGCACATTTGGAATATTCATACCATATAGTGTTTATCTCTTCAAAATGGTTCTAACATCTTATTGTAACAATTGATACTTTGTTATCTTTCAATCTAGACATTATTTATTAGGAAGTACAATTTGCATTTTTTTTTCTAAAATCGGTCCTTCACATTAACATCAAACAAAACATTGTTAATATCCAAACTTCACATGCTAACCCACAACTTGGATAAGAATGTATGTAATTCCCTGCCAAGGAACCCAAGAGAAATTAACCTAAACATGCTACTAAGTTTACATAATAATTTGATGTAGGTCAAGGATGGTGGATCCAATTAAGGACAGCCCAACTTTGCAGCTTCAGAACAACACAACAGAATAACACAACAAGAAATATTTCAAAATATTTTTCCATTAACATGCCTAGCTGTAAGGCCTTCCGGGTTAGGGCCAATTACAAATAATAGTAATTCTACATGATCCAATTCAACTCCAACTAGTTCAGTTCTGAGACAAATTAGCAACTGATGGAAACCCTAAGGTAGATCTGAACTTGTGCTTGCAAGCCACCAAGCAATCTCCTTGTCTCCAAGCCTTAACCACTAGCTCTGCTATTACAAACTATTAGATAACAATCTGATCTGCAAGACCTTGCAAGATCTTTTCCACAACTTCACTTATCTGCTACCCCAGATCTACTCTAAGAACTTCCCCCTCCTCCATTCCAAAAAAACTACCCAAACATCCTATAAATACTAATCATCAGCCACAAGTCGACTAGATGAAACCATTAACTCCTACAAACAAATCTTAAATGCAATACAAGTCAGCCCTCAAATAGCCTTACAATTAATAATTCAACATGTTGGCCTCCAAATACACATAGGAGAATTCAACAAAAGATACCAATATTAAATGCACCAAGTCAGCCAACCAAATCACGAAGAACTCTAGTCGATAAGCCAGAACTACCGAGCGCTAGAGAAACAACATGATGGAGAGTTGTGAGACCTCTTCACAATCTATATCAGAACTGGATAAGCAGACATCCAAAATTTTGGATAAAATAATTTTTTTGGATAAAGAGAAAGGGAGAGTAGTGGCAAGATTTGGTTTGCTAAAGAGTTTAATCACTCCTAAGCTATCAAATCTTGAAGCTCATCTCACTAAGATGGAAAAGATTGAGGAGTCAATAAACTCTGTACCCACAGAGTTGAAGGCAACAGAGACTGCATCTTATGTACTGAATTGACCGATCCATGTTAGTGAACCATTGATTAAGTCATGGAATGATGAAGTAAAGACCTTGGAAGATTCCTTCCAAGATATTCTAAAATTGGTGAGCAAGCACTAAGTCCTAAACCTTTGAAATTTTGTTTTTTTGTATGTACCTTTGCCATTGATGTCAAATAGGGAGAAGAAGAGAAGAGAAAAATGAGAAGAAGAAAATTATAAATGAAGAAAAGGAAGAGAGAAAAAAAGAGAAGAAGAATATGTATATGTATATGGGAAAAGAAAAGTAGAAGGAAGATAGTGTTTTGGACACTTAAGTCATTTTTTACTAAGTGTTGCCATCAATGCCAAAGGGAGAGATTGTTGGCAAGTGATGTTTTGAGAGAACTATGGATAACTTAAGGGTTGTCATTTATGGCAACACTTATGTTATAGTGATTGCATGACATGAGTATAAGTGTTGGAGACACAATCATGAAAATGACTAAGTATAGAATCAGATTTACAGTAAATTATTGTACTATTTTGGTCAGCAAAGATTGTACATGTTATATTATATTTTGCAAACTTAGAGAAAGACATTTTGGGATATGTAGGACCTTCAGTTAAGGTCACACATGTTTTGGTATTGATATCAGCAAGTTACCGTAATATAAAGGTATGCAAAGAAATAGGAAAAGTGAAACAGGGTGTATGAACAGTCGCGTTGATTAAGTGAAGGCTAGATGGAATGGTAACGTGCTAAGTCAGATGAAGATTGTATATTGCTGACACTTTGGTAATATAAGATCACCGACTTAGTATTTATCATTTGTATAAGTAATTATAATGTTTTTTGTTGTATTTGAGAGCCGAGTGGATGACAGAATAGATATAAATAAAGAGTGTTTTGTGGAAACTTGATAAGTGTGAAAGTAGAGACATACACGTAGATGAGTATAGAGATAAACATATTTCTAGATACTATAGAGACATACACGTAGATGAGTATAGAGATACACAAATTTCTAGATACTGTAGAGACATACACGTAGATGAGTATGGCCCAGTAAGAATGGACAAGAATATATGCAATAAAATGTTAAGGTCAAGAATGTGGGGAAGAGTGATGAGGGCAAGAAATAAGTGACTAGGAAAGGTTAGAACTAAAAAGGTATAGAGTGAGAAGACAAGGGTAAACATAAAGAGGACAGAGAAAAGGAGAAGGAGAAGAAAGTTGGTAAGAGACAAAAGCATATAAATTGGGTTAAGAGAAAGAAAAGAAAGGAGATTGTCAGCAAAGAGTCTAGTCTTCTAGACAAATGGGTAATAACCCATCCCGATCAGAACTAAGATTAAAGAGATTGCATTTATCCAATATGCTTTAAAAAATAATCTTACAATTGGCGATGTATAAAGGTTTCTACTCAGGGGCAATATTTAGCATGACAAGTTAGATGTTCGATTTTGATGTGTTATGCTCTGTAATTAGACGTATTTAGTGGCCAGAGAAGGTGATACATATTTTTCGTTGATGTCAAAGGGGGAGAGAAGAACATATGTGAAAAATAATCAGGTGTGAAGACCAAGAGAAGATGTGAAGAGAAAGTTTTATATACTTGCACATAAGAAAAAGCTTTAGAAGAGGAAGTGTACATCCAAGGGGGAGAAATCAATAGAGAGAAGTGTATGCAATCAGATTGGAACCAATGCCAAAGGGGGAGATTTTTGGAAAGTTGGATGTGGTCTAATTGATGCCAAAATGTCTACTATGATGTTTGGATGTCTAGTGTGAAGTTTGGATGTTTTGATATCCGTTGTGAAGTTTGGATGTCAAATATGCAGTTTTTCCAGTAATGCAATATGTTTAGATGAATGGTGAAGAAAGGTTACTGAAGATGAGGATTCACGCACCCCATGGGATGATGCAAAGGTTGTCTACATGTTTCATGTCAATTTTTGAACCATTGGCTAAGATATGCAATAAGGAATCCTTCATAAATGGTGAAAATTGTTTGGAAAAGATGTATCTGACATCTAGATAAGTGTTTTATCAAAGAAGATTTTGACTATTATGTATGCAAAACATAAAGATTCTATTTAATTGAACATGTAATAGCTACTACAAATATTTAGAAAATACAAGAAAATCAATGTGACAAACAAAACATCATTAAACAAAATATTAACATAACAAATGCAAAATGTATTGAACGGGAATAAAATCAACTTCACTGTATTAATTATGTGCGAACTATAAAACTCACTAATTTGCAGAGCATAGAGATCTACAAGTGTTTGAAAATAGTATATATGAAGATATATGCTTACTAGTTACACTCTATATTGGCACCAGAAAGATTAAATAAATCCGTTAAGTAATTATAGATCAGAAGATAAGATACAAACTGAATGTATGTAGTAGAATGCAATTGCCTTGGTTATTGATTGATTCTACAAAATACAATAACTATATATATTGAATCTAAAGATGTCAATATGAACAGTCATGACTTATCAGATATGATAAGCCATGACTTTTCGTATTAACAAATCGTATAACATATGATTAACATTTTATTCCCAGCGTAATTATGTTGCATAGCAAACGACGACATGAATAATGAATAAGATAGTCACGATACTACCGTGATTGTCATATACGAACAGTCTGATAGTATCGTGACTGATCGTATATGCCAGTCATGATACGTATACGTGACTTCCTAATCGTTAATCATGTTTGACTTAAACAGTCAATTCAATAACATCGCTACATATTAATTATTATATGGTGTATATATATATATATATATATATATATATATATATATATATATATATATATGTATATATATATATGTATATATATATATGTATATACATATATATATACATATATATATATATATATATATATATATATATATATATATATATATGTATGTATATATATGTATATACATATGTATGTATATATATGTATATACATATATATATGTACATATATATATGTATATACATATATATATGTATATACATATATATGTATATGTATATGTATATATATATATATCTATATATATATATATATATATATATATATATATATATATCATGATTGTCTCGTCGATTATTAAATATGAACAAACAATACTTTAACAGTTAAACATCCAATACAAAATGGTATTAGTAAGGTTGAACATTAATGATGTCTATTTACTCTAATATTATAAGTATGTATATTAATATAATAATAATGTTCATCATTATATATATTAATATATTGCATATTTATTTTCTCATAATATTATGATCATTTTATCCTGATCGAAGCTATAAACATCAACAAAATCAAGCAACCTAAGATTAAAGAAATCGAGCAGCCTAAGACTAAATTCAAATGCTTGCTTATTACCTGGATTGTTAGCTTTGAATCTGACAATGGTCCATCTATTAACGGTAACCCCTACAATATTGCACAAGTTGCACGAACAAGAAAGAAGTCGAGATATCATGTTCCAAATTATAGCTCACGCATATTGGTCTATACATGTTGTTCTCTTCTTTTTTATTAAAAATTGCCCTCTCAATCTCGTTACTCATCGAATGAGAGATAAATCAAATAGAAACTAACCGAATGAGAGATAAATGAAACAAAAAATTACTTACAAATTAGAGATAAATGAAATGAAAACTAAATTCACATTGAAGGCTTACCTAGATAAACACATCGATTCAATGTGAGTATGCTCTGGTTCATGTTCCCTTGTCTCAGTGGATCCCTCTTCCTTGTTTCGTTTATTTCTGATCCCTCTAAGCTCTTAGAGGAATTTACTGTAAAGACCTGAGAACGACTGGGCTGATCTTTCATAATTAATTGCAGCGGTTGAATCAGTCTTCCACAATTAAATGTAACCACCCTTCGTGTGCGTAGTCTCCACATAATGAAGTGACAATGCTTCGTGTGATCTGAGTAGTCTCCACATAATGAAGTGTAATTGAATGTGAACCATTTCTTTTTTGTTTACACGAAAAATGCCAAACATATTCTCCATCGTATGGTTATATAGACACCTCTCTACATATTTATTTTTAAGTACAAATATAAATAATTTATTTAATTGATTTAAGATTATTTTCAAATTTACTTTTACATTTTAAATTGGCGAGATTATAATTTAGGAATCAAATTTTGAATGGAATGTACTCACTTATTTCTTTATAACCGTTGGTAAAAACAGAAAAAATAAAACTGAAAAAAGCAAAAAAACAGTGTTATCTCTTTAAGACCGTGGGAAAAAACAGCAAAAAATGAAAAAAGCAGAAAAACAAAGTTATCATTTATGCTTTCATCCAGGTTCAGGCAATGTCTAATCTATGCTTTCAATTTAACTCTTATATAACAGCAGAAGCTCTGAGGGTTTCCTCATCTAGCCTGGGTTTTCACTTGTATATAACCCCATTGGTTGTGATCTTTTGAAGTACAGGGGGGAATTGTATTCTGGAACCTATGAAAGCCGAGGAGGAAGTGCACGTGTTTCATCTCGATGATCTGCAGCGCTGTGTTGATGATGACGCAAATTTCAGACTTATCAATACTTAATCAGGGGATTCTGTAACTCCCAGGTTTTCTTCCTGTTATGGCATTTTCATTTTGCTCTGATTATCGTATTTTGATCCGATGGCATTTGTTTAAAATGACATTTCATATTTACTATCTATATTTACCATTCATATTTACTAGGGGAGGTTGATTAACGGTCTAAGATTGCAGTTCGCTTGCGATAGAAATTTTTATTGAAGCTTCCTATGGACACTGGGTTTGAGGTTTAGGTTTCAGTCACGATCATTCATTCAGTTATTTTTTATTTTAAAATAAGCATTGTTTTGCACGAGGCATTCAGACCCTAGGGTTCAGGTCCCACTGAATTGATATATAAATTGAAGGTTTCTTTAAATTATATTTAATTAGTTTTGATATTTTAAGTATATTTGCGCAAAAACACTTCTCTTTCTATCATAAGGAACAGTCCGCCACCTCATTCCAAATCCTCTGCAATTTTTCTCAAGGTATTCAACAGATTCAACTTACATTTAATCATAATATGAAGAATCATAATCATATTTTTGAAAATCTAGTTAAGAATTTAGGGGAAACAAATATGTGCCATGAAGAGAAATTTTGCTTAGGGTTTAACCTGGAAAAGTGCAGCGGTGGAAGCAGAATAAACCATAATCCGTGTGAAAGCGTATCCGAACAAGTTGGGGAATCCACCTCCTGCAGGCTTTAAGCGCATGCGAAAGGGTTAGTAGCCAAATCCACCTCCTACAGGCTTTAAGGCCTGTATTCAACAGATTCCAAATCCTCTGCAATTTTGCTCAAGGTATTCAACTTACCATTGACTCATGGGATGGCCAGGTATTCCCTCATCAGTTGGCTATATCTTATCATTTTCATCTCTTCACTTGACAAAAATTAGCTAAGATTTATATAGAACTTGCTAGAGCTTATTTCTTAAAGTAAATACCCTGCATTCTACCCTTATCTAATGTTAATCGATATAGATTTGAAAACCATTTTTATTTACTTCTCTTCCCAATAGCTCAAATAGGCTTACAACCAACCAGCATGATGACATCACAGTCCATTGTGATGAGATGAGATGTTCTGGATGTAACTGTTTGTTACTTATATGCAGAACCTCTCACTTATGTTTGGGAAAATTAGATGGGTTCAGATTCAAACTTAGAACAATCCTCTTCTCATTGGTCTTCTTTTCAACCAGGCTGAGGTCCAAGACAGCTATCCATCCCATGGACAGCTAAACAGCCGCTCTACTTTGCCTTCAACGATAAGTTCTGGCTGTAGAATGATATCCCTCAAAGAGTTTATCTGGCTGTAGAATATAACAAGTAATCCACTAATATGAATTATTTTATTTGAAATAATATTGTTCAATTATCAAACAAGAGGTTAAACATATTTATCTTATTGGTAGCCATTAAGAGATGCTCTCAAGGACTGAAGATTCAAAAAAGTGTTTGCTCCAAATACAGGGGATGTTAATTCTCTGTACTGTTTCAAATGTGCACCAACACCACAAGGTGAATAAAATCTAATAGCTGTAATAGGCCATTTGTTCAGTCTATCAACCCATAGGTGCCTAGTGTAGCCAATCCTCTTCCTTATTAATGAAGGGAAATCAGTGAGATTGGCATGGAATTCACAATAAGAAGCCAACATAATTTGTGGAGATGTAAAATACTGAAGAATCCATTAACTATTGTATCTATGTTTTCAATTTATAGCAATATTCAAGTATTTACTCTGAATTTTGGAATGAATAAAGTACGACTGTCTTCTTAACATTTATGCAGTTGGGAAGGGGCAGTGCACTGGACAGAGACCCTTTGTGGTGAGGCCTTCGGTCCAGGTCAGATTTATATGCTGACGTAGGTGATTTAGCTGAGAAATTTGCTTTCCATTCATCTTTCCAGTGCAGAAATTTCTTCAAGCACATAGAAATGTCATGGTCATGGCTTGGACTGCTTTATTGGATTTATAATTCATTTTTTTCCGTGTTGGTTATTAATATTCAAACTAGGTTTGGGATGAGTTGGAGTAGCTATCATGGTTGGAGTAGCCATTTTGGTTCTTTTCCGCAGAAAGCATTGAACCCCTCATTTTGGTTGTGAGACGAAGAAGAAGAAGATGCCATTTTGGTTCTATTCCGCAGAAAGCTAACGCTAACAACGCTTTAAAAAACAGAAACAGAGTAGGAAGAATAGGAGTTGATGAGGAGGAAGGCTAGCGCGGAATAAATTTAATGGCATACGGTTGTTTAGACCCGTTATATGTTGTAATTCTTACTGTAAAATTCACCCCATTTGACAGTTTTGATCTATTCCTTTTACAGCTTAACTTGAATGGATGGAGAAGCCAGATCTTCATAGGTTTCAATGTTGGCTTACAAAATGTGTCTTCAATATTTCGACTGATGGATTTTTCTTATCTTTGGGAGGTTTGTAACTGGTGCTCGTTGCTTAGACTGCATTGACTTTGTGCAGCGGCAAAGATATTTTTTTGCTGTACTATTCACAAATAGTGAAGTGGCCATGAAAAGAGTGCCCAACATGGGAATTTTTCTTGGAGTGACAATGATTTTAAATAGTGTTCATGACTCTAATTATTGAAGTTGGCCGATTTGATTTTGGGTTCATACTGTTGTATTATAAATTTTGAAGGCTTTTGTCTGTTTATGGAGACATCTCAAATAGTACAAACTTGACCTTGATAGCTCTGGTGGCCTATGTGAAGTCCTAATAGCCTCTGTAAACTTAGGGTGCTATAAATCTTCTTTTTATCTATGATAGCATATGTAAACATAGGTTTCAGACTTTTTGTAATAAATTCTGAAGGTTTTTGTCAAGTCCTGGTAGCCTATATAAACATAGGGTGCTACTATGTTATTGGAGCCTATATCCAAGGTAAATTTTTCCACCCCAACTTCTCAAATTCTATAAATATAGGGTGCCGTTTTGTGACATTTTCTTTCCCAAATTCTCAATTTCCTCTTTTTTTTTTTGTTTTTTTTTATACCCAAGAAAGTTAAATTGCATGTTGGAAGAGGACGTTTGGACTTGTATGATCTGCGGAACAGCTGCAGATTCTCATTCTAATACTAATCACATTTTTCAGTTATTGGAATATAGAGGTAAAGTATCGGATTTTTGTAGGGTTTTCTGCACCATCATCTCACTGCCTTAAATTTTATTGACTATATTCTGTTTTGTTGTGCAGGTTGCTCAAGCCAAGGTTCGCCTCAAGTTGTGGGAAGCAATTGGCATTCTCTGACGCTATTGATTACTTCAGTCATAAATATCATTGTTATGTCTCTGGAGAAATGCTAGAGTATCTCAATAGTCATTGTAGTCATACAAAACCAATTTAATTTTACAATTACAATTTTAAATCAATTTGTAAATTGATATGTAAATGAATTTGTTGTTTAATATAATTTTTTTATTTGGGAGGGGTTGAATTTGCCCCCTCCTTTAGGCTGGAGGGAATGGTCATTGGTCATGATCATTCTTTTTAGCCTAATGTTGTTGTGTTGATTTTCATATTTTTATTGTATTTGTATAGATTCAATGCTGCTTTTCATTTAGATTATTTTTAATTCATCACATTTTATGATTTAAAATTTTCAATTAGTGCAGTTAATTAATTATTAGGCAGTATTGTAAAAATTGTTGTTGTTATTAGTACATTGTGATCTAAACATGTTTATTTAATGTATTTTATTTTTTGAATTCATATATTTTTTGTGTGAAGCCCCTTCTTGAATATTGATTTACTCATTATTTATTGAATTGAGTTTGAATTTTGGCATTCAGTTGCATTTGATTCATTTTGGCATTCACTTAGGTTGCATTTTTTGTTTGTCTAATGTCACTTTTAGACTCACTTGCCATTCACTTGTTGTGAAGTGGGTTTCAAGATTGATTTGACTATTGTTTATTGAAGCATGGGTTTGGATTTTGACATTGACTGAACTATATGATCAATCTTGAAATTTATGTTGCATGTTTAAATTTTCACACTTTGACATTCACTTTGTTTGCATTTCTTTTATATTGAAGTGTGTTTGAACTTTGTCATATTGAAGTGACTTTCAAACATGCTTCATATGTTTCAACATCCACTAGTTGTAAAGTGTGTTTTTGAATATTGATTTATTCATTGCTTTTTTGAAGCATGGTATGAATTTTGGTATTATCCTCTTTGCCATTTTTAAAATTTTGTGTAAAGTGCATGGATCAACTTTGACATTCCTTTATATTATTTGTTTGCATTCACTATGTGTGTGAGAGAAAGAAAGACAGAGGGACTGTTTGAATTATCTCAACATTTGCTCATATTTGATACTCATATTGTTTGATTTTTTATTGTTACTTTAATGTAAGAACTTTTGCATTCACTTTCTGTCAATACGATTCATCCAATGTGCATTTTTCAACTTTGGTGCATGTACGTTACACATGAAGTATGTGTCTCAACAAAGTTTGTATAAAGTGTGTTCTAACTTTCCACATTCCATTTGGTTGTTTATGTTTGTTTTGTGTGTGGTTGAGCCAATTTTATCTGAAATTTATTTTAATTTCGGCATATTTACTTTGTGTGTTTCAATACTCACTTCATGTGTGGTTGAACTTTGTGCTACATAGTTTATATTTGAACTTTTGTTACTAGGTTTGGCATTTGCTTGTGTGAAGTGTATGTCTAAACAAAATATGTTTGAAGTGAAATAACATTGCACAAAGTGTCTTTGAAATAATTCACTTTTGTGTGTACGCATTTTTCAAATAACTTTATTTAAATTTTTTAGCATTTTCTTTCTATATGTGCAAAGTGTATGTTTGAACAAACTACAAGTGAAAGGAACAAAACATTATGTGAAATATGTTTGAACTTTGACAACCATATTATTGTGTTTTTACTTCGACAAATGCATGTATGATTGAACTTTCACATTCATTTTATTTGAAAAGTGCACTAACTTTATATTGTATGTTTGAACTTTACTGTGAAGTGTGTATTGTATATTTTTTAATTGCAGTAATGCATTGGCAACATTATTACCATAATAGGAGGTACTTCAATTGAAACTTTCCTTGGACACATCAAATATGATAATCTATATTTTGAAAAGGGCGTAGTTTTGCCAAAGAACCAAGGCCCACCAACTATAAACTCCATATCTTCGCAAGGTTTTGGAAGGAAAACGAGAAGAACCTATTGTGTATAACAACCACATGCAACTAGTGAGAAACATTCTATCTATTTGAAGCTCAATTGCTAACATAGTCTATAGGCAAGAGCCAAATAACCCCACAATTTAAGAATTCTCCATAGAAGCGACAAACTTATCAACCAGAGCTTCATATTCCAAACTAAGAAACAATAACCAACATATAAGGAATAGCTATACCAACCAAAGGCTCGACAAAGGGAAGATCATCTTAGGATCAAGACAAAGATACTCCAATGACCTGTCTAACTAAGAGACAACATTCTATACAATGATAGGACATGGAGAGAGAGATCTATGACATTTTAGCCATCCCAACACTAAGAAGAAATCCTTCCTCCCATAGTGGCCCATTAGAATAAGGGGCCTCCCCCACACAACTTGATTTTTTTGTTAGTCATCAATCTATTGTTTCTTTGAATAGAAACATGTTTTGATATTAAATAGAAACAAAACAAGAGTGTTGGCCCTAACAAAAGTAGACCAAAAAGGCAATGTATAACAAGATCAAGAACAAACCATTAACAACATAAAGAGTGGGTAGAGAACTCACCCACAACATGGAGAGGAGAATGGGAAACTGAAGATAATAGATAAGATAAGATAATTTATTAATGTCCAACAAGAGACCACAAATGGGCCTAAGGGATTGAGAGTACAGACAGGGGCCGAAAGGCAGCACGACCACCAAATGGTGTCCGAGAAAAACAAAATAGAACGGAACCAACAAAGAAAGAAACATGGGAAGCAGAGTAGAAGAATGATATTTCCTACATTGGCAAACCACTATCTAGACAATACTATCACTAGGACATCACGAGGGGAGCAAGTAGGGAAATCCTCTTTGAAAAACTGTCAACACAAGTAGTTGAGTGTTAACAAAGTTGCACATCATTAGCCAAAGGTTGGTGAAGAATAGAAGAAACTGATAGAGAAGGGTCAACACAGCCAAAGGGGGCCACAAAAACAAGAGACAGAGTCAAATGAACAGGGTTTGAGGAGGCCAAATCAATAACATGCGCATCTCTTGAAGATCTCTTGAGTGGAGTCATGGGAGGAAGAGTTGGAAGCTATGATAGTTAAAATTTCATCACTAGCATCCCTCCACCATATGGTAGCATCTTCACGACATGAGATAGAACAATTAGTTTCCAAGTGATCGCTAGAGAAGCATTGACGACATTGGAAGGGGAGAGACCCTCTTAATAAGATTGAGTCCATGGCCTATCCCCAAGCATGAAAACCACATCTCAAGAAGAGGTGTGGAGATGTCAATGTCAATCAAAATTTGTGCAAAGGTAGAGAGACCCATTGAGGCTATGGTATCATCCACCTTCAAGAAATTGACAATATAGTTGTTGATGGCCTTAAAACAAGAATTCTCCAAAAAATGAAGGGAAAGATTGAGAAGAACCCACACTCAACACACACTAAGTAACAGTAAGAGGGTTGAAGGAGGTTGTCGAAGGTTCGGCCAAAAGAGAACGAGTCACCAACTCGTTCCTCAAACTAAGATGCTTTATAGCACAAGGGAAAAACTTAATGTTATAAAAAACTAAGGGTCTCGAACAATTCATCACCCAATGATGACAATCCAAAAGGGAAGGTTGCAAACCAACCAAATCCACAATCATCCATTAATAGCAATCACCATCAATAAAATTAGATAATTATCTTCTCATAACCTTGACTAGGAAGAATTGAAGTGAATAAATTTATCCCAAATACTGAACTTGGAATGTAATTGAATATTGCGTGGTAGAAGCTTTACCAATCTCAACACAAAAAATAACCAACCTAGACCCAAATGTTACATGTCTTTCATGACCATGTATGGTTTAAAAAAGAACCAAAAGTATCAAGGACACAAACCACCCCAAGGGAGGTCTTGGCACAAGCAAGAGGTCGAGATTTTGCCTTAGGAGGAAGAGGAATAACAAATTTGGCAACATGAGTAAAGCTTCTCCCATCAACAATAAGAAGAGGCTTGGGGGGTGGGGGGATCCACAATCATTCATTAATAGCAATCACCATCAATAAAATTAGATAATTATCTTCTCATAACCTTGACCAGGAAGAATTGGATATTGTGTGGTAGAAGCTTTACCAATCTCAACACAAAAAATAACCAACCTAGAGCCAAATGTTACATGTCTTTCATGACCATGTATGGCTTAAAAAAGAACCAAAATTACTAACAATACCTCTAACTATTTATTAATGCTAGTATTTTTTATCGATAATAAGTATTATATTTTATTAATTCAAAATTATTTGATTACTAGGCCACTATATTTGACAGATTCTAATTTCCACCCTAAAGTTGATAAGAAAGCCACTAAATTTAGCAAATTCTTCTTTCCACTCCCAAAACCTACTAATTTTAGCTACATTTCAAAATCCATCCCCCAATACAACCCTAAAGGGTAAAGAGTGCTAAAAATCATCAACACAAAAAATAGACCACATCCCAAATCGAGGATCATTAACCCTTACTAACAAAATTGGGCTTGCCGAAGAACAAGAACTAGTCGCCACACATCAGAGAAACCACCCTAGCACATCCTCCCTTGAAAAGTTCAGAAAGTCTAGACCTGACAAACCATTACAAGCTTCTCAAGTTTCACTAGTAAGAAGTCAAGATTTTGCCTTGGGAGAAAGAGGAATAGCCAATTTGGCAACATGAGTAAAGCTTCTCCCATCAACAATAAGAAGAGGCTTTGGGGGGGAGGGAGGGTGGGGGATCCAAAATCATCCATTAATAGTAATCACCATCAATAAAATTAGATAATTATCTTCTCATAACCTTGACCAGGAAGAATTGAAGTGAATAAATTTATCCCAAATATTGTGTGGTGGAAGCTTTACCAATCTCAACACAAAAAATAACCAACCTAGAGCCAAATGTTACATGTCTTTCATGACCATGTATGACTTAAAAAAGATCCAAAATTATTAACAATACCTCTAACTATTTATTAATGCTAGTATTTTTTTATCGATAATAAGTATTATATTTTATTAATTCAAAATCAGTTGATTACTAAGCCATTGTATTTGATAGATTCTAATTTCCACCCTAAAGCTGATAAGAAAGCCACTAAATTTAGCAAATTCTTCTTTCCACTACCAAAACCTACTAATTTTAGATACATTTCAAAATCCATCCCCCAATACAACCCCAAAGGGTAAAGAGTGCTAAAAAAAATCAACACAAAAAATAGACCACAACCCAAATCGACAATCATTAACCCTTACTAGCAAAATTGGGCTTGCCGAAGAACAAGAACTAGTCGCCACACATCAGAGAAACCACCCTACCACATCCTCCCTTGAAAAGTTCACAAAGTTTGGACCTAACAAACCATTACAAGCTTCTCAGGTTTCACCAGTGCCACCATGCATGGGGCACCACACACGCCACCACCACAAACCAAATATTTGGTAGGAATCTATCGACAAGGGATAGGGATGTCGTCCTTCCCTAGTGGGGCCATCGACTTCACCAGGGTGTGTTTCATCTTTCTTCTTTCAGCCTCCACAACCAACTGCTCCTCTTCTATTGTTTGTAGAAAAACTAAAATGGCTCGCCACCCCTTGCATACATGCACCATTTCCTCCACCATTGAATGGGAGGAAGTCCTAGTTGGTTATGGGCGAAGGTTCGAGTTAAGAAATTCATCACCCATCATCAAGCACACTGCCTCCCAGAATGCATGTGATCGAATTTGAACACATTCCTCAATTGTTGTACTGAAATTGGCCCCTAAACTCCGATAACTGACCAGATGACTCCAGTGAGAAATTTACCTCCATGACAAGAGCTCAAGCAACAACAAACCCTAATTTTGAAGAATAAATAAAAGACAATTAAGTGCATATCTTCTCTAAGCCCACTTCCTACTTTAAAAGCTAGAGAAGCCTTAGAATCAATTCCCATGCTATCAAGACGTCGCATCATCCGACCTCATACTAAATATGAATCAGGGAAAATCCTTGTGTACCTCTCACATGTTGCCACCTCATCCTCTCTTATGTCCTCAACACCTGCAAGGACATTATGAAAAGTACCACCTCTGCCTCCACTTACATATCCGACTCCACGTCATAACCTTCTGATGATTTCAAAAATCACGCCCTTCTCATGCAAATTCTATGACCCCCAAAAACCTAAGGTCCTCAAAAAGTTCAAATATTTCCTCCAATGATTCATTCACTCTGACATTAGATAGTTTGTCTGCAATTGTGTTGGCCTCCCTAAGAACATGGGAAACCCAAAAGTTGACAAATTCCCCCCAAAAGATCTCGAGTCCTTTGAATATGCTTATTGAGCTACCATGTGTCCATGTCCACTTTCACAATACCATTTACAACAAGTTGTGAATCACCTTCTAGATGGAGTCTCTGAACTCCCAATTTTTTGGCCATTAAGATTGCCCAAATCACTGCTAAACGCTCTGCTTCATTATTAGTCACATCAACTAACCTTTTGACGCCAAGAGCAAGGATGCTCTCAAACTCATCACAAGCCACAAAATTGGCCCCCGAAGTTCCAGGGTTGCCCTTAGATGTGCCATCAAAATTAATCTTTATCCATCCCTTCTCAAGAGAATGCCACCTTAATCTATCCTCTCTAACCAAAAGAGATTTAGCTCTCTGAGGCCCATTAACGAGCCTAATTATTGCTAGTATTCCTCCCATTGGGAGCCTCGCCCTAATAACATAGGAGAACCTAAAATTGAATTCATTACTATCTCATTTTTTTATTGGGAGTCCATATTTCAAAAAGGGGGTAGATTTGTCAAAGAACCCACCAACAATAACCCTCATCTTTATTTTTGGAAGGAAAAAAGGAAGAACACATTATGCATAACAACCACATGCAACTAATGAGAACCATTCTATCTATTTAAAAGCATTCTCCATAGCAACAAGATTGTCAACCATATTCCAAATTGAGAGGCAAGAGCCAACAAATAAGGAATAGCGCCACTAGACAAAGACTCCTTAAAAGGAAGACTAACCAGCTTAGGATCAAGCAATGGATCCTCGAAAGACCCATCTAACGGAGAGGCAACATCCTATATAATGATAGGATATGAGATCTCAACGACACATTATCCATCCCAACACTAAGAAGAGATCCTTCCTTCCATTGTTGCCCATTAGAATAAGGGGCCTCTATGAGATGCAACTTCCGTTCTCATAACGCTTGGTATTTCAATGCTTCAAAACAATCACTCTCACTTGTGTTTGTATTTGAATTTCTAAGTTTATTTGAGTGTTTTCTGTATCAATAAATTAAAAAAATCAAGTTAATACTATCAAAGTTTATCAATAGCACACACTGCATAAATAAAATGTGAAACAAATTTCTCACCAAGTAGACAAAATAAATATTGTTTCAAACATCTCAAAATATAAACATGCACATAGAGTGAATGTTGAAGTTATAAAACATGGTAAATTGCAAACATACCACGCATCGAGTCCATTTAAACATGACAAATTTAGAACACACATGCAACCAACCCAAAGACATCACCAAATTTATTTCAAACACACAAAGTAAATGCTAAAATTAAATCAACTAAACCAACTAAATCCAATATTTACATGTCGCATCCACACATGCATTCATCCACAAAATATTATTGATTTTTCTTGTACAAACGAATGGTAAATTTCAAAATCAACTTTGATTCCAAACATCCACACGCATAAAGAAAATGCCATAGCTACAAATCATATTGCACATAAAAATTTCTCAAACATGACAACTCAAAGTGAAAGTCAAAGCTAAAGACAAATAACAAAAAGTGAATGCCAAAGTTAGCTCAAATACAAACACCAAATAGTGAATGTTAAAATTACCTTTCAAATGCATATGATGACGTTAAAACATATATCTTACAAATACAACAAAGCATTTGTCAAAGTTAAAACACATTTCACTCAAAATTTCTTTATTTGATAGATTTTTTTAAAACAATCTTCAAACATATTGAAAAACACACTCAAGAATCACACTAAAGTTCAAACATATAATATAAGTGACTATCAAAGTTAGTACACTCTTCACATAAAGAAAATGTGAAAGCTCAAACATACAGACATTTTGAGGTTTTTTTTTAAAAATGGGTTGTCAAAGTTTCAACATATTTCACACAATTTTTTTTCGAACGATCAAAAGTGTGCGTGTGCCTAACTTAATATCTTATGAAGAGATACTTTAACTACACACGAAGTAGGCACTTTAGTTCAAAAATGTCATTATTCAAACAAATACAACAAAGTGGTTGACAAAGTTACACATTTCACATAGTTTGTTTCTTTAACATAGTTGTTTTAAAACAATCTTCAAACATATTGAAACACACACTTCAAGCAAGTTTGAAAGTCACTTCAAACTAACAGTGGACACGCTTCAATATGACAAAGTTCATTGATCATATAAAGCCAATGCCAACATTCAAACCCATGCTTCAATAAACAATAGTCAAATCAATGTTGAAACACACACTACACAAGTAGTGAATGGCTAAACAAGTTTGAAAGTGACTTTAAAAATCAAATAATGAATGCCAAAGCACACCCACCCTTCACATAAACATTAAATGGAAAGTGATTGTCATAGTGTCAAAGTTCAAACATACAAACTGAATATCAAAATTCAAACTTATTCTCAATAAATAACAACTCAATATTCAAGAATACATAAAATACATTAAAATAAACATGTTTAGATTGCAAGGTACTAATAATTAAACAATAATTTTTACAATTTACCATATAACATTATAATTAAAAAATATTGTAATAATTAAATAATTACACTGCATCAAAAATTCCAAATCATCAAATGTGATGAAGTAAAAATAAACTAAATAAAAACTAGGTTTAAATTTTATACAATATAAAGTATGCAAATCAACACAGAATCATTAGACTGAAAAGAATGATCATGGCCAGTAACCATTCCCTCCAACCTAAAGGAGGGGGCAAATTCAACCACTCCCAAATACAAACTTTATATTAAACAACAATTCCATTTACATATCAATTTACAAGTTAGTTGATCAATTTGTTTCAAAGAGAAACTATGAAATTAAAATTGGTTTTGCATTGACTGAGAAAAAATAAAAAACTATTGAGACACTGTAGCATCACTCTACAATGTACATACATTCAAAAATATATTTATATATTTATGACTATAGTGATCAATAATATCAGAGAATGCCAATTGCTTCTGCCACATCAAATGCTTGAACCATTTAGAGCATCCCACAACGTGAGGTAATCCTTGGCTTGGGAAAGCTGCACAACAAAAGAAAATACAGTCAGTAAAATTCAAGGCAGAGAGATATGTGATTAGTACTAGAATGAGAGTATTAAAAAAAAAGTAGAGGAAATTGAGTATTTGGGGAAGAAAAAGTTTTACCTTGGCTCCGAAGGTCAAACTTATAGCCAATAAGAAGGCACAGGATTACTTCAATAACATAGCAGCGCCCTATGTTTATACATAGACTATCGAAGTTTGGCAAAAGCCTTCAAAATATATAATACAGAAGTGTGAACCCACAATCAAATTGAAGAAACCTTTTACATTTTGTAAGTGATCTCTACCTACCATTGGATATGATATCTCGTATTAGGAGAACCTGAAAAAGTAAAACACAATCTATTAACAGGAAATGTTCATACCTAATGCCATCATTGAAACCTATGAAGATCATGGCTTCCCATCCATTGAAAGTCATGCTGCAAAAGGAATAGATCAAAACTGTAAGTGAGGTGTATTTTACAGTAAGAGTTACCACAGGTCCTAGGAAACAGGAAAAGTAAAGTCTAACCCATACATCCACCAGTTCATCTCAATCTCCAGGAGCTTGTGATTTTGTAAGGTTATGCTTAAACAGGCTATTCTTAAAAACTGTATTTTGATACAAATGTTAATTTTTTTAAGTCAGTAGATATGGGAAAGCTCCTTACTAGACAGACAATGCATCGACTCCAATTGCTGCATCGTAATATTCAGTGACATCATATACCAGAACTCTAAACTGAAAAAACCAACCACACAAATGAATGTGACTAACACAATCTTAGCTCTTCAAAGATTTTGTCCATACTCTGCTCCTAATTTAAGTTTTTCATTACCAGAAATTTAGTTTGGAAGATAACTAACCATAACATGATAGCTGAAGCCAGTGGAAGTAAATGATACAGAAGAATTAACCAATATCAATCCAATCGAAACCATGCCCAGGACTTTTCTCTCTGCTTGAAGAAATTTCTTTATTGGAAAGATGAATGGAAAAGCAGACACCTGTGGTAGTAACCATTGGTTTGGCAAATATGTAAACAAGAGCCAAAATCAGGCTGTGCAGAAACTCCATCAGCACTGTATATAAACTCTGAGCATATGAATCTGTCCTGCACCAAAGGCCTTCCCGCAAAGGGTCTCCACTGCACCGTCCATTCCCAACTGGATAGAGACCAGAAAAACACTGTCTTACTTTATTCATTGCAAAATATAAAGTAAATACTTCATTATTGCTGTAAATTGAAAACATAGATGCAATAGTTAATGGATTCCTCAGTATTTTACAGCTCCACAAATTTATGTGTGCTTCTTATCGTGACTTTCATGTCAATCCCACTGATTTCCCTTGATTAGTGAGGAAGAGGATTGGCTACATCAGGAACCTATGGTTTGATAGAATGTACTAATGGCCTATTACAGTTTACAGTTTTTAGGTTTGAGTCACCTTGAGGTGTTCGTGGACATTTGAAAGAGGGCAAGGAATTACTATCCCCTATGTTTGGAGCAAACACCTCTTTGAATCTTCAGTCCTTGGGAGATGAATGCACATTGACAATTGAACAAAATTATTTCATAAAGAGTTACTGATATTAGTGGGTCAATTTTTATATTCTACAGCTAGAGTGATTTTATTCAATATCCCTAGAAATTAATTTATCTTTGAAGTATAGCAATTGTATAGCTATCTACAGGATGGATAGCTGTCTAATTTTCAAACTCTTACCCTGTACAGATAGCCAATATAGAACTAGAGCAGTTTCCTTACAGTTATCTTGGAGCCCAGCAAGGACCTGTTCCCGGTTAGCCTGGTTGAAAGATAAAGTAGATGAATGGAAGAGAAAGAAAGATAGTACTGTTTACAAATGACCATGGTAGATCAAATAACGGTTTGCACCCATCTCCAAATAGCTTAGGAAAACATTCCAAAATAGCTTCAATTCATATCTTCCAAAATTTACTAGAAATTGCAAAAATGCTGGAGGAGGAAAAAATTATTTAACTATCAAGTTTAGAAGGATAAAATAGCATTGGAGAACACATAGAGGTATAGAATAGAGATAGTAAAGTGATAGTAAAGTGTGACATGTCATTTTCTAGTTAAGCAGCCATTTTCTTTTTACTTTTGCAAATCAAATGTACACATGTTGTAGTCCCAAAATTTCAGTAGCTGTGGTTTTTTCTTGTCAGACATTGTTTTATATTTCCTATTATCATAATGATTTATGAAATTTGATAGGCCTGATGAAGGGTTAAAACTAACAATCATTTGAAGGGAATATTTTAGTGATCTTTAATTATTTAAGGCAACAATTGAATCTGATTGAAAGTTTCCAGATAGCTTTTGGATCTTGTATATCATGATTTTAAATTTAAGCTTTTGATACTTTTTATCGTTAAAAATAAAGAAAAGAACATTAGGAGTAGGCTTC
This sequence comes from Chamaecyparis obtusa, assembly GCA_027943335.1. Lineage (NCBI taxonomy): Eukaryota > Viridiplantae > Streptophyta > Pinopsida > Cupressales > Cupressaceae > Chamaecyparis > Chamaecyparis obtusa. The sequence continues at coordinate 1,895,149 of BSBK01004655.1, forward strand.
CATCTGATGAGGGAACGCATACCTGACCATATATGAGTCAATGGTAAGTTGAGGGCCAACCAGAAGATGATCTGTATTGTCCTCGTATACATGATAAAAATTAATGTTGTCAGACAGTCTACTGAATCCCTTGAGCAAAATTGCAGAAGATTTGGAATGAAAGGGCAGGATGTTCCCTCTGATAGAAAGAGGGAAGTGTTTTCTTGTACAAATATACTTAAAATATTTACACTAATTAAATATAATTTTAAGAAACCTAGGATTTGCATGCCTCATGAAAATCAATGCTTACTGTAAAATAAAATATAATTAAATGAATGACGTATCTGAAACCTCAACCTCAAACCCAGTGTCCGTAGGAAGCTGCAATAATTTTTTGGTCGCAAGCGAAATGCAATCTTAGACTCTCTAAATCAACCTCAGCTAGTAAATATGAAATGCCATTAGATCTAAAGCAAGATAGGATAATCAGCGCAAAATGAAAATGCCATAACTGGTATTGATCTGTATACAAGCACAACTTATAACAAAAGAAGAAAACCTGAGAGTTACAAAATCCCTTGGCATTCATAGGCATTCATAGGCATTCACTTTTCCCACTGTACTTCAAAAGATCGCATAAACGTAACAGTGCTATTATAAGGATGAAAGCATAAACGTTAATTTTGCTATTTTTAGACATTCCCTGAACCCGAATGAAAGCATAAACGGTAATTTTGCTTTCCTGGTTTTTTTTCCAGCGGTCATGGAGAAATCCCTGGACTACATAACTGATGAAAGCATAAACGGTAACTTTGCTTTCTTGTTTTTTTCATTCAAAAATTGATTCTTAAATTATAATCTTAAATCAATGAAATAAATTGCTAGTTCTTGCCATAGGCTATCAAGGATAGACAACCACCAATTCTAAACATTTGATTAAACAATCTAAATTCACCCAATCAAATTTTATCATTTTTTTTAATAATATCATTTTTTAATATTTTGTAAAGTGAAGTTGCAAATTTTTAACAAAACAAATTTTAGAAACTAGTTTTCTCAAATTTGATTGGCTAAAATCTTTTAGCCATATGAATCCTTTTTGCCAAAGAAAGTGATGGAACAACATTATAAACATTACTATTAATGATAACATTTAATAAAAACACATAAATATATGTATTTGAATTTATTACTCAAGGTGGATTAGATAATTATCTGATAGGCTTTTCCTACGAGATCGCTCGCGTCCGTACATGAGTAAAACTTCTTGTCTCATGCTCAGACTGCTAGTTTTCCTATCTCATGCACAAAAACGGTATTGCAAGCCGGTTTTATGGGACATTTGTGAATAATTTTCACATCATATCTGCTTCTCATACACACTATGTATCTGTACTATCAACTGCATTTGACAGAGGCTCCCATTTACTGTCTACTCTACCGTTCATACTCATAGATGTTAATTCCCCCATATGCAAGATGAATGTTGACACTTGTTTCCAAGGCTCCGATTTATCACAACAAGGGAAGATGCAGGCAAAGGTTGTTAAATTTGGCTTACACCTACCAAAAGCATTTTCTTGAAACTTTCTGGATCGATGCTCGAAACATCCTCTGGGAATCAGCTGAACTATCCACGCTCCAACCCCAACCAGTGTTAATCATTTCTGCCAACTATAGGAAAGCTTCCACACTTTCACCTTTTTCTTCACCTTATGTTCAAAGAATAGGCTATCTGCGGGTGGGAGGTGGGAACGCCCTCATTACTGATCTCGTGGAGCATTACTGATTTCCACTATGATATTACAGAATGCAATAGGGGATGCATATATTCTTTTGACTTGCCCTACCAAAGATCCGTCTTGTACACTGCAACTTAATTTTAAGTTTATGAGATAAAGATCAGTTATTTTAAAGTGATGCATCCTTATTCTAATGTAAAGTCAACACGTAAAAATGCTTTTAGTAGCATTTCCAATTGTTTATATGATTCGAGGCACAATCCATAAAGTGCCTTCCTAGATCTTCAGTATGGAAGGGATTCAAGTCATAATTGTGCACTATCGAACAAAGGGTTATCAGAGGTTACTCTGAAGCCTTTTCCTCTTTTGTGTCGTGTGGCCAGGTAATGGTTTCTCTACATAATGTGATTTATATGTCACTGTGGGTATTGCCTTGGCTTGTTCCGTTGCTGATTTAAACTGCATTACATGTGTACACATAACCTGCCTGATTTTGATAATTCAAATAGTTTCTATTACAATGTTTTAAATGGTGAATTTTTAGTCCCTGTCTGTATAAGAAGATACTAATTATACAATTAGTTATGTTTGGAGTACTCCATCAATTAAAAATTAATATGTTTACTCAAAGGTTTGCACGGGTCCGATTTTTCAAATCTTATTTGTTTAAAAATTAATATGTTTACCCAAACATTTAATGCAATGAAGTTTGTGTTTGGAGGCTTCTTTTGTGTGTGCACCTCATGCTTTGCCAGGAATATTGAGGTTGTGCACTCTCTCTGATCAATGCCATTGCAGGGGACATCAGTAGAATATGTGCACTCCGCCGATGATTGTTTTGTTATTTTAAGGATCATAAAAATGTATGGACACTGTCACTTACACCATGATCAACAACAACTTTCTCGAGTCCCTTATGGAAGTGGTTCTTATGCTCTAGCTCTTCAGAGGGAGCCATTGAGAAAATCGACTACGAGGCTAATCCTGATTATTTTCTTGCCAAATTCAATGGCCAGGTTGCCATGGCTCCTGCTAATGAGTCTAACCCAAATTAGGTTTGTCTTTAGTTTTTAAGTTGGATTATGAATGTGGGTTTTATAAGAAATTCTTATTGATTGATAGTAATGCTTTAACTTTAAAGTCTTTGGTCATGGATATTAGTTTGTATTAGGTGTCTATGAGTTTCCAAGTTGTTTTATTGATAGGGTGTGATGTCTGGATCCATTGTAATGGACACTTAATGGAGCATGAAGGTCAAGGATGAAGTAGGACTCCTTGCATTTGCCTTGGTCAACAAGGCTATAGGCTACGCTCTAAGGGATGGATGTGTAGAGAAAGAAAGGGTTAGTGCTTTATCTTCACAAAATTTTGTTTTATTTGACGTTTAATGAACTATAAGATGGTTTAAGGAATTTGCCTATAATTTTTTGTATGCTTGAATGATGCAGGTTACCTTGGGTCCATCCAACCCTATGATTTGAATGAAGTTGTATTGTTTACTGAGAGTGATGATGTGGTAAGTGTTAGTACATCAGGTTGGTAACTGACATTAGCCTCAATCTGGATGTCAAGGTAGAGGATGATAAACATCACAAGGGCGTTCGAGAAGAAGCTTACATTGTCCTCTTCAAATGCCACAAGAATGGGAGCTAGAAATTGAAGATCACTCCATTTTTTATGTTTCGTATTTGACTACATTATGGGGAAACATTTTTCTTGGTTATGGTTAAATGTAAATGAATTAATTTTCTAGTAAAAGTCATGCTTTCATAAAGGGTTTGGAAACTAATTTCATAATTCAGATTGCTTGTAACGTTGTATTCAAAATTATAACGTGTCCTCAAATTTTTAGTTTACATTGATTTGAATACCAAAGTTGGTTCTGAAAACTTTTGGAGACTAATCTAACAATTCATATCGCTTGATATTGGAGGCTTTTATTAAAAATTCTAAATAGTTGGCATCTCTAGAATTTTTTGTGCATTGTGTTTTGATCTCTCTTAAATGGTATTTGCATAGATATAGTTGGTAGACTACAACTACAATAATTTGGATGAATCATTTATTTGGACCCTAACTGCAGATGTTGGGAATATTGGGTATCAATGCCTCGGGCCGGTGAACAACATCTGTCTAAATATGGATGCAAAACAAGATAATGGTGAAGATAGTGGAATCCATGATGGAAATGAGCTCATTCTCTTCAGCTAGAAGAACCAAAGCAATCAGAAATGAAATTTGTAGCCCTTTAATTGTAAGTATATTGTAACTCAAATGTAGATTGAAATTCAGTTCGGGTCTCTGTTTTACTGCCAATTGATCCATGCAAGATTAAGAGGTTTTTTTTGGAGTTTGGTAAACATTATTCTTGTAGGTATACTTATGTTTGATTTGATTTGATTTATCTCAAACATAGTTGAAATAGTCTATTTTCAATGTCTTTGGTTTTGTATGCAGAGAGGAAATATTATACACTATACAAATGTTAAAGCAGGGTAAATAAAGGAGCAATAGCTTACAGTTGCATTTTGTCATATGGACTTTTTAGTGCATCACAAGCGTAATTGTATACATAGTGTATGTCTAGCTCATGTTGTGATGAAATGAAAGTAGGCAAGTAGGCCCTAGGCCTTATTAGATGTAAAAAAACACATGGTGTATTATGATTGATGTTGAATTTATCGATACATCTTCTGATAAAGCATTAGTTTTATGTTTTGTTGTGCGAAAAATCATGTTTAAACATTATACTAAACATATGGTTAAAATCCTGATCATTTTACATTATATTGAGAATAGGTGGTTAATGTTGTTTTTTAATGAAATCAAACAATGAGTGTGTCTGATTTGCCAACAACCCATATATATTTTAAGAAATCTTTATGAACTAATTTTTTTAATCTTGTGATTGCTTTCCCAGTAGTCATACATATTTTAAGAAAATATTTCTAAACTAAAATGTGATATTGCAATACAGTCTTTTATTTAAATCATTCTTCTTCATGAGGTATTGAAGAAGGTACTAAGGAAGTTTTGTCCAAGGTAGGGATTATGGAATTCTACAGAAAGGACCTTTCCCATTTCATGATGCCTAATTCTATGATTTTCATGTAGTAATGCGCAAGACTTCATCTAGAAAAAACTAGAAATTTGTTCTCAAGGAACAGCTAAAAACTTATCTAATCTTTCCTTTGAAGCTAGAAGTAGAATTTGAAGAAAGGAAACTGGCAAACCAAGAGAAGGGATTAAGCTTCTTGATGGAGATTTAATTTAAACAAAATTGTTGGGGTGTTTAGTTTGACATCATTACTCTTAGGCATTTGTGAGCGAGAGTATCATGAGTATTAGAAAGGACCTTTCCCATTTCATGACGCCTAATTCTATGATTTTCATGTAGTAATGCGCAAGACTTCATCTAGAAAAAACTAGAAATTTGTTCTCAAGGAACAATTAAAAACTTATCTAATCTTTCCTTTGAAGCTAGAAGTAGAATTTGAAGAAAGGAAACTGGCAAACCAAGAGAAGGGATTAAGCTTCTTGATGGAGATTTAATTTAAACAAACTTGTTGGGGTGTTTAGTTTGACATCATTACTCTTAGGCATTTGTGAGCAAGAGTATCATGAGTACTAGTAATTTCATGTATGTTGAATCCATTCTATAGATACCTTAATGCAAGGTCCATTTCATTGCACACCACTGCTACTATTTTTCCAAGGAAGGAGGAAATACCCTTCATCAAGATTCCCAATTTTTATTATTTTAGACAATCTGCAATAAATGATTATATGGTCTTAAGGTTGAGAGAGAGAGATTTTTAGGATCGGTGTTTGTTTATTATTTTCATTTCTCTAGATAGTGAAAAGATGTCTCTCACATCCAGTTGAATGTACTCCCAACATTTTTAGTGTCAGTTATAGTCAATAGAATTATTTATGTTTGTATTAGATTATATGTGGGTTCAAGATGGATGAATTCTTTATGCTTATATTTCTATTTGTGGGCTTAGAATCAACTTCTTTTGGAAAATGCTAGATGCATTCTCTTCCACTGAGAAGACAGAAATAAGGGATTCATATGCCATAGAAAAGGAAATAAAAATTTCTGAAATTTATGTTGATCGTGTCTTCAGAAATATAAAAGTGAAACACAACTTATGATGTTTCAAATATTGATCACATCTTTCAAAAAAATGGAATATAAAACACCTTTTCTTTGAATGTGTCTACTAATGAATGTAAACCTTTTTTCTATCAAAGGTAATTATTTTAAATTATGCCACTAGATGTAATTATTGTAATTTATTCTATTGGACCTAATTAGATTATGTCAATTCATGTGATTACTATAAGTTATACCAATAGGCACATGTACTGTAAGTTATGCCACTCGTCGTAATTATTGTAAGTTATGCCAGTGAATGTCATTAATGTTAGTTATGCCACTGGACTTAGTTATTGTAAGTTATGCCACTGGACGTAATCAATGATATATTACTGTGAGGTTTATATCTTTAGTATATTGTCTTTCAATTTTATTTATTACAGTCTCTTCTTGGGTTTGCCTCTTCTAGATTTTGGTGAAGGAAATTGGGAGCCTAGTCTAGTTTTGTTTGTTTAAGAAATGCGGGGTAATCTGGATCCTAAAGTGGCAGAAGGGGTGAAGAGAGGACTAGATATATTTATTTTCGTGCAAGGTTAGATTGATCTTCTTCAAGCACTAGAGTTTCACTCATTGCCTCACCATTGAGTGTATATATTTACTAACTCTGCAAAAATCTAATTGCCTATCAAGGATTGCATTAATTATCTACAAGATTTTGAATCTTTATCTCAGACATCTCTATTATTTGTTTCACCAGTGAGATTGTGGTGCAATAATTTATCTTTTGGTCAGAGAGTTCAGTGTCTGGCATCACCAAGGGATTAGAAACATGCTCGATTACATCCACTTGGCAATGGACGATAACTTGTTGATGGGTAGAAACCATAAGAGGATCATTATTATAGTGAATTTTTTTGGGCTAAGTGAGCGCTTTGAAAATCTAAATGTGGGTAAAATTTTCCTCAGGGACTTCTACATAGCTGTAGAGAGCTATGTAGGTCTGTCACTTTGAAAATCCCCATAATTGTTTTTCTGAATTAGATAGTCTATAATTTGAACTAACCACCACATGAGCTATCGATATACACAAATCATAAAGCCTAACACATTCATCCAAAGTGGATGTTGCTATGTACAAGACTTCCTTCTACAATGAAACATATTTGTAGAATGACACTATAATACACTTCCATTATGTAAAGCTTCAAATATTCATTCACATAAAAGACCTATCTGCGTATCCTTGCACCTTCTTTTGGTGCAAGTGCTAGTTGCAGATATTAGTAACTTGTGGAAAGATTATAAAACCATTAGTAAGATATATAATAGTTTTGTCTATATTGAATATTGCTAAAACCATTTATAACAGGAATCTTCACCTGTTTTGTAAAGTTTGTTGTTTAATTGATGGTGGATGCCTATTTTACAGAGTTGTGAGACATTTTTTCCTAGCACTAATTACGCAAAAGGGAAAACACCAGATAAGGATAAGCAACTCAGATTGTTCGATTTGTGGGGTTGATTGAAATACAGGTTTTGAATTGTTTAATGGAGCAAATGAGAGGAAAAGATAAAGAATATATGAAAATGGAGATGGGTTCAAATAATTTTCATCTTTAGTTGATATAATACAAGACATGCACAAAGATTTTAAAAAGAAGAGAATGGGCTTTCCAAAGATTTTTGTTGAAAATGTGGGTGCCCATGATATCAAGAGGAAGTCTCTTTGGAAGCCCTCATTTAAATGCAGGGATTTTTCTGGCTTTTTTAGTTAAGATACAACTTTTTGCTACTCTTCCTCTCTAGGTCTGGTGGGTACTAAATAAATTGATTCGTTGTTAATGGGAAAGAGTTGTAATATGTTCATTTAGTTTTCACTCTTTTTAGAAGAAATTAGAGCAAGCATTATTGCATCAAAATTATATGAAGTTGCAAAAGTGAGACTTGAAGTTGCCAAAGTGAGACACATTGTTTGTGGTCTCCATGTTGCAATTCCTTTCATTCTGATGAATCTAACAATATGTTCTTCCCGTCATAAGAATTGATGTCTTTTTTAATTTCCATACGACAAAAATTTGAGGGGTTTTCACAAGAGGCTTTTGTGAATTTGTGTACATTGTGTTGCATGCTAAGCATTGCTAATAAAAAAACTTGGGGATTTTCTATTGGGTTGTATCAAAAGGCAGGGGACCTAAACTTAAAAATTGTTTTTGGATTATCCATTTTGAATGGCATTGTTCCTTGGAAGCCATCAAATTATTGATTGGATGACACGTGGGTTATAACAATTACATTTTGGGTTTTTTCCTAGGATGAATGGACATATATTGTTAGGAGGGTTCATTTGGGTTGAAGTGGTCATTTGGGAGCCTTAGTTTGTGATATATTATCTTGGATTTTTAATTTCAAGGAATTATTGCTTGGGTGGGATCAACATGTTGATTGAATATTCTTTAGCCAATACCCATTTTGTTTCCCGAGATTAATGGAGTTGTAGGGTTTGGAGATGTTGGGTTCTTCACCTCGAAGGATCTTTGACCCTTCGCCTTGGTTTATGGAGCAGATGCAGTATTACCTATTGAGGTCGAGATTCTGACATTGCGAATCTCTCTAAGGGGCCTCATCACTGATGAAGAAAATAGAATATCCTGGCTTCAAGAGCTTGAGTTATTGGATGAACGTCGGAAGGTGGCGTTCGATCATCTAAGAGCATACCAAAAGAGGATGTCTAAAGCCTACAATAAGAAATTCAGACAAAGAGAATTTCAAGTGGGTGATCTCGTCCTGAGAGAGAACCCCAAAAATCATCAGCAACGAGTCCAGAAAGGGAAATTTGAACCAAACTGGCTTGGTTTGTATGTCATTACTATAGCATTTGGATCTGGCGCTTATTGACTCTCCACCACTGAAGGAGAACAACTCAAAGAGCCTATCAACACTCTTCACTTAAAGAAATTCTATAGTTGAGGCATTGCTCGTATGCTCATGTACATACTTATTGGTCCTGAAAAAATCCTAAAAAATGATATATTGCAAAAAATCCTAAAAATTGCAAAATGTCCTGAAAAAATGATCATCTTAGTGAAAACCTGGTAAACAGGCGCCTTGATAATAATTAAAAAAAAATTGAAAATTGAAAAAATACAAAAAAAAGTGAAAAGATAAAAAATACAAAAAAAAGTGAAAAGATAAAAAATACAAAAAAAATGAAATATTCAAAAAATACAAAAAAAAAGAGAGAAGTACAAAAAAATTGAAAAAGAAGAAAAATGTGCCATTGATGAAAACTTGGTAAACAGGCGTCATGGTAGCAAAAATAAAATCTCTACCAAGATGGTGAAAACCTAGTAAATAGGTGCCTCTTGTTTCCTAAAGCTACATCTCATCTCAGCATTGCTTGGCTCTTAGTTTCTCGCTTTAGTCTCTTTGCTTTCCTACCTTAGTTTTCTTTCCCGCTTTCCTGCTTTTAGTTTGTTTCCTGCTTTGGTTTGCTAGCTCGTGCACTTGCTTTCAGTTGCCTTCAAGATTTTCCTTGACTCTTCATGGATTGGAATTGGTTCACACTTGGGGGCACCTTCCTGATCTAGGGGGCATTGTCCTATCACTTTCGAAAGTTTTGTTCATGCATCAATCACCAGTGATTCTCGCTGCGTCTGCCTGCTGATCCCTAGCTACTTTTGAGATCTCTCTCCTTGAGGGTATCAGCCGCCAGTGATTTTCACTATGCCTGCCTACTGATACCTAGCTTTCGTTCAATTTTTCTCTTTTGGGATCTCTTCATTACATTAGTCACTAGTGGTTCTCACTGCGTCTGCCTGCTGATGTTTCACTCATGCTTTATTCTCTCTTTCAAGAATCTTCCTTGTATCGATCACCAGTGGTTCTCACTATGTTCACCTGCTGATACTTGGTCCATGCTCCAATATCTTCTTGAGACTTCATCTCTCGCGACGGTCACCAGTGGTTCTCACTGCGTTTGCCTGTTGTTGCTATCTAGTCGAGACTTTGAATGTTGTTCACTTCCGATTCCGACTTCAATCCGCTTGAACACAACCGTAAAGTGAAACTAAAATTGATTTTGTGTTCCTTTGAAGCATTCTGAGATTTTCCTTTGCTTGTTTGTTTTTTTGCTTTATCATTTCCCCTCGAGCGAATCTAAGATGTCTTTCTTGACTGAGAAACGCGAAGACTAGGGGCATGATCTTTTCTTGGCTTTCTGCTTTCTGGTTTAGTTACAATGATCCAAAGAATCTATCTAAGAGGGGTGTCCATCTGTAAGATCCTTCATCTCGTATTGGATGGCCATGCATACCTTGACTCCTTTTATATGGACGCTTTGGTGAGGTTGGTTCTTCTCCTTGTCTGTTTTGAGTGACTTCTTTCTGCTACAAGTAAAATCGCTAAATTCTCATCCTACTAAGTGAACGTAAGGGTCACTGCGAGCACTCTTTGGCAAAAGAAGGAACTCTCACGTGTTTGGTGTGTTTGTTCGCAAGCAATATTTAGGTCATTTCAACAATTGTGCTTTGATGCTTATGTTAACTTGTTAAATCAAAAGGAATAGGTGTTCAGGTCATTCTGGCTTCTTGTGCCTTAATGATTACACCTCATTTTGAAAAATCTAAGACAGATGTCATATTCATATTCTCATGATTGCAATGTTAGTGAGGATTGTATGGCATCTTGCGATCATCCCGTGCTTAAACAAACTTGATGATGATAAATACGGTGAGTCCAACAACCAAGTCCTAGGGTTTGCATTTTCATTCTAGGCTTGCATTTTAGCTTAGGCTTGCATTTTTTTTCATGTTAAGCTTGCATTTGAGATGATATCTTGTTACTCTCTTGATTACTTTCTATTCATCGAAGGTTCTCATCTTTTATCCTTGTTTCATCTTGGCTGCACAAGTGTCCGGTCCTCGCTCTTGATCTTCGAAATGCATTCTTTTTTATTAGTACCTATCATATATTGCGACAATCTTGCATGAGATGATTCGTACCATATACATTACATATCCATTGCATTTTCATTTCATTTGCATTTGCATCCATAAATTCATTTGCATCTACATATACATGTGCATCCACTATAAGCATAACTCAAATCATACATTACACATATGCATACATTCTATCCATCTATCATTGCATTTCACATTGCATCATCATCAGAATAAAACATGTGCATATTCATATTCATGAAAGAAAACATGTGCATTTCATACATTTCTATCCATACATCTAAGCATATAGAAACATCTCATAAAACATTAATATCAAAGCAATATGTCAACAAGTACGATGATATCAAAACTGTCGATCTCATATTTATATATATCTCGAAACAATGTCATGTACAAAAGAGAAGGTGCTACTCGAGCACAGTATCAAAAATGGGGCTACAATATGTATCAAAATGTGCTAACTATGTCCCGCACCACCTAGAGGAGGTGGTGGCAGTGGTCTCTATGGAAGAGGCATCGGTCGCTGTGGAGGTGCCTACTGTGGTGGTGCCTATGGAGGTGCCTGTGGAGCTCCAACGTACTCAGCAAATGGCGACACCTGCTCTAATAGATCTAGAACGACCCCGTAGTAAGCTACATAGTAATAAGCTACCTGAGCAACCTTGTATCTCGTCTAAATCCTTGACCGTGCTAGCTCCTCCCGTAGCTTCCTGATCTCGGCCTCTTTGTCAGCTACGCGGGTCTCCTCTCTGATGACTTGGGTGTGGTAGTCATCCCGCTCTTGCTGGACCTATCTCACTCTCTCACGACTCTTCTTGAGAGCCTCCTGCAGCTGTGGTGTACCTTCTCCTACCAAAATATCAGGCATATCAGTATCATCATCCAGGGGAGCCTGCTGTGATGTATCACCTATCCGCTGCCTGGTGGACCTTTGTTGGTCCCCAGTGCTCCCAGGTCCTGCATCTGAACCCATGGTCCTAGCAGGGATGCTAGTCTATCCAGATCAAGGTCTCAACACTCTCTATTATTGTCCTTGTGGTCCCTACTATGCAACCTGCTGAACTGGTGGTTGTTGATTTAGTACCTGTTGAGCCGATACCTGCTACTGCTACGCAGGCTACTACTATGCTCCCATACCGACATGATCAGTAAATCTTGGATGAGGTCATGCTATCAACTGGTCCCTATATGCAGGTGTCACCCCTGCATTGGTGACATCCACCATATAGTCCCATCGTGCCGCTAGTATACGTGCCTCTATCACACATCATCTGGGATCTAGTCTCACGTGCCACCCCTTCTTCTCCTCATCGACGAAGCAGGCATAGGGGTAGTACTCATGTGATATATCCTACTACCTACCAAATTGGTGTAAGACACATGTGACAATAAATCTCTCAATGATAGTAATGCTTCATCCAATCAGTGGATGCGACACAAACATGAAGAAAAGCTCTCGACAAGCATCATCCCAGGGCTTAGTGGCAACCCAAGGTCTCTAGACAACAGCTGCCATGTCATCCAACTATCCTCTCCACTGCTCCATCTTACCCAGCAAAGGTTGAGTCATCAGACTTGTGTACCTATAAATATAAGGCTCAAGAGCCTATCATGTATCATGATATATAGGCCTGCAAACAGGGAGATGCTTCTAAGCCCAAATCTGTAAGACGAAGACACCTGTCGCCATCATCCTCGCACCTTGATACGTGATCTCATGAAGCTCATGGTACATCTGTGTGAGCATGCACTCACCCCATCTAAATCTAACTGCTGGTCTGGCCAGCATCCTCTGTAGCATCGTCCCCTAGCCACACTCTAGACCATGCTGATCTCGATCTGGAACAAGGTAGCAGCTCAAGAACATAGCAAGTACAGTGGCCAATAAGTGAACACCGTTGTATCTACGCATTAGATCCTCCCAGGAGATGGCCTGACCCATCACTAGATCATCCCTAAGGATGGTTCTCAAGGCTACTATACTCTTTCGTGGCTATGTGTCATACTCTACTCAAGCACCATGGATGGGTATTTGCAGAATCCTGTATATGTCCTCGGGAGTCACAATCATCTCCCCCATCGAAAAGTGGAAAGTGTTCATCTCTGAATGGAAATGCTCTTCGAGTGCACCAAGAAGACCGCGATTTACCCGAATGTTGGGTAGATCACGCAAGTATCCCAGGCCGAGTCCCTCAATGTGAGTACTCTCTACATCTGTCAGTCTCTGCACTAATGTAGTGATAATAGGATGGTGTGTCCTAAGGGCAACATCGAGGAAGTCAACCTGCAAAGCAAGCGATGACATTGGATCAGTATCTCAACATGATGGTTTTCAACACAACAACAACAACAAATGCAACAAGGCATCTATCCTAGACATGACTCTGCGACGCTCTACTTGGCTGATTTTATGCAAATTTGACAAATTCTAACAAAAGCATTCAAACTCTGCAGTAGCTTTTCATGTGAGGAAACTGTTTCCTCGCGCGAGATAGGACTTGCCCTTGCGCAAACATGAGAAATCTCGCGAGGGACCAGCTTTCAGTTCGTGCAAACTTACAGACAGAGCCCGTGCGAAGAAGCCCTAACTAGTGCGAGGAAACTACTTCCTCACGTGAAGGGAGATCTAGGCTGGCGTGAGGAAACTACTTCCTCACGTGAGATTGGAAGAACATGACTTAAAACTTGCTAGATCTATCCTAAATTGACCTAAAAAGTGGTACAAATTGAAATGCAAGGAGGTTTATCGACTACTTACAGGTGCATCATACTCCATTGGCCAGGCATGTCATCGGGAGTGCTCAAATTGATGGATATGTAGTGGAAGACCCTCCATTTCTCTCTTAAAGCTCAAAATCGCAAGAAGACGAAGGTGAGTAATGAATTGAAAATGACCCCTCCGGGCCTTATATAGCTTTTGACCTAATTTTTAAAAGTGCTCCATTTTGCACAAAAATTGCACCCTTGGCTAAATCAACTACTTTGAATCCATTTTTGGGATCGAAATTGAAATTTGACATCTCTAGATAGCTCAAAATTGCATTTTAAATTTTGGGACCCTTTTGGGATCGGACGCTTGTGCAGTCAGCCTTCTGGTGTCATCTTCCTGCCAGACCCTCATCTTTGCATCATGTTCTCAAGATCTTTGCTATTTTCATATTTTCATCAAAGTCAACTCTAGTCAAATTTGGTCAACCATGGTCAACTATGGTCAAACTTGGTCAACAGGACCTTTGCATTGCTCTGATTTGCTTCTGCAGCTTCTTGAATCTAGTCTAATTGCTTCTGCTCTGCAACCTCTTGTTGTCAATCATCCTTCTGATATGTCATCTTTTGATTTCGCTCCTAAGGGGGTAGGATGATTGCATCATTTGAATCTTGTCGAATCAATTCTTGAATCAGTCTGATCTAAATCATCAGTTCTCATTGCTAGGGGCATCTCGGTGTCTCGTATCTTGCTATCTGGTCATCTATCTTTTAGGTATTTGAGCAATCTAACTCAGATCCTCGAGGATCAAGCTTCATTCTGGAGATGGTTCTCAAAATATTTTAGGTATTGGGGCAATCTAACCCTAATTTCTGGGAGTCAATCTTCATTCTGGAGATGGCTCTCGTAATCTCTGTTGGACCGTTATCCAGACAATCTAACCCGGGTCTTGGAGGGCTAAGCTTCGTATTGGGGCAATCTAACCCTGATTCTGGAGACAGTACTAAGTTTGCATCTGAATCTCATTTTGGGCATTGGGGCAACCTAACCCCGATTCTCATCTTCTGTAATGACCCTTACTCTAAGGTCACTGAAACTCTCAAAACTGAACTTGGAAATTTTGTCAAACACTTGGCATGTAACTGATTTGGGCTGCGGTTAGAGTTATTTGTTGTGCAACAAACCCATGAATACAATACTAATATTGAATGCAATGTAATGAACAAAATAGTACCAGTGTCAACATTCAAAATATGGCAACTTTCAGTTCTAATATCTCAGAAAAATAAGGACTGGTCTAATACCTATGCATTTGACAATATGAAATCCCAATGTGCAACTTTCACAAGTGAACCCAACCACTGATTATAACAGCAGATTACAATGTTGGATTATGCATGTGAGTCTGATTTCAACAGCTAATTGATTGTATTACTATATTAGAATTTAGAGGGCTGAACTGTGCATATAGGACTGGACTGAAAATGTAAACATATGACTGTCCTATCATATCAGAATTAGGAAATGATTCCAATTATGCATTTCTATACATCTATGCATTTCTAAACATTGAAACCCTTGATTATGCAATGATATTATCCAACTATCCTGCTACAATTCTGGGACTGTTTATTTGCCCAATCTGGACTGAATATAACAGTTAATGTTTGTCCATAGAATTTTACAAAATTGACATAAAATTTCAGTACAAAATGAACCTGGTTTCGAAGCCCCTTTGAAGACCATTAATGTGATGATGCCAAACGCTGCTGAAGACCTCCAAACAGCCCCAAACAGATCCCAATTTGCAAACTGTTGTCACCACTGGCAGGGCCGTACCTGTACGGCTAGCACGTCAGCTGTAATAAAAAAATGTTGGGGTTTTGGGTCCCCCAAAACCATGTAATATGGGCACCCAGGGTTGTATTATAACCCCCTAAAATTATAAAATACTCCGCCAAGCCAATGAAGAGATATGAGTAAAAACGTGGTTCCAAACCCTAGACTGGCAGTCTGAATATGTGCCTCTGTATAAAATAATTGCAAAGATTTTAAGGCTCCAAAAAGGCATGAACTTGGGCGCCTAGGGTTAGGTAGTAACCCTACCAAAGCACCAAATGATTCTCCAAAGGGTTGAGAAGATATGAACAATTTATTGGTTCAAACCCTGATTATGGCAATTCTGAAAATGATCACATTCGTCTTCAATCCTTTGCCAAATTGATTCACCAATGCCAATGATGAATTTCAAACCTTATTCCAACAATTGCAAACCCTTCAAACAAGTTCTCAATGAAGCACAATTGAGATGGCTGAGTACCAACTCCAAAAATGCAATAATTCAAGTGATATTTCACACCCTCAAAATTGCCAATCTAGGGGAGTGACTCGTTCCCAAAGATCGAATAATAATTTGCAGATCCAAAAGATCACAAATGTCTTCACAATGAAGAAGTAGAAGAGACATCAAATCAAGCATGTCCAAATGAGAGGCCTAGCCCTCTATTTATTCACTTTTCCTGGAACTTCTAGAACTCTCCTTTATAAAATCTCATTAAAAAGCACTTTTTATAATAAAATAATATTATAAATCAAAAAGTGCAACTCAACTTAAAATTAAAACATGTAGGCCCCGATAACTTATAATAATAAAATATAACCTCTTAAACTTCTCCAAAAGCCAATATAACCATCTGATCTGCAAAAATGACTCTCTCTCTCCACCATTTGCCTACGAGAGTCAGGGATAGGCAAATCTAGCACGCTAAACGAGGTCAGCCAAAATGGGGACATGACAGTCCGCCCCTCCTGAAATTGCTTGTCCCCAAGCATTGGCTAAATAATGAACCCAACAATCCTCCTGGATCCCAAATGAAGTCATGAACTGTACTACAGTCAACCAATGGAAGCTCCTGCAATATCCTCTGCGATATAACCAAGAGGAATCCATGAATGTATCGTGAACCACTGCTCAACTGAACTCTAACCCCATAACTGCCATAGTCAGGAACCCACGAGACACCAACTCCGAAAATATCAGAACTCAAGTGGAGAGGACAACTGAAACTCCCAACATAGCAAATATCCTCAACACATCCCACTGACAATCTAGCTCTATAATGATGAATACTCCGAAAGGGAACTGCACTGAGTGTGGAGAATCCACACACTATACACCAACTGTAGTCAACATATCTCTGCAGATTACCAACCATGCTGGTATCACCATAACTCCCATGCTCTGCTGGCGGCTGATAGGCATCATACAATAGATAGCAGTCACTCAAAACAAATATGTCTGCCATCTCCTCCATACATGACTCATAAGCAAGCTGATAAACATACCCTGAGATATAATACCAATAAAAAGAACCAACCAGCTCATCCTGCAAACGTGATACAACCGACTGTGACTGATCATTAGCTAAGTCAGAAGATGACATAGCCAAGGGAGGGAAATCAAGAACAACAGCTAAACCATCAACAACATCAATATCATGAACCATCTGGATGTCACTCACAAAACCCAACATCACGTCATATGCCTCACAGCTCTCTACCCGTGGAGTCAAACCATACCATAACTGATGACAAACACTAGAGCCCAAAGTACATCTCCGTATCATCATCTCATCGACATATGGATCAAAAATAAACTGATGAGCATACCTCTCAGTGTAATGTCGATAAAATGCGCCAACATCAGTCAGTGGCTCAGACTGCAATCCTGATGAAACTAACTGCAACTGATCACTAACCAGGCCCGAACTCGCCACTACCTCTGAAGACACCTCCAAAGGAGTAGTACCACTAATAGGAACCATGCCAACTGCCAGCTCATCAACATCAAACATGATCTCTGGTACAACATCACAAGTCTCCACGTCATCAGTAGTAGAGATCACCACCATGTCGAGCGGACTACAACGCTCAACAGCAACACCCAACTCTACCGAGCCTAACTCAAGTGGAAGGGAACAAGATATACCACTACTAGTATCTAGGATGGATGCATCCCCATCTCCACTGTCTCTAGCAATCTCAACCGTGGACATCCCCGAATCACCAGACACCATAGTCTATGACTGTACAAAATCTGGTAAAGTCTGTAGTCACTCCAACTCCATGGCTACCTCAGCCAACTGAAATTGTGACTCCTTAAAAGCCAACTGTGTACTCTCAAGAGTCTCCGAAGTCACCTTGAGCTGCTGAGTAAGCTCGCTCACCTCCTCTTCCTTGACTACTAATGCCTCATATGCTGTACTGCCCCACTCTAGAAGATGATCCCTGTCGGCTACCAACTGCATATAATCCTGTCTCAAAATCCGGATAGCCTCCCATAAAGAATGGATCTCTGTCAAGGAGAGATAACTGCCTCCCTACTCATCACTAGTAGGAGAACCCCATCCATAAACTGCTAACACCTGACGGGCAACATCGAAATGCTCGCAAGCGATAGCAATGTCCCGCTCACTAACTCTCAGCTGACTAGACACATGATGGCGCTGGCTAGACTGTCTCCTACAATCCTCTTCCCCTGGTACACTGTCTAAAGGAGTAACCTCAGAATAGCTATCACCTGTAGTACTGCCATCCAAACTCAGCAGACCAGCTGTTGAACTCGTATCATCAAACGGAGTGACTAAAGCATCAACATAAACCTCCATATCAAGGGAATCCACTAAGTCCTCAACACTATTAATAACATCCTCCTCTAACACACTATCAAAAGGAGTATCCTCAAAGTCGCTAATCTCTGGAGTACTACCATCCCTACTCTGCAAGTCGACTCCAGAACTCACATCACCATACGAAGTGTCAAAAACTATAACATCACTGTCCAACTCCGCTGTAACAAAAGAATCTGCCGAGGAAGCTAAGTCCTCACAACTATCCACAGCATACTCCTAGATGTCATTAATACCAAAATGATCCTGGGACTCATTTGTAAACTCCATCATATCTGTGATATCATCAACCCATTCCAACAAGAATGGTCGACTGGACACATGAACAATGCCCCACATGGGTGTATAAAAACTAATTCCAGCATCAGACAAGCTGCTGGCATGGATGAGAACTACACCGTGTAATCTACTAATCAAATCCATGATAGTGCAACAGATACTACTACCAAAGAATGATAGACATATCCGGTCAAAACAATCCCAAGTACTAGGATAAAGATCCCAACATCTAATCCATGAACGAAAATCAACTGGCAACTCAAGTAAAATCCTCATCTGAGTGATGTGGACAATACCAACTAACTCCATGCTCCTGTCTACTGTACCCACTACAATCTCTGAATCCGGAGTGTAAATGCTAGACGCACTCATATCATCGTCAACATGTGACCCGACTGTAAAAGGAAGCTGAGTCCCTGCCATATGTGCTGAACTCACCTCAAGACAAGGCTTGTCCACATGTCTCTCTGCTGCGCTACTCTGATCAACTGTACTATCCTCAAATATGACAGTATCCTCAACTACTGTAACTTCATCAGGATCAACTGTACCGTAACCACTATCAGTGCCAATCACACAATCGGGTGTGCCTATGATATCACCCTCTGATGCAACTGGCTCAACCTGCACAACATCTGTAACCACTTCTGCCTGTGAGGATGATGCAGATAAACCATTACCTAAAAATGTGCTAATGTCTCCCTGTACAGGATCAGCATGTCTGTCAAACTCATCATACAAGTTTCTGCCTGTCATAGGGAAAGTACTCCTCATGTGCTTTCTCCTTTGGTTCAGGTAACGATCAAAGTTAAGCAACTTTCGTACATGTGCTGGTAGTGCCTACCACTCTGCGGTAGCAGCTCTGAGATCGTCCTGTAGAGCTAATCTCTCCATCGTAGTGTGCACATCTCGGATAGACTGGGCTATCTCCCGCTGCTGAATAGAAATCATCTGCTGCTGACTAGTAATCATAGCTTGACGGTAAACCCTGTCATCATCATCTCTGAAGAATCTAGGTGGACTCTGTGACTGTCTCTCACCCATGGCTACAATATCCTCTAACTCCTGTTCACCCTCTTGTGCTGCTCTTCTGCGTGTGTAGTACCTGTGATGCCCAATATGTGACGGATGCATATATGTTTCTCACCCAATAGGATGGCAAGAACACCGCTCTGATACCACTGTAATGACCCTTACTCAAAGGTCACTGAAACTCTCAAAACTGAACTTGGAAATTTTGTCAAACACTTGGCATGTAACTGATTTGGGCTGTGGTTAGAGTTATTTGTTGTGCAACAAACCCACGAATACAATACTAATATTGAATGCAATGTAATGAACAAAATAGTACCAGTGTCAACATTCAAAATATGGCAACTTTCAGTTCTAATATCTCAGAAAAATAAGGACTGGTCTAATACCTATGCATTTGACAATATGAAATCCCAATGTGCAACTTTCACAAGTGAACCCAACCACTGATTATAATAGCAGATTACAATGTTGGATTATGCATGTGAGTCTGATTTCAACAGCTAATTGATTGTATTACTATATCAGAATTTAGAGGACTGAACTGTGCATATAGGACTGGACTGAAAATGTAAACATATGACTGTCCTATCATATCAGAATTAGGAAATGATTCCAACTATGCATTTCTATACATCTATGCATTTCTAAACATTGAAACCCTTGATTATGCAATGATATTATCCAACTATCCTGCTACAATTCTGGGACTGTTTATTTGCCCAGTCTGGACTGAATATAACAGTTAATGTTTGTCCATAGAATTTTACAAAATTGACATAAACTTTCAGTACAAAATGAACCTAGTTTCGAAGCCCCTTTGAAGACCATTAATGTGATGATGCCAAACGCTGCTGAAGACCTCCAAACAGCCCCAAACGGATCCCAATTTGCAAACTGCTGTCACCACTGGCAGGGCCGTACCTGTACGGCTAGGGTGTCAGCTGTAATAAAAAAATGCTGGGGTTTTGGGTCCCCCAAAACCATGTAATATGGGCGCCCAGGGTTGTATTATAACCCCCTAAAATTATAAAATACTCCGCCAAGCCAATGAAGAGATATGAGTAAAAACGTGGTTCCAAACCCTGGACTGGCAGTCTGAATATGTGCCTCTGTATAAAATAATTGCAGAGATTTTAAGGCTCCAAAAAGGCATGAACTTGGGCACCTAGGGTTAGGTAGTAACCCTACCAAAGCACCAAATGATTCTCCAAAGGGTTGAGAAGATATGAACAATTTATTGGTTCAAACCCTGATTATGGCAATTTTGAAAATGATCACATTCGTTTCAATCCTTTGCCAAATTGATTCACCAATGCCAATGATGAATTTCAAACCTTATTCCAACAATTGCAAACCCTTAAAACAAGTTCTCAATGAAGCACAATTGAGATGGCTGAGTACCAACTCCAAAAATGCAATAATTCAAGTGATATTTCACACCCTCAAAATTGCCAATCTAGGGGAGTGACTCGTTCCCAAAGATCGAATAATAATTTGCAGATCCAAAAGATCACAAATGTCTTCACAATGAAGAAGTAGAAGAGACATCAAATCAAGCATGTCCAAATGAGAGGCCTAGCCCTCTATTTATTCACTTTTCCTGGAACTTCTAGAACTCTCCTTTATAAAATCTCATTAAAAAGCACTTTTTATAATACAATAATATTATAAATCAAAAAGTGCAACTCAACTTAAAATTAAAACATGTAGGCCCCGATAACTTATAATAATAAAATATAACCTCTTAAACTTCTCCAAAAGCCAATATAACCATCTGATCTGCAAAAATGACTCTCTCTCTCCACCATTTGCCTACGAGAGTCAGGGATAGGCAAATCTGGCATGCTAAACGAGGTCAGCCAAAATGGGGACATGACATCTTCTCTCAAGACCGTTGTCTTCGCAATCTAACTTAGACTTCGGAAAATCATGCTTTGATCTGTTTGGTGTCTTGGCAACCTAACTTAGACTTTCGAATTTCTCGTCATCTGTCACTTCAAACTATTCTTTGAATCAACGCATTGTTCGCACATCAATTCAAAGAGGGGCAAATGTAATACCCCAAAATTGGCACCTAATAAATTCAATCAATTTTGGTGCATTTTTCGTCAATTTTACTTCTTCATAGTCCTAGTTTCCTAGGTAATTTTCTCTCTCCTACCTAACTTAATTGAACTTGATGTCAATTGCAAAAACCCTAAATTGCATTAATCAAATATTAAAATTAATTCCTAAAGTCTTCAACTTTTATTAGCTAAATTACCCCTATGATAAATTAATTTAATTCTAAAAGCCCTAAGTACTTTAAATTAAATTAAACCCAACCCATTTGGCTAATATACATGAAAAGGAATTAATTATTACTTGATTATTCGAATGGACACTCCTTTTTGAATTAATAATTAACAATATTCGAAAGGTCACCCTGTGTGGCAATTTTCATCCTTTTAATTAAGTAATTCATGTCTTTTTGTCTCAAATGAGAATGAAGAGTCAGGAGTTTCAAATCAAGAACCTCTTCATTCTCTCCCCGGGCTTGTCTATTTAATGAACCTCATTCTTCATTCAAAGGAGAGCAATTTTGAGAGTAACTAAACTATAGCATTTTTTTTTGTCTCAATTCCATTATTTTAAGCTTTCATTTGCATATTTTAGATTAATTTTCATTTAGTTTAATATTGCACCTTCATTATAATTAGTTTTCTTACATGCTCATAGCTTAATCTCATCTTTATTTCAAGTTCTTTAGAATAAATATGCATTTCATATTTCTTTCAAGCTCTTAGATTAATTGCACTTCATTTTAGATTAATTGTACTTTGATTATCTTTATAGCTTTCAAATCCTCCATTGTACTATTGGTCTTATGGTTGTTGGCTCTCGTTCTGAGAGTAATTAAACACCCTGTCTACATAGGAGGCAACAGGTCGCTTCACCATGGATTTCAAATTGAGTAATCAATACTCTCTTTCTTAATTCGATTGTGTGAGTAATGACTATGTTGCGTGTGTAGTTGGAATAGAGGTCCACATTCAACCACATACAGACACTACCACTAGACAATAAACTTCTAGATAAAAAATAAAAGTACAGTTGAACTTAGGGAGAAAGAAATACTATGACAATTTGTTAGCATATAAACAAAAATCAACTGTGGTAAATTATTAGTTCGAAACTTAGTCTCCACGTATGATAATGATAAAAAAAATTGAAACATTAATCAATTTTAAACTTATCCGAAAGAGATGTTGAGAAATTCCAAGACTACCAACAGAAAAAAAATAAAAAAATGGTAGCTATTGAATGTCATTTGTCAATTCTTCTACCTCCTTTAGACATGCAATGAATTGTGTGACATTGCCAACATGACCAATTTGCACATTATTCAATGTGACCAAATAGATATTTATGGCATGTCAATAACAATTTGAGCTTGTTGATTCCAGATCACTCCTCATTTTTACATTCTGTAATGTTTTAAATGATGTAATTACACCACTTTCCTAGCTATAGTCACAGTTAGTTCCCTCTACAATTGCCTCCTACATCAATTTTAGTACTTAAATGCTTACTCTTCTTAGTACTCCAAGCCTAAATTTTTTAACTACAACCAACATAATCACATAGAATTCAAATAAAAAAGTAAAGTATTATGAGAATTCGCTGACCCTTTTAGAGTAGTAGCCACTTTTTGTTTTGTTAAAATGAATTCTACTTATGGTTATGAACATTACAATGTAATGACAAGATGGATTGTAATTATGTTTGGTAGTACAAATTGATAAGTATGATGTGTCCTATACTATGTTGGATGTATAGTTTTCAGTGTATATCTTGAATTTATATATACATCATTTCAAGAGAGAAACCTGCATAGCTCATGAAGCCATGAATTGATGAATCAAAAATCTTCTGGCACCAAAAATGGTACTCATGACTCTATGGGTTTTTAATGCATAGCCATCTTCCCAAGCAAAATTATCAAAATGCAAACACACCACCCACAACCACAATAAGAAAAAAGAGCCAAAAGTTAATGACAATGATGAAAACAAAGTTAGAGAGGGATAAAAGAGGGGGCAATAAATTATGATGTCATCAGAAAGATACTATGTTATTGTCCTCTATTCCTTCCATGGACAACAATACAATGAACTCAAAGTTTAGTGGGTATGTTTTTTCAAATAGTTTGTTGTTGTTTACTTTTTTTGGGCCTATTTTAAAGATCCCCTAAAAATAGGGTATCTTACTACTATAGTCTGTATTATTTATTTTCATTTTAGTAAGGTAGGAAACCAAGTGCTCCATGTTCTTTTGTATCTTCTACTATTGAATTCAATACTTTGAAATATTGTTAACTGACTTATCATATGAATGTGGTGTAGAATTTTATGGTCTTTTTCCACAATGTAATGACTCTAAAAAGTATTTTTTGTAGACCTACTCTTACTAAAATTGTAGATGTACTATGCTAACTTATTGCACTAACAAATGACTTTGACAATGCTCATTTAAACTTTCAAATTCATTTACAAAGTTCAAACAATTTTTTCAACATTTTGGTAGGAACTTTGTTGCTCTACAACCTTATTTATAATAGCTTTTAAATAAACATGTCATAGAACAATAGGAATGGAATAACTTTTAAGTGGTGATTAAATTTTTAACTTTAGCTAGTCAAAATTCAATATTTTTTCAAAATATATTATATTTAATATCTTATAAAGAAAAAAGTAAGATATGTAACTTTTTAAATATAAAAAATATTTTGCATTCATATCATTCCTTAAAACATTAGATGCGATATGGGTGGATTATACATTTGCAATATTTAGGGCATTTCATCAAATGGCCCCATGTTGCAAATTGTAACGATTAGAGATTTAAAAATTTATGGCATTTTTTTATTTTTATCATGTTGTAACACAAGTTTGAACTCATACCCTGATTTTTTTTTCTAGTAGAAATGTTGTACAAGAAACATATCATTAAAGGCCTATGCAATGTTATTTGTGATGTCCTTTAAGCTTGCATTGGTGCCAAAGTTGCTAATAAAGAAATTATTTGAACTAATTACCATGTTAGGGTTTGTGAATAAATTGTTCTTGCTAGGGTTTATGAACATTTTCATTATACATGTTCGAATAGATAGTAAAAAAGTCCAAATAGCGTGATTTCAGGTGCTCAACATAAATTGTAAGGTGTTATTTTGGTTTTAATATTTGTTTTTAAAGAAAAATGTAAAGTGTATATGCCATGATAATTGTACATGTGTTAAAATGGGGGTTGGAGAAAAGAGTGCACAAATTGAAAATATATCCTTGAAGTTGTTGTTTTCAACTTCCTTTACACATTGATTTATAAGGTGTTATTTAAAAGAAAAGTATAAGGTTGGGGTTTTGGTGAAAAAAAACATGGGATGCAAAAATTTGATACAGTTTTCTCCAAAAGCTTTAAATTACATGAACATGGACCGTGAAAACCTAATGCTTTGGAATGATTAGTCAGTAAGATTTCTTCATCCTTTTTGAAATTATAAATTGCTAAGGAAAAGTGGACAGAGATAACACTTTTTATATTGTTCTATCAGGTAAGTAATCAGGTTGACTTTCTATATCGTTGCATAACTTTCTTATTCCTAGCTCGAGTTAAGTGTAGGAAAATGCATTGATAAATCTATTTGTAGAAGTAATATTAGTATCTTTTTCCTTGGTAAGTCCTCAGATTGAGGTAATGGACTGTATATCCCATAACGCCTTGCATCACAGCTCTGCTTCATATGTGAGCAAGGGTTCTAAAACTAGGTTAATTAATAGATACTTGGGACAAAATACCCAAATGCGGGTCTAGGAATTCATGCACTTTATCCAAGACATGAAATGTTGATACAAGTCCAAGAATGCCTCCATTTTTCTAATTGTTTCATGCATAGGACTTTGCTTGGCAATTCCTAGGGAAAACTATAGTAATTGGACTTTTATTGAACTTAATTTTAATGCATATAAGTTTCATACTATTTGTCATTTTCATAGAGAATCATTTTCAAATATCACTTTGTTTAAGAATTAGATTTCTAATTAGTATTAATTCATTCTATATGTCCCATCTTTAATAAATAATAATTTACTAGAATCAAGCTTTCATGAGTTCGAACTTTTCTCTCTTGGTACTCATTCCATCAAGTGATTGTCAAATGCATGAAGAAATGGGATTGAAACTAATGAGATGAATTTTTGTTTGGTTTAATTATTACCTCCAAGATGTATAATCACTTACCAAGATTTTTAGTTAGGACATTTTATGTAGGATGGGTGGGAAACTAATTTAGAAAGCTTATTCTTTTATAAATGAAATGCTACATATTTTGTTACCATAAATGATAGTAATGTTGAAGATTGATTATCTGATGGTGGTGATGATGAAGGCCGACCAAGATAAGAGGAATAGATGATATTAGAAAGGTTAGATCAGTTATAGTCTTGTCATTGATGTCAAGCAATTGATTTTTGGTTTATATTATGTTTCCATATCATTTGGTAATGATATAAGTTGAATGAGTTAAAAAGAAGAAGAAATGAGATGTTGTAAAGTTGAAAGCTTTAGGCACTTAACAAAAAGGAAAGCTTTAGGCACTAAGTGAAGTCTACCAAAATATAAAACGTCATGGACACTTCTATAATCCTCGAGAACCTTGTCTCTCCTCAACAAGGGACAATATTAAAATATAGTCAAGTCTTCATTCCAGGAATCATGCAGAATAGCTCCCAAGTCTTGAGTGCATGAAAGGCAATAGATTAAGTATGAGGACATGAAAAATTCCTTTTTTATTGCCTGGGCTTGTTTAAGCTAATCTCTTAGAGAACCACCGCTGATTTTCGCCCAGTCAAGATTTTTTTTCCTTCCAAAATTATCTCTATAAAGTGGTACATCTAGTCTTCAAAAATGAGAACTAGTTTTGAACATCTCACTCGGTGTAACAGAACCATGATATCATGAACGTGAGGCTTCATATGATCCTTGGTTAGGACCTTGGGCAGCCTGGAACTGCCTTTATAGAAAATCTTAGTCCATTTTCGAGCCATAAGACTACGGTTTTTATCAATATTTTCTTGAAACTGGGCGAGTGACTGGGTGGGAGTAAAACTAACAAAATTTTCCTCCACAATCTTGAAAAGGGATAATATAGTTTCTCTGGTCACAGACAATAGGGTTTGACCTCCAACATTTATTATACATTTAGACCTAACATCATAATGATTTATGCACTGCTGAATTAATTATGGAATCACTATTGCTGAAGGGAAAACCACAGCTTCAAGTAACCCACTAGACAAGAATTCTAGACTAAAATCTTTTTCTGTGAAATCTGTGAGATTGCCAACCATTTTCTCTACTTCAACTCCTAACAAGTCAGTCTCTGCAATTACCAGAGCATGACATTCCAGGTTTGTAGAATTTCCAAAGAAATGCATACTAGCCCTCATTTTCTCTTCCCGAAATCAAACAGGAAACAACACCCCCTTTGGAAAAATACTACCATGCAGGAATAGGAAACAAAAAGAGGACTTTCAGTAGCTACCTATGTTTCATTGACTTAATAAAATAACTTCCTTTTTCCATTGCTGAGACTCCACAAATTTGTAATGGAAAGAAGAGAGTTACAAGGATACTTACAATTTAAAAATCATACCAGAGTGTCGACTTGGGTGGCATTAAATAATGGCATTGATTAGATTGAGGTGAAAAATAATGATTTGACAATAACCTACCACCAAAACTCAACAACCTTTCAGAACATCATTATCTTTCTTTAAATGTCATGCCTTCACTCGTGCTGAAAATAACTTTCGCAGTAATTCAAATCATAAGTTCAGATTCACCCCTCGATTTCTATCTTTTCAAAATTGTCCATACTTCAAACCAACAATAACTTCACTACCCATTTACATTGTCCACCTCATCAGCTATCACATCACTTCTTGATTTTACCATTTTTTACCCTTGAACTCCTTTGAACTACTTCGAACCATAGCTCAAAGAGGTTCGAAGTGGTTCACTGCTGAATGATTATGTAGACCAGGGTCCCACTTGCATAAACCAACGTTAGAAAAAAAAAACCTAATTGAACTACTTTGAACTACTTTGAATAGGAGTTCAAAGAGGTTCAAAGAAGTTCAAAAGGAAAAGGTTGGGGACCAAACGAAACTAGACCCGTGAATACCAACTTTAAAGAAGATAGTTCCAAAGGTTACATTAGTTGACTCAAAGGTTAGGTGGACCTTGAAAAGTTGCTGACACAAAATTAGAAAGGAAGGACATTGAACTAGGCTTTCAAGGAACGAACAAAGGGTCAAAGACACTTTTACATGGCGACTCTAAATGACCCTAACACATACAAATATCCGAAAGCTACCAAAGACAGAACACGAACTGGGTAGATGGTGAATTATTTTCAATGATAAAGATCCTTCAAAGGAAAATGAAGGAGAGGTGCAGGATTCCTAAGGAGCTGGTTGAGAAATACAAAGACACAATTTGTTTCATGTTTGAAACTGATTGTGTGTGCTTTGAAGCAGTTGAACCTAGAAAAAAATGGTGCTACCATATGGGGTATGAGGTTAGTGTCAAGGTTCTTACAATGGAAGTTGAACATGTACTAGCATCTAAAATTGATACATCTGAAGAAAGATGGGGAAATTACTTGGAAAAGTCAGCAAGGTCAGAGAGGAACAAGATAAAGGAACAAGGAAGAGAAAGATAGAGAAGATGGTAGATGACATAGCTGTGAAGGCAGGAATCACAAGGGGACAACTAAAGGAGGTAAGGAAAAAGATGATAGAAGGGTCTTCTATCATGGAAATTGAAGCACCTCCACGTCCTGAAGCAGAAAAGATAGTAAGTCCTACTTCTGATATAGTAGATTTATCAATTGTCCATGAGAAGGTAGAAAATGAAGATGCACCTACGAGCACACCTAGGAGATCTACAAGATCAAACAGACCAAGCAGCCTAAAGAAACAAAATGGACAAGTAGAAGCAAAGAAGAAAGAGGATAAGATAACAGAGAAGAAAGAAGAGAAAGTAGAACAAAAGAAGGCAGAAAACCTATGGAAGCCATATATCAAAACGTTGCAAAAAAGGATAATAAGAGAAGAGAATTTGAAGACATTGAATAGATATTATGAAAGGTATGACTCTGATAATCAAGCAGTGATTGAAGATATAGTGATTGAGCACTTGCTAGTTTATAAGAAAAATTTGTTAGATATTGAAGCCAACAATCCTAAAGACTTGTATAGCAAATTGGAAATCAGAAAGCAATTGGCTCATTCAGAAGATGACACATTAACAAACAAATCAATTGATGATATGTTGTTTGTAGTGTTTGTACAAGAAAGGGATGGAATCATTAAAGAGTTGAAACCTCTATTGAGAACTAAGGCGAAACATGTAAAGATTATGGAAAGAAAATATGATGAGATAATTGAAGACACATAGAAGGCATTGGGTCAAATTCTTATGAGCGACATGCCTGAGAAGTCTTCACCTCCCAAAGCTACCAAGCCTACACCTTTAGGAATGGGAGAAATCTCTAAGGAAGCTAAGGAGAGTACGCAAGCAAACAAAGTGGACAAGCAACCAGACTTCTTTGTTTCTGGTGTATCTATATCACTTGACACCTCACTTGATGTAAATGATCCTTTTCAAGGAAATTTGGATAGTGTGATGACATTTGAAGAGGAAGGACAGAAAGAGGAAGAACAAAAAGAACAAAAACAAGAAGATAAAGAACAAGAGAAGGAAAAACAACAAGAGGACGAATAGGTAGAAGAGATAGGAGTAGAAAAAAAAGAAGAGGTAAGAGTTGAGCTCAAACAAGAACCTGACACCTCCTCCACCTTATTGTTGGAAAGTATGGCCAAACTAGTAAGCACTGATGTGGAAAGCATGGATGAAGATGAGCTAATGAGATTATCATTCATAGCATTTGCTAAAGCAAAGGAAAGGTCATACCAAAAGGGGGATAAGAAAGTAAAGGTGATTTCTAGGGTAGAAGAGACTGTGAATAAAATAATCCCTACACCTCTTACATTTCAAGGAAAGGATGATGCTGAGAACTTGAACATGGAACTGGACAATTTTGACAACCATTATGAGTCACTATTGAGGATTATAGAGGATAAAGCTGAGAAGAGATACCTTGAAAAGAAGTTGAAGTAAGTCTGCTAGTCTATATCATGGGACTTGGGCATTTTGAAAGCAACTACTATCAAAGCCAAAAGTTGTGTTGCACAAGGAAGAAATGTATATAGTTATTGCATCAATCCTATCAGACATATTAAGAATATTGATGACATTATAGCTAAGGATAGGGCTACATTAGACAACATGATGGATAGTTGTGAGACCTCTTCACAATCTTTATAAAAAATGGATAAGCATACATCCAAAATTTTGGATAAAATAAATGTTTTGCATAAAGAGAAAGGGAGAGTAGTTGCAAGATTTGGTTTGCTAAAGAGTTTAATCACTCCTAAGCTATCAAATCTTGAAGCTCATCTCACTGAGATGGAAAAGATTGAGGAGTCGATGAAATTTGTACCCACTGAGTTGAAGGCAACATAGACTGCATCTTATGCACTGAATTGACCGATCCATGTTAGTGAACCACTGATTAAGTCATGGAATGATGAAGTAAAGACCTTGGAAGATTCCTTTCAAGACATTCTAAAATTGGTGAGCAAGCACTAAGTCCTAAACCTTTGAAATTTTGTTTTTTTGTATGTACCTTTGCCATTGATGTCAAACGGGGAGAAGAAGAGAAAAGAAAAATGAGAAGAAGAAAATTGTAAATGAAAAAAAGGAAGACAGAAAAAAGAGAAGAACAATATGTATATGTATATGGGAAAAGAAAAGTAGAAGGAAGATAGTGTTTTGGACACTTAAGTCATTTTTTGCTAAGTGTTGCCATCAATGCCAAAGGGAGAGATTGTTGGCAAGTGATGTTTTGAGAGCACTATGGATCACTTAAGGGTTGTCATTTATGGCAACACTTATGTTATAGTGATTGCATGAAGTGAGTATAAGTGTTGGAGACACAATCATGAAAATGACTAAGTACATAATTAGATTTATAGTAAACTGTTGTACTATTTTGGTCAGCAAAGATGGTACATGTTATATTATAGCTTGCAAACCTAGAGAAATACATTTTGGGATATGTAGGACCTTCAGTTAAGGTCACACATGTTTTGGTATTGATATCAGCAAGTTACCGTAATATAAAGGTATGCAAAGACATAGGAATAGTGAAACATGGTGTATGAACAGTCACGTTGAGTAAGGGAAGGCTAGATGGAATGGTAACATGCTAAGTTAGATGAAGATTGTATATTGCCAACACTTTGGTACAATATAAGATCACCGACTCAGTATTTATCATTTGTATAAGTAATTATAATGTTTTTTGTTGTATTTGAGAGCCGAGTGGATGACAGAATATATATAAATAGAGAGTGTTTTGTGGAATTGATAAGTGTGAAAGTAATGTATGAGATATGGATGCAAATTTAGGATATCAGTAATGGTTGATAGCAGATGCGAGATCAGAGATTGACAAAGGTATAACTGGAACTATCAAAACATAACAGATGCTTATATTGTTCACTCTTGAAGAAAACTTTTGTTACTAAATTATTGATTGTAAGAGTTGTAAGATCAGTATACCTTTAACAAGGTTTTTGTATACCCTTAATAGGGTTTCTATTCCTCTAACAAGGAAATGTACTATGTAATACTCAGCTCCTAACATGGCTAGATTTCCTAACACATGTTCTATATTGTAGTGCGTAGTTGTGGGTACTATCCCCACTGGGGTTTTCCCTTGGCATGGGTTTCCTCGAAAACAAATAATGGTGTTATGAGTTATGTGTTTGTGTTCTTTTCATTTATGCATTCATATGGTTTAGTTGCAATTGGTTTAAGTTTAAATTGAAGTGTTGTAATACTGATTCACCCCCCCTCTCAGTATTACTTAATCCTAACAGAACAAGGGTTTAATATTTGTGAAAGGAGAACACTCCAAGTATGGTCAAGAAAAGCCTAAATCCAAAAGACATAACAGCAAGTAGAAGAATAAGAACAAAGCTAAAGATTAGAAGGACAAGGCCAAGAATAAGAAAGGACAAAATAACAAAGATAGAAGACATAAGTGCAAGGCCAAGAAAAGGAACAAGAGCAAGAAGACTTTGGTAAGAAGACCTAAACCTCTTAATTTTAGTGGTAAGTGTTTTTATTGTGGAAAGTTGGACATTAAGCCTTAGATTGTAGAAGGAAAACTCACTTTCCTAGAGGCAAAAGAAATAACCATGTTTCATGGATACTCAGTAATATGAGAAGGATGAGTGATACTGTCACTAAGAAAATAGGTGGATGTCCATGTTCTATGATGAGGAATGAAGAAAATAGATAGAAGATTATCATAGGTCTCAGATGCAACATGTCTACACAGATTTCCAGATACTGTAGAGACATACACGTAGATGAGTATGGCCCAGTAAGAATGGACAAGAATATATGCAATAAAATGTTGAGGTGAAGAATGTGGGGAAGAGTGATGAGGACAAGAAACAAGTGACTAGGAAAGGTTAGAACTAAAAAGGTATAGAGTGAGAAGACAAGGGTAAACATAAAGAGGACAAAGAAAAGGAGAAGGAGAAGAAAGTTGGTAAGAGACAAAAGCGTAGAAATTGGGTCAAGAGAAAGAAAAGAAAGGAGATTGCCAGCAAAGAGTCTAGTCTTCTAGACAAATGGGTAATAACTCATCCTGATCAGAACTAAGATGCAAGAGATTGCATTAATCCAATATGCTTTAAAAAATAATCTTACAATTGGCGATGTATAAAGGTTTCTACTAAGGGGCAATATTTAGCATGACAAGTTAGATGTTTGATTATAATGTGTTATGATCTGTAATTAGATGTATTTAGTGGCCAGAGAAGGTGATACATATTTTTCGTTGATGTCAAAGGGGGAGAGAAGAACATAT
The DNA here is from genome assembly GCA_027943335.1 of Chamaecyparis obtusa. NCBI lineage: Eukaryota > Viridiplantae > Streptophyta > Pinopsida > Cupressales > Cupressaceae > Chamaecyparis > Chamaecyparis obtusa. Next base: position 1,927,696 of record BSBK01004655.1, read on the forward strand.
GTGAAAAAGAATCATGTGTGAAGACCAAGAGAAGATGTGAAGAGAAAGTTTTATATACTTGCACATAAGAAAAAGCTTTAGAAGAGGAAGTGTACATCCAAGGGGAAGAAATCAATAGAGAGAAGTGTATGCAATCATATTGGAACCAAGGAGATCTTGTTCCCAGGGAGAGTAGAGATAGAGTAGAGATGAGACAAGTAGAGATACTATTGGTTTCTGATTGCATTATTGTTTTATTATTTTTCTCATCACATGTTGCCATCAATGCCAAATGGGGAGATTGTTGGAAAGTTTCCATCTAGTGTGAAGTTTGGATGTTTTGATATCCGTTGTGAAGTTTGGATGTCAAATATGCAGTTTTTTCAATAATGCAGTATGTTTAGATGAATGGTGAAGGAAGGTTACTTAAGATGAGGATTCACGCACCCCATGGGATGATGCAGAGGTTGTCTACATGTTTCATGTCAATTTTTGAACCATTGGCTAAGATATGCAATAAGGAATCCTTCATAAATGGTGAAAGTTGTTTGGAAAAGATGTATCTGACATCTAGATAAGTGTTTTATCAAAGAAGATTTTGACTATTATGTATGCAAAACATAAAGATTCTATTTAATTGAATATGTAATAGCTACTACAAATATTTAGAAAATACAAGAAAATCAATGTGACAAACAAAACATCATTAAACAAAATATTAACATAACAAATGCAAAATGCATTGAACAGGAATAAAATCAACTTCACTGAATTAATTATGTGCGAACTATAAAACTCACTAATTTGCAGAGCATAGAGATCTACGAGTGTTTGAAAATAGTATATATGAAGATATACGCTTACTAGTTACACTCTATATTGGCACCAGAAAGAGCAACCTAAGATTAAAGAAATCGAGCAGCCTAAGACTAAATTCAAATGCTTGTTTATTACCTGGATTGTTAGCTTTGAATCTGACAATGGTCCATCTATTAACGATAACCCCTACAATATTGCACAAGTTGCACGAACAAGAAAGAAGTCAGGATATCATGTTCCAAATTATGGCTCACGCATATTGGTCTATACATGTTGTTCTCATATTTTTTATAAAATATTGCCCTCTCAATCTCGTTACTCACCGAATGAGAGATAAATCAAATAGAAACTGACCGAATGAGAGATAAATCAAACAAAAAATTACTTACAAATTAGAGATAAATGAAACGAAAACTAAATTCACATTGAAGGCTTACCTAGATAAACAAATCGATTCAATGTGAGTACGCTCTGGTTCATGTTCCCCTGTCTCAGTGGATTTGTCTTCCTTGTTTCATTTATTTATGATCCCTTTAAGCTCTTAGAGGAATTTCCTATAAAGACCTGAGAACGACTGGGCTGATCTTTCATAATTAATTGTAGCGATTGAATCAGTCTTCCACAATTAAATGTAACCACCCTTCATGTGAGTAGTCTGCACATAATGAAGTGACAACGCTTCATGTAATCTGAGTAGTCTCTACATAATGAAGTGTAACTGAATGTGAACCATTTCTTTTTTACTGAATGTGAACCATTTCTTTTTTATTTACATGGAAAATGCCAAGCATATTCTCCATCGTATGGTTGTATAGACACCTCTCTACATATTTATTTTTAAGTACAAATATAAATAATTTATTTAATTGATTTAAGATTATTTTCAAATTTAGTTTTACATTTTGAATTGGCGAGATTATAATTTAGGAATCAAATTTTGAATGGAATGTGCTTGCTTATTTCTTTATGACCGTGGGAAAAAACAGCAAAAAAATATAAAAAACAGAAAAACAAAGTTATCATTTATGCTTTCATCCAGGTTCAGGGAATGTCTAATTTATGCTTTCAATTTTACTCTTATATAACAGGAGATGCTCTGAGGGTTTCCTCATCTAGCCTGGGTTTTCACTTGTATATAACCCCATTGGTTGTGATCTTTTGAAGTACAGAGGGGAATTGTATTCTGGAACCTATGAAAGCCGAGGATGAAGTGCACGTGTTTCATCTCGATGATCTGCAGCGCTGTGTTGATGATGACGCAAATTTCAGACTTATCAATACTTAATCAGAGGATTCTGTAACTCCCAGGTTTTCTTCTTTTGTTATAAGTTATGCTTGTATACAGATCAATACCTGTTATGGCATTTTCATTTTGCTCTGATTATCGTATTTTAATCCGAGGGCATTTGTTTAAAATGACATTTAATATTTGCTATCTATATTTACTATTCATATTTACTAGGTGAGGTTGATTAACGGTCTAAGATTGCAGTTCGCTTGCGATAGAAATTTTTACTGCAGCTTTCTATGGACACTGGGTTTGAGGTTTAGGTTTCAGACACGATTATTCATTCAGTTATTTTTTATTTTAAAATAAGCATTGTTTTGCACGAGGCATTCAGACCCTAGGGTTCATGTCCCACTGAATTGATATATAAATTGAGGGTTTCTTTAAATTATATTTAATTAGTCTTGATATTTTAAGTATATTTGCCCAAAAACACTTCTCTTTCTATCATAGGGAGCAGTCCGCCACCTCATTCCAAATCCTCTTCAATTTTTCTGAAGGTATTCAACAGATTCAACTTACATTTAATCATAATATGAAGAATCATAATCATATTTTTGAAAATCTAATTAAGAATTTAGGGGAAACAAACATGAGCCACGAAGAGAAAGTTTGCTTAGGGTTTAACCTGCAAAAGTGCAGCGGTGGAAGCAGAATAAACCATAATCCGTGTGAAAGCCTATCCGAACAAGTTGGGGAATACACCTGCTGCAGGCTTTAAGCGTATGCGAAAGGGTTAGTAGCCGAATCAACCTCCTACAGGCTTTAAGGCCTGTATTCAACAGATTCCAAATCCTCTGCAATTTTGCTCAAGGTATTCAACTTACCATTGACTCATGGGATGGCCAGGTATTCCCTCATCAGTTGGCTATATCTTATCATTTTCATCTCTTCACTTGAAAAAAATTAGCTAAGATTTATATAGAACTTGCTAGAGCTTATTTCTTAAATTAAATACCCTGCATTCTACCCTTATCTAATGTTAATCGATATAGATTTGAAAACCATTTTTATTTACTTCTCTTCCCAATAGCTCAAATAGGCTTACAACCAACCAGCATGATGACATCACAGTCCGTTGTGATGAGATGAGATGTTCTGGATGTAACTCTTTGTTACTTATATCCAGAACCTCTCACTTATGTTTGGGAAAATTAGATGGGTTCAGATTCAAACTTAGAACAATCCTCTTCTCATTGGTCTTCTTTTCAACCAGGCTGAGGTCCAAGACAGCTATCCATCCCATGGACATCTAAACAGCCGCTCTACTTTGCCTTCAACGATAAGTTCTGGCTGTAGAATAATATCCCTCAAAGAGTATATCTGGCTGTAGAATATAACAAGTAATCCACTAATATGAATAAGTTTATTTGCAATAATATTGTTCAATTATCAAACAAGAGGTTAAACATATTTATCTTATTGGTTGCCATTAAGAAATGCTCTCAAGGACTGAAGATTCAGAAAAGTGTTTGCTCCAAATACAGGGGATGGTAATTCTCTGTACTGTTTCAAATGTGCACCAACACCACAAGGTGAATAAAATCTAATAGCTGTAATAGGCCATTTGTACAGTCTATCAACCCATAGGTGTCTAGTGTAGCCAATCCTCTTCCTTATTAATGAAGGGAAATCAGTAAGATTGGCATGGAATTCACAATAAGAAGCCAACATAATTTGTGGAGATGTAAAATACTGAAGAATCCATTAACTATTGTATCTATGTTTTCAATTTATAGCAATACTCAAGTATTTACTCTGAATTTTTGAATGAGTAAAGTACGACTGCCTTCTTAAGCTTTATGCACTTGGGAAGGGGCAGTGCACTAGACAGAGACCCTTTGTGGTGAGGCCTTCGGTCCAGGTCAGATTTATATGCTGACGTAGGTGATTTAGCTGAGAAATTTGCTTTCCATTCATCTTTCCAATGTAGAAATTTCTTCAAACACAGAGAAATGTCATGGTCATGCCTTGGATTGCTTTATTGGATTTATAATCCATTTTTTTCCGTGTTGGTTATTAATATTCAAACTAGGTTTGGGATGAGTTGGAGTAGCTATCATGGTGGATTGTTGATATTGGTCAATTCTTGCATATTGTTTACTTTTGCCAAGATGCTTGGAGAGGATTTTCCTCGCTCGCTTTTTGGGATTTATGGGCTGTTCGACTTTCAATGCTTCAGCTATCATGTTATGCTTAGTTAGAGAACAGTAGTGTTTGTTTTCTCTTCAAGAATCAAAACTCAATTTCTGTCAATGAGAACCTTAAATTAGGATCAGAAAATGAACACAATCTTTGAAGAGCTATGATTGTGCTAGTCACATTTATTTGTGTGGCTGGTATTTTCAGTTTAGAGTCCTGGTATATGATGTCACTGACTATTATGATGGGTCATCTAAAAGATGCAGCATTTGAAGTCAATGCATTATCTATCTGGTAAGGGGCTTGTCCTAATCTACCAACTTCAAAAATTTATCATTTCTATCAAAATGCAGTTTTTAATCTTCTGGCAAATCCTATTAAGCGTAACCTTATAAATCACAAGCTCCTAGTGATTGAGATGGAAAGACACTGTGTTTCTCGTTTCCTTGGTTTAAGGATGGCTGTCTTAATAGTATTACGAAAAGAATTTCCTAATTCCTTCTCTTGGGAATCAAGAAACGCCCGAATCCCCAACTGCTCAAGGGAGATGTAAAGCTGAGTAGCAAGGGAATAAAGGTGACCGTGTTTGACATCAGGCCCTCTGTGGTTGATGAAAACATCAAACAACCTTGAAGACTCGGATGCCTTCCATCTTCTATTCCGCAGAAAGCATTGAACCCCTCATTTTGGTTGTGAGACGAAGAAGAAGAAGATGCCATTTTGGTTCTATTCCGCAGGAAGCAAACGCTAACAACGCTTTAAAAAACAGAAACAGAGTAGGAAGAATAGGAGTTGATTGCAGTACGCGTAATGACAGATGAGTTTATGAGGAGGAAGGCTAGCGCGGAATAAATTTAATGGCACTCGGTAAACTTCCAAATTTAATGCATGCATACGGTTGTTCAGACCCGTTATCTGTTGTAATTCTTACTGTAAAATTCACCCCATTTGACAGTTTTGATCTATTCCTTTTACAGCTTAACTTGAATGGATGGAGAAGCCAGATCTTCATAGGTTTCAATGTTGGCTTACAAAATGTGTCTTCAATATTTCGACTGATGGCTTTTTCTTATCTTTGGGAAGTTTGTAACCGGTGCTCGTTGCTTAGACTGCATTGACTTTGTGCAGCGCTAGAGATATTTTTTTGCTGTACTATTCACAAATAGTGAAGTGGCCATGAAAAGAGTGTCCAACATGGGAATTTTTCTTGGAGTGACTATGATTTTAAATAGTGTTCATGACTCTAATTATTGAAGTTGTTGGATTTGATTTTGGGTTCATACTGTTGTATTATAAATTTTGAAGGCTTTTGTCTGTTTATGGAGACATCTCAAATACTACAAACTCGACCTTGATAGCTCTGGTGGCCTATATAAACACGGTACTATAAATTTGAGCTTGATAGCCTTGATAGCGTATGTAAACTTAGGTCTCACACTTTTGTATTATAAATTTTGAGGGCTATGTGAAGTCCTAATAGCCTCTGTAAACATAGGGCGCTATAAATCTTCTTTTTATCTCTGATAGCATATGCAAACATAGGGTTCAGACCTTTTGTAATAAATTCTGAAGGCTTTTGTCAAGCCCTGGTAGCCCTGGCTACTATGTTATTGGAGTACGTCTAGACCTCCTTAAGATCTATATATTTGACCTTGGAATTCTATAAATATAGGGTGCCGCTTTGTGACATTTGAGCCAAGGTAAAACATTTTCTTTCCCAAATTCTCAATTTCCTCTTTTTGTTTTGTATACCGAAGAAACTTAAATTGCATGTTGAAAGAGGACTTTTGGACTTGTATGATCTGCGGAACAGCTGCAGATTCTCATTCTAATACTAATCATATTTTTCACTGATCGGAATATAGAGGTAAAGTATCGGATTTTTGTAGGGTTTTCTGCACCATCATCTCACTGCCTTAAATTTCATTGACTATATTCTGTTTTGTTGTGCAGGGTGCTCAAGCCAAGGTTCGCCTCAAGTTGTGGGAAGCAATTGGCATTCTCTGATGCTATTGATTACTATAGTCATAAATATCATTGTAATGTCTGTAGAGAAATGCTAGAGTATCTCAATAGTCATTGTAGTCAATACAAAACTAATTTAATTTTACAATTACAATTTGGAATCAATTTGTAAATTGATATGTAAATGAATTTGTTGTTTAATATAATTTTTTTATTTGGGAGGGGTTGAATTTGCCCCCTCCTTTAGGCTGGAGGGAATGGTCATTGGTCATGATCATTCTTTTTAGCCTAATGTTGCTGTGTTGATTTTCATATTTTTATTGTATTGTATATTCATTCAATGTGCATGTTTCAACTTTGGTGCATGTACGTTACACATGAAGTATGTGTCTCAACAAAGTTTGTATAAAGTGTGTTATAACTTTCCACATTTCACTTGGTTGTTTCTGTTTGTTTTGTGTGGTTGAGCCAATTTTATCTGAAATTTATTTTAATTTTGGCATATTTACTTTGTGTGTTTCAATACTCACTTCGTGTGTGGTCGAACTTTGTGCTACATAGTTTATATTTGAACTTTCGCTACTAGCTTTGGCATTTGCTTGTGTGAAGTGTATGTCTAAACAAAATATGTTTGAAGTGAAATAACATTGCACAAAGTGTCTTTGAAATAATTCACTTTTGTGTGTACATATTTTTCAAATAACTTTATTTAAAATTTTTAGCATTTTCTTTCTCTATGTGCAAAGTGTATGTTTGAACAAACTACAAGTGAAATGAACAAAACATTATGTGAAATATGTTTGAACTTTGACAACCATGTTATTGTGTTTTTACTTTGACAAGTGCATGTATGATTGAACTTTCACGTTCACTTTATTTGAAAAGTGCACTAACTTTATATTGTATGTTTTAACTTTAATGTGAAGCGTATATTGTATATTTTTTAATTGCAGTATTGCATTAGCAACATTATTACCATAATAAGAGGTACTTGAATTGAAACTTTCCTTGGACACATCAAATATGATAATCTATATTTTGAAAAGGGCGTAGTTTTGCCAAAGAACCAAGGCCCACCAACTATAAACTCCATATGTTCTCAAGGTTTTGGAAGGACAACAAGAAGAACCTATTGTGCATAACAACCACATGCAACTAGTGAGAAACATTCTATCTATTTGAAGCTCAATTGCTAACATAGTCTATAGGCAAGAGCCAAATAACCCCCCAATTTAAGCATTCTACATAGAAGCAACAAACTTATCAACCAAGGCTTCATATTCCAAACTAAGAAACAAGAACCAACGTATAAGGAATAGCCATACCAACCAAAGGCTCGAAAAAGGGAAGATCATCTTAGGATCAAGACAAAGATACTCTAATCACCCGTCTAATTAAGAGGCAATGTTCTATACAATGATAGGACATGGAGAGAGAGATCTATGACATTTTAGCCATCCCAACACTAAGAAGAAATCCTTCCTCCAATAGTGGCCCATTAGAATAAGGGGCCTCCCGCACACACAACTTGATTTCTTTGTTAGTCATCAATCTATTGTTTCTTTGAATAGAAACATGTTTTGATATTAAATAGAAACAAAACAAGAGTGTTGGCCCTAACAAAAGTAGACCAAAAAGGCAATGTATAAAAAGATGAAGAACAAACCATTAACAACATAAAGAGTGGGTAGACAAGTCACCCACATGGAGAGGAGAATGGGAAACTGAAGAAGGATATTTCCTACATTGACAGACCACTGTCTAGACAATACTATCACTAGGACATCACGAGGGGGGCAAGTAGGGAAATCCTCTTTTCAAAATTGTCGACACAAGTAGTTGAGTGTTAACAAGGTTGCACATCATTAGCCAAAGGTTGGTGAAGAATAGAAGCAACTGATGAAGAAGGACCACACAACCAATGGGGGCCACAAAAACAAGAGACGGAGTAGGATTCACAGGGTTTGAGGAGGCCAAATCAATAACATGCACATCTCTTGAGGGGAGTCATGGGAGGAAGAGTTGGAAGCTATTTTAGTTAAATGTTCATCACTAGCGTCCTTCCACCATATGGTTGCATCTTCATGACGTGAGATAGAACAATTAGTTTCCAAGTGACCGCTAGAGAAGCATTGACAACATTGGAAGAGGAGAGACCCTCTTAATAAGATTGAGTCCATGGCCTATCCACAACCATGAAAACCACATCTCAAGAAGAGGTGTGGAGATGTCAATGTCAATCAAAATTTTTGCAAAGGTAGAGAGACCCATTGAGGCTATGGTATCATCAACCTTCAAGAAATTGCCAATATAGTTCTTGATGGCCTTAAAACAATAATTCTCCCAAAAATGAAGGGGAAGATTGAGAAGAACCCACATTGAACGCACATTAAGTAACAGTAAGAGGGTTGAAGGAGGTTGTCGAAGGTTTGGCCATAAGAGAATGAGTCACCAACTTGTTCTTCAAACTAAGACGTTTTATAGCACAAGGGAAAAACTTAATGTTATAAAAAAATAAGGGTCTCGAACAATCTGTCACCCAACGATGACGATCCAATAGGGAAGGTTGCAAACCAACCAAATCCACAATCATCCATTAATAGCAATCACCATCAATAAAATTAGATAATTATTTTCTCATAACCTTGACCAGGAAGAATTGAAGTGAATAAATGAATGTAATAGAATATTGTGTGGTAGAAGCTATACCAATCTAAACACAAAAAATAACCAACCTAGACCCAAATGTTACATGTCTTTCATGACCATGTATGGCTTAAAAAAGAACCAAAATTATTAACAATACATCTAACTATTTATTAATGCTAGTATTTTTTTATCGATAATAAGTATTATATTTTATTAATTCAAAATTAGTTGATTACTAAGCCACTGTATTTGACAGATTCTAATTTCCACCCTAAAGTTGATAAGAAAGCCAATAAATTTAGCAAATTCTTCTTTCCACTCCCAAAACCTACTAATTTTAGATACATTTCAAAATCCATCCCCCAATACAACCCCAAAGGGTAAAGAGTGCTAAAAAACATCAACACAAAAAATAGACCACATCCCAAATCGAGTATCATTAACCCTTACTAGCAATTGGGCTTGCTGAAGAACAAGAACCAGTCGCCACACACCAGAGAAACCACCTTGCCACATCCTCCCTTGAAAAGTTCAAGAAGTCTGGACTTGACAAATCATTACAAGCTTCTTGGGTTTCACCAATGCCACTACGCATGCGCCACCACACACGCCACCACCACAAACTAGATATTTGGTAGGAATCTATTGACAAGGGATAGGGATGTCGACCTTCCCTTGTGGGGCCATCGACTTCATCGGGGTGTGTTTCATCTTTCTCCTTTCAACCTCCACAACCAACTGTTCCTCTTCTATTGTTTGTATAAAAACTAAAATGGCTCGCCACCCCTTCCATACATCCACTATTTGCTCCACCATTGAATGGGAGGAAGTCCAAATGACTAGGTGCAATTCCCTGTCACCACCACCAATGCGCCTTCGAGGGCCTTGGTTCATATGTAGACCCACACCTACCTCCACCCTACCAACAATCTCTGCTATCCCACCAGCCCATTTCGAAACAAAGCACGCACGGGACACCCACAACACCTCTTCTCTCAATGAGCCAACCATTAAAGCCAAAGCCAAAAACAACGAGGAAATGGCCAGGTTGGTTATGGGCGAAGGTTCGAGTTAAGAAATTCATCACCCATCATCAAGCACATTGCCTCCAAGAACACACATGATTGAATTTGAACACATTCCTCGACCGTTGTACTGAACTTGCCCCCTAAACCCCAATAAGTGACCTGACGACTCCAATGAGAAATTCACCTCGATGACAAGAGCTCAAGCAACAACAAACCCTAATTTTGAAGAATAAAGAAAAGATACTTAAGTGCATATCTTCTCTAAGCCCACTTCCTACTTTAAAAGTTGGCGAAGCCTCATAATGAATTCCCATGTTGTCAAGACTTTGCATCATCTGACCTCATACTAAATACGAATCAGGGAAAATCCTTACGTGTACCTCTCACATGTTGCACCTCATCCTCTCTTATGTCCTCAACACCTGCGAGGACATTATGAAAAGTACCACCTTCGCCTCCACTTACATATCCGACTGTACATCATAACCCTGTGATGATTTCAAAAATCATGCCCTTCTAATGCAAAATCTATAGCCCCCCAAAACCTAAGGTCCTCAAAAAGTTGAAATATGTCCTCCAATGATTCATTCACTCTGACATTAGATAGTTTCTCTGCAATTGTGTTGGCCTCCCTAAGAACATGGGAAACCCAAAAGTTGACAAATTCCCCCCAAAAGATCTCGAGTCCTCTGAATATGCATATTGAGCTACCATGTGTCCATCTCCCCTTTCACAATACCATTCACAACAAGTTGTGAATCACCTTCTAGATGGAGCCTCTGAACTCCCATTTTTTTGGCCATTAAGATAGCCCAAATCACCGCTAAACACTCTGCTTCATTATTAGTCCAATCCACTAACCTTTTGGCGCCAAGAGCAAGAATACTCTCAAACTCATCACAAGCCACAAAACTAGCCCTTGAAGTTCCAGGGTTGCCCTTAGATGTGCCATCAAAATTAATCTTTATCCATCCCTTCTCAGGCGAATGCCACCGTAATCTATCCTCTCTAACCAAAAGAGATTTAGCTCTTTGAGGTCCATTAACGAGCCTAATTATTGTTAGTATTCCTCCCATTGGAAGCCTTGCCCCAATAACATAGGACAACCTAAAATTAAATTGATTACTATCTCATTTTTTTATTGGGAGTCCATATTTCAAATAGGGGGTAGATTTGTCAAAGAACCCACCAACAATAACCCTCATCTCTATTTTTGGAAGGAAAAAAGGAAGAACACATTATGCATAACAACCACATGCAACTAATGAGAACCATTCTATCTATTTAAAAGCATTCTCCATAGCAACAAGATTGTCAACAAGATTCCAAATTGAGAGGCAAGAGCCAACAAATAAGGAATAGCGCCACTAGACAAAGACTCCATAAAAGGAAGGCTAACCAACTTAGGCTCAAGCAATGGATCCTCAAAAGACCCATCTAATGGAGAGGCAACATCCTATATAATGATAGGATATGAGATCTCAACGACACATTATCCATCCCAACACTGAGAAGAGATCCTTGCTTCCATTGTTGCTCATTAGAATAAGGGGCCTCCATCAGATGGAACTTTCATTCTCATAACGCTTGGTATTTCAATGCTTCAAAACAATCACTCTTACTTGTGTTTGTATTTGAATTTCTAATTTTATTTGAGTGTTTTTTGTATCAATAAATTAAAAAAATCAAGTTAATAATATCAAAGTTTATCAATAGCACACATGCATAAATAAAATGTCAAACAAATTTCTCACCAAGTACACAAAATAAATATTGTTTCAAACATCTCAAAATATAAACATACACATAGAGTGAATGTTGAAGTTATAAAACATGGTAAAGTGCAAACATACCATGCATGGAGTCCATTTAAACATGACAAATTTAGAACACACGTGCAACCAACCCAAAGACATCACCAAATTTATTTCAAGCACACAAAGTAAATGCTAAAATTAAATCAACTACACCAAATAAATCCAATATTTAAATGTCGCATCCACCCATGCATTCATCCACAAAATATTATTGATTTTTCTTGTACAAATGAATGGTAAATTTCAAAATCACCTTCAAGTCCAAACTTCCACACGCATAAAGAAAATGCCATAGCTACAAATCATATTGCACATAAAAATTTCTCAAACATGACAACTCAAAGTGAAAGTCAAAGCTAAAGACAAATAACAAAAAGTGAATGCCAAAGTTAGCTCAAATACAAACACCAAATAGTGAATGTTAAAATTACCTTTCAAATGCATATGACAAGGTTAAAACTTATATCTTACAAATACAACAAAGCATTTGTCAAAGTTAAAACATATTTCACTCAATTTCTTTATTTGACATAGATTTTTTTAAAACAATCTTCAAACATATTAAAAAACACACTCAAGCATCACTCTAAAGTTCAAACATATAATATAAGTGACTATCAAAGTTAGTACACTCTTCACATAAAGAAAATGTGAAAGCTCAAACATACTCACATTTCGAGGGTTTTTTTAAAAAAATGGGTTGTCAAAGTTTCAACATATTTCACACAATTTTTTTTCAAACGCACAAAAGTGTACACGTGCCTAACTTAACAATATCTTATGAAAAGATACTTTAACTACATGCAAAGTAGGCACTTTAGTTCAAAAATGTCATTATTCAAACAAATACAACAAAGTGGTTGACAAAGTTACACATTTCACATAGTTTGTTTCTTTAACGTAGTTGTTTTAAAACAATCTTCAAACATATTGAAACACACACTTCAAGCAAGTTTGAAAGTCACTTCAAACTAATAGTAGACACGCTTCAATATGACCAAGTTCACTGATCATATAAAGCCAATGCCAACATTCAAACTCGTGCTTCAATAAACAATAGTCAAATCAATGTTGAAACACACACTACACAAGTAGTGAATGGCTAAACAAGTTTGAAGGTGACTTTAAAATCAAATAATGAATGCCAAAGCACACCCACCCTTCATATAAACAATAAATGGAAAGTGATTGTCATAGTGTCAAAGTTCAAACATACAAATTGAATATCAAAATTTGAACTCACTCTCAATAAATAATAACTCAATATTCAAGAATACATAAAATACATTAAAATAAACATGTTTAGATTGCAAGATACTAATAATTAAACAATAATTTTTACAATTTACCATATTACGTTATAATTAAAAAATATTGTAATAAGTAAATAATTACACTGTATCAAAAATTCCAAATCATCAAATGTGATGAAGTAAAAATAAACTAAATAAAAACTAGGTTTGAATTTTATACAATATAAAGTATGCAAATCAACACAGAGACATTAGACTGAAAAGAATGATCCTGGGGGAAAATTCAACTCCTCCTAAATAAAAACTTTATATTAAACAACAAATTCATTTACATATCAATTTACAAGTTAGTTGATCAATTTGTTTCAAAGAGCAACTATAAAATTAAAATTGATGTTGCATTGACTGAAAAAAAAAAAACTATTGAGAAACTGTAGCATCACTCTACAATGTACATACATGCAAAAATATATTTATATATTTATGACTATAGTAATCAATAATATCAGAGAATGCTTGAACCAGTTAGAGCATCCCACAACTTGAGGTAATCGTTGGCTTGGGAAACCTGCACGACAAAAGAAAATACAGTCAGTAAAATTCAAGGCAGAGAGATATGTGATTAGTACTAGAATGAGAGTCTGCAGGTATGTTCCATAGATCAAACCAGTCCAAATGCCCTCTTTCAAAGTGCAATTTAAGTTTCTTAGGGTATTAAAAAAAAGTAGAGGAAATTGAGTATTTGGAGAAGAAAAAGTTTTACCTTGGCTCCAAAGGTGAAATTGATAGCCAATAAGAAGGCACAGGATTACTTCAATAACATAGCAGCGCCCTATGTTTATACATAGACTATCGAAGCTTGGCAAAAGCCTTCAAAATAGATAATACAGAAGTGTGAACCCACAATCAAATTGAAGAAACCTTTTACATTTTGTAAGTGATCTCTACCTACCATTGGATATGATATCTCGTATTAGGAGAACCTGAAAAAGTTAAACAGAATCTACTAACAGGAAATGTTCATACCTAATGCCAGCATTGAAACCTATGAAGATCATGGCTTCCCATCCATTGAAAGTCATGCTGCAAAAGGAATAGATCAAAACTGTAAGTGAGGTGTATTTTACCGCAGAAAAATGTTTTCAAACAACCATATGCACCAGGACTAAAGAATCTAATTCCTGTACAGGTCCTAGGAAACAGGAAATGTAAAGTCTAACCCATACATCCACCAGTTCATCTCAATCTCCAAGAACTTGTGATTTTGTAAGGTTATGCTTAAACAGGCTATGCTTAAAAACTGTATTTTGATACAAATGTTAATTTTTTTAAGTCAGTAGATATGGGAAAGCTCCTTACCAGACAGACAATGCATCGACTCCAATTGCTGCATCGTAATATTCAGTGACATCATATACCAGAACTTTAAACTGAAAAAACCAACCACACAAATGAATGTGACTAACACAATCTTAGCTCTTCAAAGATTTTGTCCATACTCTGCTCCTAATTTAAGTTTTTCATTACCAGAAATTTAGTTTGGAAGATAACTAACCATAACATGATAGCTGAAGCCAGTGGAAGTAAATGATACAGAAGAATTAACCAATATCAATCCAATCGAAACCATGCCCAGGACTTTTCTCTGTGCTTGAAGAAATTTCTTTATTGGAAAGATGAATGGAAAAGCAGACACCTGTGGTAGTAACCATTGGTTTGGCGAAAATGTAAACAAGAGCCAAAATCAGGCTGTGCAGAAACTCCATCAGCACTGTATATAAACTCCGAGCATATGAATCTGTCCTGCACCAAAGGCCTTCCCGCAAAGGGTCTCCACTGCACTGTCCATTCCCAACTGGAAGGAGACCAGAAAAACACTGTCTTACTTTATTCATTCCAAAATATAAAGTAAATACTTCAGTATTGTTGTAAATTGAAAACATAGATGCAATAGTTAATGGATTCCTCAGTATTTTACAGCTCCACAAATTTATGTGTGCTTCTTATTGTGACTTTCATGTCAATCCCACTGATTTCCCTTGATTAGTGAGGAAGAGGATTGGCTACATCAGGCACCTATGGTTTGATAGAATGTACTAATGGCCTATTACAGGTTACAGTTTTTAGGTTTGAGTCACCTTGTGGTGTTCGTGGACATTTGAAACAGGGCAGGGAATTACTATCCCCTATGTTTGGAGCAAACACCTCTTTGAATCTTCAGTCCTTGGGAGATGAATGCACATTGACAATTGAACAAAATTATTTCATAAAGAGTTACTGATATTAGTGGGTCAATTTTTATATTCTACAGCTAGAGAGATTTTATTCAATATCCCTAGAAATGAATTTATCTTTGAAGTATAGCAATTGTATAGCTATCTACAGGATGGAGAGCTGTCTAATTTTCAAACTCTTACCCTGTACAGATAGCCAATATAGAACTAGAGCACTTTCCTTACAGTTATCTTGGAGCCCAGCAAGGACCTGTTCCCGGTTAGCCTAGTTGAAAGATAAAGTAGATGAATGGAAGAGAAAGAAAGATAGTACTGTTTACAAATGACCATGGTAGATCAAATAACGGTTTGCACCCATCTCCAAATAGCTTAGGAAAACATTCCAAAATAGCTTCAATTCATATCTTCCAAAATTTACTAGAGATTGCAAAAATGCTGGAGGAGGAAAAAAATATTTAACTATCAAGTTTAAAAGGATAAAATAGCATTGGTGAACACATAGAGGTATAGAATACAGATAGTAAAGTGATAGTAAAGTGTGACATGTCATTTTCTAGTTAAGAAGCCATTTTCTGAACTGGTTGAAACAAAATTGTTTTACTTTTGCAAATCAAATGGACACATGTTGTAGTCCCAAAATTTCAGTAGCTGTGATTTTTCTTGTCAGGAATTGTTTTATATTTCCTATTATCATAATGATTTATGAAATTTGATAGGCCTGATGAAGTGTTTTCTTGGACAAATATACTTAAAATATCTACACTAATTAAATATAATTTTAAGAAACCATCAACGTATATATCAATTAAGTGGGACATGAAACCTAGGATTTGCATGCCTCATGAAAAGCAATGCTTACTGTAAAATAAAATATAATTAAATGAATGACGTATCTGAAACCTCAACCTCAAACCCAGTGTCCGTAGGAAGCTGCAATAATTTTTTGGTCGCAAGCGAAATGCAATCTTAGACTCTCTAAATCAACCTCAGCTAGTAAATATGAAATGCTTCCCGCCCCCCTCAGATCTAAAGCAAGATACGATAATCAGCGCAAAATGAAAATGCCCTAACTGGTATTGATCTGTATACAAGCACAACTTATAACAAAAGAAGAAAACCTGAGAGTTACAAAATCCCCTGGCAATTAAGTCTGAAATTCGCGTGCATTTTCTCTTGGGCATTCATAGGCGTTCATAGGCTCCGCCACTTTTCCCCCTGTACTTCAAAAGATCGCAACCAATGGGGTTATATACAAGTGAAAACCCAGGCTAGATGAGGAAACCCTCAGAGATTCTCCTGTTATATAAGAGTAAAATTGAAAGCATTAAACACTGCTATTTTTAGACATTCCCTGAACCTGGATGAAAGCATAAATGATAACTTTGTTTCTCTGCTTTTTTCATTTTTTGCTGTTTTTTCCCTGAACCTGGATGAAAGCAGAAATAAGCGAACACATTCCATTCAAAATTTGATTCCTAAATTATGAAATAAGAGTGAAAACCCACGCCAGATGAGGAAAGTCTTAAACGGTAACAGTGCTATTTGAAGGCATAAACGGTAACAGTGCTTCTCCTGTTATATAAGAGTGAAATTGAAGGCATAAACGGTAACAGTGCTAGTTTTAGACATTCCCCGAACCTGAATGAAAGCATAAACGGTAATTTTGCTTTCCTGGTTTTTTTTCCAGCGGTCATGGAGAAATCCCTCGACTACATAACTGATGAAAGCATAAACGGTAACTTTGCTTTCTTGTTTTTTTAATTCAACAATTGATTATTAAATATAATCGTAAATCAATTAAATAAATTGCTAATTCTTGCCATAGGCTTTTGGAAGGATAGACAACCACCAGTACTAAACATTTGATTAAACAGTCTAATTTCACCCAATCAAATTTTATCATTTTTTTTAATAATATCATTTTTTTGATATTATTAAAAAAAATCAACCTTAGACTCTACAAATCAACCTCAAATCCAGTGTCCGTAAATCAACTTTAGACTCTGTAAATCAACCTCAGCTAGTAAATATGAAATGCCATTTCAAACAAATGGCAATAATTTTTCTGGTCGCAAGCGAAATGCAATCTTAGACTCTCTAAATCACCTCAGCTAGTAAATATGAAATGCCATTTTAAACAAATGCGCCTCGCCCCCCTCGGATCTATCATTTATCACGGCAAGGGAAGATGCGGGTAAAGGTTGTTAAATTTGGCTTACACCTGCCAAAAGCATTTTCTTGAAACTTTCTAGATCGATGCTTGAAACATCCTCAGGGAAATAGCTGAACTATCAATGCCCCAACCCCAACCAGTGTTAATCGTTTCTGCCAATTATAGGAAAGCTTCAACCCTTCTGCCTTTTTCTTCACCTTATGTTCAAAGAATAGGCTGTTCGCGGGTGGGAGGTGGGAACGCCCTCAATACTGATCTCGTGGAGCATTAGTAATTTCCACTATGATATTACAGAATGCAGTAGGGGATGCATATATTCTTCTGACTTGCCCTACAAAAGATCCGTCTTGTATAATGCAACTTAATTTTAAGTTTGTGAGATAAAGATCAGTTATTTTAAAGTGATGCATCCTTCTTCTAATGTAAAGTCAACACGTAAAAATGATTTTAGTAGCGTTTCCAATTGTTTTTGTGATTTGAGGCACAATCCATAAGAGTGCCTTCCTAGATCTTCAATATGGAAGGGATTCGAGTCATAACTGTGGAATATCGAACCAAGGGTTATTAGAGGTTACTCTGAAGCCTTTTCCTCTTTTGTGTCGTGTGGCATTAGCCTCTAAGGCCAGGTAATGGTTTCTCTACATAATGCGATTTATATGTCACTGTGGGTATTGCCTTGGCTTGTTCCGTTGCTGATTTAAACTGCATTACATGTGAATAAATAACCTGCTTGATTTTGATAATTCAAATAGTTTCTATTACAATGTTTTAAATGGTGAATTTTTAGTCTCTGTCTTTATAAGAAGATACTAATTATACAATTAGTTATGTTTGAAGTACTCTGTCAATTAAAAATTAATATGTTTACTCAAAGGTTTGCAGGGGTCAAATTTTTCAAATCTTATTTCTTTAAAAATTAATATGTTTACCCAAACATTTAATGCAATGAAGTTTGTGTTTGGAGGCTTCTCTTGTGTGTGCACCTCATGCTATGCCAGGAATATTGAGGTTGTGCACTCTCTTTGATCAATGACATTGCAAGGGACATCAGTAAAATATGTGCACTCCGCCGATGATTATTTTGTTGTTTGTAGGATCATAAAAATGTATGGACACTGTCACTTACACCATGATCAACAACAACTTTCTTGAGTCCCTTATGGAAGTGGTTCTTACGCTCTAGCTCTTCAGAGGGAGCCATTGTGAAGATCTACTACGAGGCTAAACCTGATTATTTTCTTGCCAAATTCAATGGCCAGGTTGTCATGGCTCCTGCTAATGAGTCTAAACTAAATCAGGTTTGTCTTTAGTTTTTAAGTTGGATTATGAATGTGGGTTTTACAAGAAATTCTTATTGATTGATAGTAATGCTTTAACTTTAAAGTCGTTGGTCATGGATATTAGTTTCTATTAGGTGTATATGAGTTTCCACATTGTTTTATTGATAGGGTGTGATGCCTAGATCCATTGTAATGCACACTTAATGGAGCATGAAGGTCAAGGATGAAGTAGGATTCCTTGCATTTGCCTTGGTCAACAAGGCTATAGGCTAGGCTCTAAGGCATGGATGTGTAGAGAAAGAAAGGGTTAGTGCTTTATCTTCAAGAAATTTTGTTTTATTTGATGTTTAATGAACTATAAGATGGTTTAAGGAATTTGCGTATAATTTTTTGTATGCTTGAATGATGCAGGTTACCTTGGGTCCATCCAACCCTATGATTTGAATGAAGTTGTACTGTTTACTGAGAGAGATGATGTGGAAAGGGTTAGTGCATTAGGTTGGTAACTAACATTAGCCTCAATCTGGATGTCAAGGTAGAGGATGATAAACATCACGAGGGCGTTCGAGAAGAAGCTTACATTGTCCTCTTCAAATGCCACAAGAATGGGAGCTAGAAATTGAAGATCACTCCATTTTGTATGTTTCATATTCGACTACATTATGGGGAAACATTTTTCTTGGTTATGGTTAAAGGTAAATAAATTAATTTTCTAGTAAAAGTCATGCTTTCATAAAGGGTTTCGAAACTAAGTTCACAATTCAGATTGCTTGTAACGTTGTATTCAAAATTATAATGTGTCCTCAAATTTTTAGTTTACATTGATTTGAATACCAAAGTTGGTTCTGAAAACTTTTGGAGACTAATCTAACAATTCACATCGCTTGATATTGGAGACTTTTATTAAAAATTCTAAATTAGTTCTGAGAAGTTTTGGTCTTACACTGGTCTACAAATGGACCCCAAATTCACATTATTTAAACCTTTGTTCATCATATATAATGTGTCTCTAGGCTTTAATCTTACAACTATCTTGAGGCCAAGGCTTTGTTCCAGAAACTAGAGTGGGAAAAATAAAAGAGCTAATAGTTGGCATATCTGGAATTTTTTATGCATTATGTTTTGATCTCTCTTAAATGGTATTTGCATAGATATAGTTGGTAGACTACAACTACAATAATTTGGATGGATCATTTATTTGGACCCTAAGTGCAGATGTTGGGAATATTGGGTATCAATGCCTCGGGCCGGTGAACAACATCCATCTAAATATGGATGCAAAACAAGCTAATGGTGAAGATAGTGGAATCTATGATGGAAATGAGCTCATTCTCTTCAGCTGGAAGAACCAAAGCAATCAGAAATGAAATTTGTAGCCCTTTAATTGTAAGTATATTATAACTCAAATGTAGATTGAAATTCAGTTCGGGTCTCTGTTTTACTGCCAATTGATCCATGTAAGATTAAGAGGTTTTTTTTTGGAGTTTGGTAAACATTATTCTTGTAGGTATACTTATGTTTGATTTAATTTTATTTATCTCAAACATAGTTGAAATAGTCTATTTTCAATGTCTTTGATTTTGTATGCAAAGAGGAAATATTATACACTATACAAATGTTAAAGCAAGGTAAATAAAGGAGCAATAGCTTTTAGTTGCATTTTTCCATATGGACTATTCAGTGCATCACAAGCGTAATTGTATACATAGTGTATGTCTAGCTCATGTTGTGATGAAATGAAAGTAGGCAAGTAGGCCCTAGGCCTTATTAGATGTAAAAAAATACATGGTGTATTATGATTGATGTTGAATTTATCGATACATCTTCTGATAAAGCATCAGTTTTATGTTTTGTTGTGCGGAAAATCATGTTTAAACATTGTACTAAATATATGGTTAAAATCCCCATCATTTTATATTATATTGAGAATAGGTGGTTTTTTAATGAAATCAAACGGTGTGTCTAATTTGCCAACAACCCATATATATTTTAAGAAATCTTTATGAACTAATTATTTTTATATTGTGACTGCTTTCCCAGTAGTCATACATATTTTAAGAAAATATTTCTAAACTATAATGTGATATTGTGATACAGTCTTTTATTTAAATCATTCTTCTTCATGGGGTATTGAAGAAGGTACTAAGGAAGTTTTGTCCAAGGTAGGGATTATGGAATTCTGCAGAAAGGACCTTTCCATTTTCATGACGCCTAATTCTATGATTTTCATGTAGGAATGCTCAAGACTTCATCTAGAAAAAACCCAAAAAAATTTCTCAAGGAACGGCTAAAAACTTATCTAATCTTTCCTCTGAAGCTAGAAGTAGAATTTAAAGAAAGGAAACTGGCAAACCAAGTGAAGGGATTAAGCTTCTTGATGGAAATTTAATTTAAACAAACTTTTTGGGGTGTTCAGTTTGACATCATTACTCTTAGGCATTTGTGAGCAAGAGTATCATGAGTACTAGTAATTTCATGTATGTTGAATCCATTCTATAGATACCTAAATGCAAGGTCCATTTCATTGCACACCACTGCTACTATTTTTCCAAGGAAGGAGGAAATACCCTTCATCAAGATGCCCAATTTTTATTATTTTAGGCAATCTGCAATAAATGATTATATGGTCTTAAGGTTGAGGGAGAGATATTTTTAGGATTGGTGTTTGTTTATTATTTTCATTTCTGCAGATAGTGAAAAGATGTTTCTCACATCCAGTTGAATGTACTCCCAATATTTTTTGTGTCAGTTATAGTCAATAGAATTATTTATGTTTGTATTAGATTATATGTGGGTTCAAGATGAATGAATTCTTTATGCTTATATTTCTATTTGTGGGCTCAGAATCAACTTCATTTGGAAAATGCTAGATGGATTCTCTTCCATTGAGAAGACAAAAATAAGGGATTCATATGCCATAGAAAAGGAAATAAAATTAATGACATTTATGTTGATTGTGTCTTCAGAAATATGAAAGTGAAACACAACTTATGATGTTTCAAATATTGATCACATTTTTCAAAAAAATGGAATATAAAACACCTTTTCTTTGAATGTGTCTATTGATGAATGTAAACCTTTTTTCTATCAAAGGTAATTATTTTAAATTATGCCACTAGATGTAATTATTGAAATTTATTCTATTGGACCTAATTAGATTATGTCAATTCATGTGATTACTATAAGTTATACCAGTAGGCATAAGTATTGTAAGTTATGCCACTTGCTGTAATTATTGTAAGTTATGCCAATGAATGTCATTATTGTTAGTTATGCCACTGGACGTAATCAATGATATATTACTGTGAGGTTTATATCTTTAGTATCTTGTCTTTCAATTTTATTTATTACAGTCTCTTCTTGGGTTTGCCTCTTCTAGATTTTGGTGAAGGAAATTGGGAGCCTAGTCTATTTTTGTTTGTTTAAGAAATGTGTGGTAATCTGGATCGTAAAGTTATAGAAGGGGTGAAGAGTGGACTAGATATATTTATTTTCGTGCAAGATTAGCTTGATCTTCTTCAAGCACTAGAGTTTCACTCATTGCCTCACCATTGAGTGTATATTTTTACTAACTCTTCAAAAATCTAATTGCCTATCAAGGATTGCGTTAATTATCTACAAAATTTTGAATCTTTATCTCGCACATCTCTATTATTTGTTTCACCAGTGAGATTGTGGTGCAATAATTTATCTTTTGGTCAGAGAGTTCCGAGTCTGGCATCACCAAGGGATTAGGAACATGCTCGATTACATGCCCTTGGCAATGGGGGATAACTTGTTGATGGGTAGATACCATAAGAGGATCATTATTATAGTGACTTTTTTTGGGCGATGAAATATCGGTGCAAGGTTTTTTCCCAAAAGAAGGGAAGGTAGACCAAGGGTTTTCCAAAGACCAGAGGACAGTTGATTCTATGAAGGTAGTATTTGCTGGCCAATTTTATGGAATCCAATTTTTAAAACCAAACTCCATTTTAAAAAGTGACATTGATTGAGGAATGGGCAGATCCGTTGAGAAGAAAACACATCCTTGTTAAATGGGTCTGCATAAAAAAATAAGCTTAAATGATGTTTGGTATTTTCCTAAACCTTGAATTATTTTACTTAACTAATCATTGAAATGTTTGTACTCAAAAGGTGAATTTGGCAAAAAATTATCCAATAAAAAAACTGAGGTATTTTTACATGATCTAATTCTAAATATGGAGACCAAGAATTAGTGAAAATGAGTGAATACCCTATGAATAAAGGACTATTTTCAAGAAAATTTCCCCTTCTTGTTTGGCTATTGAAAAAAAACAAACTATATTATCTAATAGCATTAAATTTTCTGATACATATAGCCAAAAATCAAGGATTCAATCTTGTAAAGCTGAGAAATACATATCCTTGATCCTTAGCTTTCTCCTATAGCTTTAAAACTTGAGAGGCTAAGTGAGCGCTTTGAAAATGTAAATGTGGGTAAAATTTTCCTTAGGGATTTCTACATAGCTGGAGAGAGCTATGCAGGATTGTTACTTTGAAAATCCCCATAATTGTTTTTCTGAATTAGATAGTCTATAATTTGAACTAACCACCACATGAGCTATCAATATACACAAATCATAAAGCCTAACACATTCATCCAAAGTGGATGCTGCTATGTACAAGACTTCCTTCTACAATGAAATATATTTGTAGAATGACACTTTAATACACTTCCATTATGTAAAGCTTCAAATATGCTTTCACATAAAAGTCCTATTGGTGTATCCTTGCACCTTCTTTTGGTGCAAGTGCTAGTTGTAGCTATTAGTAAATTGTGGAATGATATTAAAACCATTAGTAAGATTTTTAATAATTTTCTCTATATTGAATATTGCTAAAACCATTTATAACAAGAATCTTCACCTGTTTTATAAATTTTGTGGTTTAATTGATGGTGGATGCCTATTTTACTAAGTTGTG
The DNA here is from genome assembly GCA_027943335.1 of Chamaecyparis obtusa. Taxonomy (NCBI): domain Eukaryota; kingdom Viridiplantae; phylum Streptophyta; class Pinopsida; order Cupressales; family Cupressaceae; genus Chamaecyparis; species Chamaecyparis obtusa. The sequence goes on from BSBK01004655.1 coordinate 1,951,270, forward strand.
AGACATTTTTTCCTAGCATTAATTACACAGAAGGGGAAACATCGGATAAGGATAAGCAACTCAGATTGTTCGATTTGTGGGGTTGATTGAAATACAGGTTTTGAATTGTTTAATGGAGCAAATGAGAGGAAAAGATAAAGAATATATGAAAATGGAGATGGGTTCAAAGAATTTTCATCTTTAATTGATATAATACAAGACATGCACAAAGATTTTAGACATAAGAGAATAGGCTTTCCAAAGATTTTTGTTGAAAATGTGGGTGCCCATGATATCAAGAGGAAGTCTCTTTGGAAGCCCTCATTTAAATGGGGGGATTTTTCTAGCTTTGTTAGTAAAGATACAACTTTTTGCTACTCTTCCTCTATAGGTCTAGCGGGTACTAAATAAATTGATTCATTGTTAATGGGAAAGAGTTGTAAGATGTTCATTTAGTCTTCACTATTCTTAGAAGAAATTAGAGCAAGCATTATTGCATCAAAATTACATGAAGTTGCAAAAGTGAGACACATTGTTTGTGGTCTCCAGGTTGCAATTCCTTTCATTCTGATGAATCTAACAATATGTTCTTGTGATTCTCAGTCAAGCTAGGAAAGTTCAATTGCTAAAGGCTACTTTGCAAAATCTTTCGGTCTATGCTCTTAACCTGTTCAAAATACCTCAAAAGTTTTTTGACTTAATAGAGAAGATCCAAAAAAGGTTCCTATGGTCTGGAGTGGAAGAGAAAAAGAGACTCAGCCTTGTGTCAAGGGAGAAGATGTGTAAGCCCAAAAAGATGGGGGGTCTAGGAATAAGGAGCATCAATTATACCAATAAAGCTCTCCTAGAAAAGCAATGTTGTAGAATATTTGAAGATGAGAAAGAATGGAATATGATAATGAAAAGGAAATATCATCTTAGTAATCTTGAAGGAATGCTCTAAACTCAAAATGATATCTAGGGATCTTTTGTTTGGAATAGTATAAGTAAAGGCAAGAATCTCATTAGCAAAGGAGCTATTTGGAAGCTGGAAAATGGCAGAAAAATTCATTTTTGGAATGATAAATGGATGTTAGAGAAGCCTCTTATACAGAATGTAGATTGGGGGAATGCTATTCAAGATTGTAAAGACACTATAGGAGAATTTGTTAGTGATTACTGGAAAAATGAAGAGTGGATAGACCTTGGGTTGAAGGATATCAAATTTAAAGAAGTGAATAAACAATTAAATAATTGGTTTATTAGAGAAAATGAGGTTGATAAACTTATTTGGGGTCCGACGACTTCTGGAAAGTTCTCAGTTGCTTCCGCTTCGTTGCTTCTCCTCCCTAATGAGGCTTAGCCTTCGTGGGCGCAGGTATGGAATAAGGACCTTACCCCTAAAATTAACATGTTCTTCTGGTTGCTTGTACAAAATAAAATTTTCACACATGACAACCTTTTGAGAAGAGGGTTTCAAATGCCAAATAGATGTGCCCTGTGTTGTCAAGAAGCTGAGAATTACAATCATCTTATGATACACTAATCTTTCACTAGAGAGGTGTGGGACACTACTATGTCTTCCCTTGAGTTCAATTGGGTGAAACCTAACTCTATCCAAGAGTTTTTCCAGCAGTGGTAGAGTCCTTTCAATGACAAAAATGCTAGGAATATCTAGAAAATTGTGTTTCCCCACTTTACTTGGCTTATCTGGAAGGAGAGGAATAATAGAATCTTGAGAGAGAAAAAGGTCCCTCCTTCAGTGGTTGCTAGTTCCGTAACTAGAAGTATAATGGAAAACTACAGAAGTATGGGAAGGAAAGACAGTAGTCTTTGGGATCCTCAACCTGAGAAGGACAATATTATCTCGTGGGAGAGACTAAAGAAGAGCCAGAATCAGAATCCTAGAGATAATGTTATGTGGACTACTCCTCCCTATGGATGGTTTAAAGGGAACTTTGATGGCTCGGCGAAGGGAAATCCTGGAAGGGCTGGAGGTGGAGGGATTATAAGAGATAATGTTGGAAACTGTTTAGGAGCGATTGTTGTCCCGCTTGGCACTAATACATTTGGGGTGAAATTGCGATGGCAATTTGCGACGACAGGCAAATGTCATGCAGTTTTGGCTTTTTTTTTTTCAGATATAGCCCGACACCGTCGCAATTTGCGACGACAATACATTTGGCAATGTCACCATTGCGACGTTGTCGGGATATAAGGACAAAAAAAAAAAGGAACGTTGTCATTTGTGTTTTCAACAGCGCCGTAACCCTCTGCGAAATCACATCAGGATATAAGGGCAAAAAAAACAAGAACGTTGTCATTTGTGTTTTCAACAGCGCCATAACCCTCTGCGAAATCACATCGGGATATAAGGGCAAAAAAAACAAGAACGTTGTCATTTGTGTTTTCAACAGCGTCGTAACCCTCCGCGAAATCACAGCTACAATTTCTGAGTACGTTGGGTTTATTTTTCTTTTGTCATTATTATGTAATCTGGTATTCAGCTGTTAGAGAGCTAAAATACCCAGAAATGAGGACATATCTATGTTGAATTTATTGTTAGCGGCTTTGGTTATTTAGAAGTTTAATTTTATTTGTTCATCTTTCAAGCACAAACATTTTGTGGACCGTAACGTCTTCATTATTTCGAGTATGCAGTGAAACAACCCTAACTTGCAATTGCGATGTTGTCGGGATATAAGGGCAAAAAAAAAAAGGAACGTTGTCATTTGTGTTTTCAATAGCACCGTAACCCTCCGCGAAATCACATCGGGATATAAGGGCAAAAAAAATAAGAACGTTGTCATTTGTGTTTTCAACAGTGCCGAGAGAGATTCCCTCCGCGAAATCACAGCTACAATTTCTGAGTACGTTGGGTTTATTTTTCTTTTGTCATTATTATGTAATCTGGTATTCAGCTGTTAGAGAGCTAAAATACCCAGAAATGAGGACATATCTGTGTTGAATTTATTGTTAGCAGCTTTGGTTATTTAGAAGTTTAATTTTATTTGTTCATCTTTCAAGCACAAACATTTTGTGGACTGTAATGTCTTCATTGTTTCGGGTATGCAATGAAATAGCCCTAACTTGCGACTACCTTCACGGTACTTGTGTACATTATCATGTTGTCTTTACAGTGACTGTCCTCATTCAAGTGGCAATTACACAAGGGACAGTCACTGTGAGATGTCCTCATTTGTGACAAGGACAGTCACACTTAGGACATCTCATAGTGATATTCCCTTGTGTAATTTCCACTTGAATGTAATGCTATTGAACCACATTAATGCTTTTCTTCTTCAACAAATGAGGACAGTCACTGTAAAGACAACATGATAATGTACACAATTACCAAAAAATGATCTTGTTAATTGATGTAACACTTTGTCTTGCTCACTCCCTATCCTTCACTAGGGTCTCTTTAGGCCAATGTTTTGACTTGATAGGGTACTTAACTATCCCTACACTCTTTAGGTATCTCTACCCAAGATCCCACTCCTTCAACTAGTGCACACCAACAAGAAATACAACGAACTCTGCTCAATACCAATCTAGCTACTAGGACACTCCTAGTCTTGTCTTCACAAATTGAAACACATTCAACTAGAACTTTACTCCATGGAGAGGCTGGCCACTAGGACCTCTATTGGTTTCAATATTACTCCTTCACCTATACTTTTCATCAGTACTTCAATCCGGTTCATCAAACCATGCCAATTGCACCCAAAAATAGGCTGCTAGCAATTAGGCCTTTGTCAAGCCTTTTTGTTTATATTAAGCCACCTAAAGGGCTTAGGATTCAGATGCCCTTTATTGAGAACTCCAAGATATCTAAGGTCTTCTCCTCCTAGATTTTTTGTACACCAACTGCTACAGCCATGCCTGAAAACAAGTATTTTGACACAGCTTGGACAGTGTGACTAAGAGTTTGTTTTCTTAGCAGCCAAAGAAACTCACCCAATCTTCTAATTTGACTTGGGGCTTCTTTAGATGTGTGTCTACCTCTCCATGAGATTTTAGTTGAAGCAACCAATGCATTCAACTTGTTGTAATCTTCTTGTAATGATTTGTCATCCCTAACTGTGCTCAACTGACTCACCTAGGACATCATTGCAAACATAGAAAATGAGCTTCCCAGGGCCCCTCTTTCCAAACATATAGTACATGGAGTCTCCTCACCCATTCCAAGAGCCCGTACAAAATTGACAATGGAATGATGAGCTAAGACTCCATTTGTTCAACCTGCCTGGTTCAAACCAATGATAGGGTACTTAACAAAAGAATTAACAAACTAGTTGGAATGCTTCAAAACTCAAAAAAAACACAACACAGAATAAAAAAACAACTTGTACTAACTTTTCCAATAGACACTGCGAGCTATCTAATCCATTAATCAACTGAAAACAAAGAAACAAAAAAACTCAAGAATTCACTAAAACCGTGTTACTCTACAAATCTTCTTAATTCCAAATGTTTTTCCCCCCAACCTTTTGCACAGATCGATGGAGGCCTCTTATAGTTGATCTGATGCCTAATTCAATGGTTTCATATAGTTACATAACCATCTTACTCGAAAATGCTCCCTTGCACAAATGTTGTCAATGTTGTGAATGACAACATTGACAACTTGTTACAACCTTTGGGATTTTGGTTCAAAACTTATTGTTCAAACACCATAAGACCCTAACCATGACTTAGTTAGGCTATTTAGACCTCACATAGGCCACTTCTACACTTCTTTGCCCAATTTGACCCCTAAATGCTTCATTCCCACTTTTGCCACAATATTGGTAACTTGGGTACAAATTGGCACTTGCCTTCACAAAGGTCACACATGAGGACATCTCACAGTGATCGATTGTCCCTTGTGTAATTTCCACTTGAATGTATTGCTATTGAACCACATTAATGCTTTTCTTCTTCAACAAATGAGGACAGTCACTCTAAAGACAACATGATAATGTACACTCACTGTAAGGACAGTCACAAATGAGGACATCTCACAGTGACTATCCCTTGTGTAATTTCCGCTTGAATGTATTGCTATTGAACCACATTAATTCTTTTCTTCTTCAACAAATGAGGACAATCACTCTAAAGACAACATGATAATGTACACTCACTGTAAGGATAGTCACAAATGAGGACATCTCACAGTGACTGTCCCTTGTGTAATTGCTGCTTGAATTACACAAGGGACAGTCATTGTGAGATGTCCTCATTTGTGACAAGGACAGTCACACATGAGGACATCTCACAGTGATTGTCCCTTGTGTAATTGCCACTTGAATGTATTGCTATTGAACCACATTAATGCTTTTCTTCTTCAACAAATGAGGACAGTCACTCTAAAGACAACATGATAATGTACACTCACTGTAAGGACAGTCACAAATGAGGACATCTCACAGTGACTGTCCCTTGTGTAATTTTTTCTTGAATTACATAAGGGACAGTCATTGTGAGATGTCCTCATTTGTGACAAGGATAGTCACACATGAGGACATCTCATAGTGATTGTCCCTTGTGTAATTGTCACTTGAATGTATTGCTATTGAACCACATTAATGCTTTTCTTCTTCAACAAATGAGGACAGTCACTCTAAAGACAACATGATAATGTACACTCACTGTAAGGACAGTCACAAATGAGGACATCTCACAGTGACTGTCCCTTGTGTAATTGCCGCTTGAATTACACAAGGGACAGTCATTGTGAGATGTCCTCATTTGTGACAAGGACAGTCACACATGAGGACATCTCACAGTGATTGTCTGTAATGTCCCCTTTTTGGCTAACTTGGAAAACAGGAACAATTACTCCACTTCTCAGACTTACTCTATCAGATACTTACAATTAAACTAAGTAATGGAGGTTACTTATGATATCAACCGCTATTTCAGATTCAATCACAATATGTGTGCAAGATGATATTGATACCAATATGTTTAATAGCACTGTCGGATATAATGATATGAAATATGCTATGAATATGATGTTTCCTATCACTTATAGTGATAGTATAATGATGGTATGTCTGATATAAACAATATCGATATACAATCAATAAGTATTGCTTACAGCAATGTATTTGCTGTGTCTGATATGATGATGTAATTATGCAAATGTGTAATATCGCTATGAGTGATATGTTGCTATTTCAGATTCTGAATTATATGCTTGCAACTTCAAATATTGATGTTGTTTCTTACTATCCTTTCTATCTGTGCAATCATGGTGTTGTCTTTGATCTGCAATGATAAACTTGAAACCAAACTGCCCAAGGCAGATGCTCTATTGAGTATATCCAAATATGGATAAGTAAATAAAGTTCTAATGATGCCTTGAGTGACTGACGAGAATGCATTCTTATATTGTCTTTAACAAATGAAGAGATGCTATGAATGAGACGTGTCTTGTTTCTTCCTCCATGTCCCTTTGTTAATCACACCTTTCCATAATCCGACAGTTCACATAATATTATTTCATTATTTTCTGATCATAGATAACTCCCAGATTGACTCAATATCAAATCTTTTTATGAAGGTAATCTTCCCTAATTGGTAGTGCAACCAGTAGTTAACATCCATTGTGTTTGTATTAGTTTGGTCTAACTATCATTAGTATTTAGTCAATCGATATTAACTCTTGCCTTATCCCATATTGTTATGATTATATCCAATCTTTCTACTCTGATATAAGTCGATATCATTTTCTGATAATTGTCCATTTATTGGTTGATTGCTGGTAATGGAGTTTGATCTTCAAATTGACTTCCATTCCTGTTAATACTTAAGGATACATTGTACTTATTATCCATGACTGATGCCTCATTCATCAATAGCTTGTGATATAATCACTGATGCTTTTGTGTTTCTACAAGATGTGGTTTATCTCAGACAATCAATAATCTTTCAATCCTTTAGTCGATATCCTCCTATGTGGTGTCTATTGATATAGATAGTAGAATTCAATCTAGTTTATGTTATTGTCATGATAACATAGGAAGTGATGGTGCATATTTGCTAGCGGGTCTTCATGTTTGATATTGCTTTATCGGATATGTCATTGTCTAAACTTGTGCAATTAATGATTATTTATAATATATGAATGGTTATCCTTCTTGCTTATCAATACATCTTCTGAAACACATAGCGACCTATCCCTTATTCATATCATGTTGATCTTGACTTCATAGTATTTGGTTCATTAATCATCCTCTCATGGTATCGATGTGTAATGACTAGTGATTGTTGTATCACTTCTTCATTCCTCATCGTGATAGATAATGCAGATGTTTAATGTAGATGTATATCGATTACAGATATTCGATATTGCTTTAAACGTTATTATTATTATTATTATTATTAATGTTATTGTTATTATTAAATATTATAATTAATGATGTTAGTAATATTAATAATATTATAATAAATATTATTATAGTGATAACATATTGTTTTATATTGAGAGGTTTATTAATATTATTTATATATTAAAATTATTATATCAATAATTGATTTAATATTATTACTTAATATATTATTATAATATAATATATATAATTTATTAATAATTATTTATTATTAATTTATATTATAATTATAATCATAATTATATTATTTATTAATATTTTAATATTATTTAATTAACATATTACTTATTATGCTAACTATATATTATTATTATCTTTTGATAATAATTATATATTATTGTTATATACCGTTAATAATAGATTATTATATATCATCTAATCATTTTATTATTATACTAAGTTCAATATGTCACGGCTCATGACATTGTCCCTTGTGTAATTGCCACTTGAATGTATTGCTATTGAACCACATTAATGCTTTTCTTCTTCAACAAATGAGGACAGTCACTCTAAAGACAACATGATAATGTACACTCATTGTAAGGACAGTCACAAATGAGGACATCTCACAGTGACTGTCCCTTGTGTAATTGCCACTTGAATTACACAAGGGACAGTCATTGTGAGATGTCCTCATTTGTGACAAGGACAGTCACACATGAGGACATCTCACAGTGATTGTCCCTTGTGTAATTGCCACTTGAATGTATTGCTATTGAACCACATTAATGCTTTTCTTCTTCAACAAATGAGGACAGTCACTCTAAAGACACCATGATAATGTACACTCACTGTAAGGACAGTCACAAATGAGGACATCTCATAGTGACTGTCCCTTGTGTAATTGCCACTTGAATGTATTGCTATTCAGCCACATTAATGCTTTTCTTCTTCAACAAATGAGGATAGTCACTCTAAGGACAACATGATAATGTACACTCACTGTAAGTGTACATTATCATGTTGTATTACAAATGGACCTTATGTTGGTCGGGATATAAGTGCAAAAAAAAAAAGGAACGTTGTCATTTGTGTTTTCAACAGCGCCGAGAGAGATTCCCTCCGCGAAATCAAGCGGGTTATCATTTGTGTTTTGAACAAAGCGGGTTGTCATTTGTGTTTTGAACAGCACCGAGAGAGATTCCCTCCGCGAAATCAAGCGGGTTGTCATTTGTGTTTTCAACAGCGCCGAGAGAGATTCCCTCCGCAAAATCACAGCTACAATTTCTGAGTACGTTGGGTTTATTTTTCTTTTGTCATTATTATTTAATCTGGTATTCAGCTGTTAGAGAGCTAAAATACCTAGAAATGAGGACATATCTATGTCCAACACATTTTAAAATGATCACCCCCCTATCATTGTATCACTTCCTCCTTGTTCCTCATTCAAGTGGCAATTATACAAGGGACAGTCACTGTGAGATGTCCTCATTTGTGACAAGGACAGTCACACATGAGGACATCTCACAGTGACTGTCCCTTGTGTAATTGCCACTTGAATGTATTGCTATTCAACCACATTTATGGGCCCGTTTGTACCACGGCACACAGTAGCATCTACAGAGAAGAATATCCCAGGTGTAACAAGCTCTAAGAATATATCAATAGTTCTAAGAAGTTCCCTAGCACACAGTAGCATCTACAGAGAAGAATATACAACATGAGGGCAGTCACTGTAAAGACAACATGATAATGTACACTCATTATATGTGTACATTATCATGTTGTCTTTACAGTGACTGTCCTCATTCAAGTGGCAATTACACAAGGGACAGTCACTGTGAGATGTCCTCATTTGTGACAAGGACAGTCACACATGAGGACATCTCACAGTCACTGTCCCTTGTGTAATTTCCACTTGAATGTATTGTTATTCAACCACATTTATGGGCCCGTTTGGACCACGACACACAGTAGCATCTACAGAGAAGAAGTTTGGTATGCAATGGTCTTGAAACCTCCTGAGAAATTCTTGGTATGTATTTGTGTGGTGCAAAAGCTTCGTTGAAAGAGAAAAAGAAGAAAAGAATAGAAATGATTTTTTTTCTTTTTATGTCATATACTGTAACCAGCTACTTATAACTTGCAAAAATTATTATAACCATTTGAAATTGAAACTTAGTTTAATGTGAAACTGAGAACTGCTTTATTAGAGCTTTCTGTGATTTAGATTCAGACATCAAGAACATTGTTTGCCTAATATTGTGATTAATGTTTATTTATTAATATCTCATACTGACAAACAATTGATAATTGTAGGGAAAATGTCATTGGGGGTCTTTGAGGATCCACCAGAAGCCAAGGAGAAAATGTATTCAAATGCTAAAGATGGTGTAACAGTCCTTACAGCTATTGAACCTTGCTGTGTAGATCATCTCCGATTCTCCAAGTTCAATAGTACTATGGTATTCCTTTGGATACTTCTAATGGTAAATTTCAGACATCAAGTTCTTTTCATATGAAACTACTACATTTGTAATCTGTAGTTTTAAACTTTTAGTTTATAAATGTTCATCAGCTTTAGTTCGTATGCTGCCATTTCAAGTATGATTAATGAAGTTACCTTTATCACAGGATGAAAGTGAGCAGTCAGCATACTGGTACGGAGCTAGCAGCATTGATACAGTGACTAGGGCATCGTTTAATGGTGGTATTGTGTTTTCCCGTGTTTAGGGCATCGGCCTTTTGAAGCATTGCCTTCATCTTTCTTAAGTCTGAGTTTTAAGTTTGTTTATCTCTCTCAGCGCTGTTGAAAATACAAATGACAACGTTCTTGTTTGTTTTGCCCTTATATCCCGATGTGATTTTGCGGAGGGTTACGGCGCTGTTGAAAACACAAATGAAAACACAAATCCCTTGTGTAATTGCCACTTGAAGGAGGACAGTCACTGTAAAGACAACATGATAATGTACACTTACAATGAGTGTACATTATCATGTTGTCTTTAGAGTGACTATCCTCATTTGTTGAAGAAGAAAAGCATTAATGTGGCTGAATAGCAATACATTCAAGTGGCAATCACACAAGGGACATTCACTGTGAGATGTCCTCATTTGTGACTGTCCTTACAGTGAGTATACATTATCATGTTGTCTTTAGAGTGACTGTCCTCATTTGTTGAAGAAGAAAAGCATTAATGTGGTTCAATAGCAATACATTCAAGTGGCAATTACACAAGGGACAATCGATCACCGTGAGATGTCCTCATGTGTGACTATCCTTGTCACAAATGAGGACATCTCACAATGACTGTCCCTTCTGTAATTGCCACTTGAATGAGGACAGTCACTGTAAAGACAACATGATAATGTACACATACAATGAGTGTACATTATCATGTTGTCTTTACAGTGGCTGCCCTCATGTTGTATATTCTTCTCTGTAGATGCTACTATGTGCTAGGGAACTTCTTAGAACTGTTGGTATATTCTTACAACTTGTTACACCTGGGATATTCTTCTTTGTAGATGCTATTGTGTGCCGTGGTCCAAACAGGCCCATAAATGTGGTTGAATAGCAATACATTCAAGTGGCAATTACACAAGGGACAGTCACTGTGAGATGTCCTCATGTGTGACTGTCCTTGTCACAAGTGAGGACATCTCACAGTGACTGTCCCTTGTGTAATTGCCACTTGAAGGAAAAAAGCATTAATGTGGTTCAATAGCAATGTATTCAAGCGGCAATTACACAAGGGATAATCACTCTGAGATTTCCTCATTTGTGACTATCCTTACAGTGAGTGTACATTATCATGTTGTCTTTACAGTGACTGTCCTCATTTGTTGAAGGAAAAAAGCATTAATGTGGTTCAATAGTGATGCAGAGTAGTCAGCAAGAAACTTGGATCTATGTCCCAACCCACTTCAAGACACCAAAATGACTCAACCAATCAATTAGGCTCTGATTTCTATAGGTTACTGTTTAAACTCTGCAAAGTAATGAATTTGAAGGTTTCAAGGATCACACAACAACTTATGGACTCAATCCCATTCAATAACAAATTTCCTTTTAGGGACAAGTTCCCTGATTTTCTATCAAAAGAGACTTTTAAGGTTCTAGATCTTACTTCCTGCAGAAAAACTTAGAAACCCCTTAGATATCATCTAAATAACAAGAATCATGCATTGGTTGTGATCTAAACAACCCAAGACATCAAAATAACAAACTGACCTAGTGACCCTAGTAGGTCTCCCAAACCTGCTCTACAGCCATAACTCTGCAACTTGCCAAAGGACTCTAAGAAGTTATATGTTTTCTGAGTACCCTTTTTGGATTTCTAACAGACCACCAACTCATCCCAGACCCTGACTCCACTCCAGCATATCAATGTCTTCATTGAGTCCGCAGACCTAATGCATGCTTTTAGGTGTGGGTTCCAAAACAAAGCATTGAAAATGGGTGTATGAAACCAAGATCAGAGTTTTGAAGTGTTCTCCTGATCTAGATAAACAAGAATGCACAAGTTTTCAAGTCCTCAATACGATGCAAGCTTCTGATTTTATTCTGATTACCATCTTCCCAGCCAAAAACATGGTAGTTTTTGATCTAGGGCTCGCTCTCAACAAATGCAGATGCAACCCCCTGCCTCAGGGCTTTTAGAATATACAAATATACATCCTTAACTCTCATTCCACCAAGGAAGAAGGAATTCCAATGGTTGAAACGTGAGTTAAGGTCTTTACATCAGTCAAACCCTGAAAATGAGGGTTTGTAAACAATGCACAGAAAATTTGAAATAACTTAGATATAAAACAAAGAGAATCAATCAAACCAACTTCCAAATCATCAAATGTCACTATTACAACTTCCAAGAAAATTTTATCATCCAACCACCATCCGTACAGCCGTACAGAGTTCATTTTTCACCAGAAATGCACTAAAACAGGGTTATTTTTATTTTTTATGAAAGCAAAATGATTACAATACTGGTTCTCTGTCTGTCTTCGACCATTTGAAGCCTAAAATAGGCTCTCCAAATGTTGGTTCAACCATCTAGGTGGTTAGAACAGTTTATCCAACAAATGTCAACTTTGCTAAGCAACTTTTAAAGTTGCATTACAACTTTGCAAACAACTTTGCCGAGAAGGTTAAAAATGCGTTGTGAAACTTTAGGAACCTTATTAAAGTTATTTTGGACCTTCAAACTTCTTAACAACATCTAAAAGACACCTAATAAACACTTACTATGCTCATTTCATCCAAGGACTCAAAAGATGCCCAAGGTTTATAAGTCACCAAGGGGTCTTGTGTCCAACAAGTGGATGTTTATAAGGAGATAAAATCAATCCTTAATATTTATTACAAACCAAGAAAACATCTAAAACTCCTATTCTAATTTATTGTCATTCAAAAAGACTCTAATTTGTCATTCAAAAAGACTCTGATTTGTCAATCAAAAGGACCTTTCACCAGTCAATCCTTCAAAGCTCCAAGGTGAAAATCTTATGTTCCAATTGATAGGATTTGACTCCTTGGCTTCATGGCAGCTTCCTTCAATCATGGTGTCTTTGGCTTGCATTAGGGATGCCCCTGCATCAAATAGCAATGCATTCAAGTGGCAATTACACAAGGGACAGTACATGCCCATTAAAGTTGGTGTTTTGTTATCCAGCATGATAATGGAGACAACATACTCTGTGTCAATTTTACTGATCAAATTTCCCTCCGCCAGGCAAAGCAACAATCTGGGTATGATAAGGTGAAATTTTGTAGTCCTTTTGGGTATGATAACAGTTCCAGTTTCCAATAAGATGGTTCATTTTTATAATCTAGCTTCAATTTCTCTTGTGAAAATCTTTTTTTCATTTTATGGGTGGTAAAATATAATTATTATGCTAGAGGTGTGTACTTATGGATGATAATGAAACAAAATGATAAGATTTAAGACTCTTGTTTTTTTTTAAAATAGCAATTTAAGTTTCCTTCTATTATAAATTACTGTTTTTCTATTTTTTAATGTATCTTTCCAGATCTTTTATATCAATTTTATTTATGAAATATAAATATATTAATAATGTTTTTGTGTTTTTAGGATTAGTTTATATCAATTCTATGTATCATCATTCGTCATTCAATTGTCAGTATTATTAATTTAGACTGTGCAATTGTAGAACTAGTCGAATATGGGTTGGATGGATACTCAAGCAGGGGAACCCTCCTCAAATATCTCAAGCAGTGAACTTGGAAAAATGTGTCCTGAAGGAACCCTTTCCATCAGAGAGATAAAAGTACAAACAAGTAAAAGAAGCAGGCTCTGCAAATATGTTTTTGAGAAGAAAAATGATAGATTATTCGAGTATGGTTCATGAGGTATATCTAAAAAGACATTTTTTTTCTTATTATAATAAAAGAGGAAGTTGTGAATGTCAAAGTTGAGTGAAACAAAAATTATTTTCATCAAATTTTGTTAGGCTTGCTTTTGGGAATAGTTTCTTACAATATTGCTATTAAGATTTTTATTGTGTAGTTTTTAGATTAGGTTTATAAAATTATATTTCATGAGTAGTGATTCATATTAATCAATTAACGATACTTTTGGAAGGTATTTTCAATGTGTCAAATTTTGATATTTTTACAAGAATTAGATTGTGTAATTTTTTTAATTAAAGTCATTGACTCATATTTCATAAATAATAGTTCTCATGAATCCATCTCTTATAAGATTGAATAGTCTATTTAGGAAGTATTTCTGATAGTATGTCAAATTATGATATTACTATTACCATTAGATTGCATGGCTTTGAAGTCAACCTCGTTGACCCATATTCTTCTCTGTAGATGCTACTATGTGCTAGGGAACTTCTTAGAACTGTTGGTATATTCTTACAACTTGTTACACCTGGGATATTCTTCTCTGTAGATGCTACTATGTGTCGCGGTCCAAACGGGCCCATAAATGTGGTTGAATAGCAATACATTCAAGTGGCAATTACACAAGGGACAGTCATTGTGAGATGTCCTCATGTGTGACTGTCCTTGTCACAAATGAGGACATCTCACAGTGACTGTCCCTTGTGTAATTTCCACTTGAATGAGGACAGTCACTGTAAAGACAACATGATAATGTACACATACAATGAGTGTACATTATCATGTTGTCTTTACAGTGGCTGCCCTCATGTTGTATATTCTTCTCTGTAGATGCTACTATGTGCTAGGGAACTTCTTAGAACTGTTGGTATATTCTTACAACTTGTTACACCTGGGATATTCTTCTCTGTAGATGCTACTGTGTGCTGTGGTCCAAACGGGCCCATAAATGTGGTTGAATAGCAATACATTCAAGTGGCAATTACACAAGGGACAGTCACTGTGAGATGTCCTCATGTGTGATTGTCCTTGTCACAAATGAGGACATCTCATAGTGACTGTCCCTTGTGTAATTGCCACTTGAATGAGGACAGTCACTGTAAAGACAACATGATAATGTACACAAGTACCGTGAAGGTAGTTGCAAGTTAGGGCTGTTTCATTGCATACCCGAAACAATGAAGATGTTACGGTCCACAAAATGTTTGTGCTTGAAAGATGAACAAATAAAATTAAACTTCTAAATAACCAAAGCCGCTAACAATAAATTCAACATAGATATGTCCTCATTTCTGGGTATTTTAGCTCTGTAACAGCTGAATACCAGATTACATAATAATGACAAAAGAAAAATAAACCCAACGTACTCAGAAATTGTAGCTGTGATTTCGCGGAGGGAATCTCTCTCGGCACTGTTGAAAATACAAATGACAATGTTTCTCTACATTATCATGTTGCCTTTATAGTGACTGTCCCTTGTGTAATTGCCACTTGAAGGAGGACAGTCACTGTAAAGACAACATGATAATGTACACTTACAGCCCGTGTACATTATCATGTTGTCTTTAGAGTGACTATCCTCATTTGTTGAAGAAGAAAAGCATTAATGTGGCTGAATAGCAATACATTCAAGTGGCAATTACACAAGGGACAGTCACTGTGAGATGTCCTCATTTGTGACTATCCTTACAGTGAGTGTACATTATCATGTTGTCTTTATAGTGACTGTCCTCATTTGTTGAAGGAAAAAAGCATTAATGTGGTTCATTAGCAATGTATTCAAGCGGCAATTACACAAGGGATAGTCACTCTGAGATTTCCTCATTTGTGACTATCCTTACAGTGAGTGTACATTATCATGTTGTCTTTACAGTGACTGTCCTCATTTGTTGAAGGAAAAAAGCATTAATGTGGTTCAATAGCAATGTATTCAAGCGGCAATTACACAAGGGATAATCACTCTAAGATTTCCTCATTTGTGACTATCCTTACAGTGAGTGTACATTATCATGTTGTCTTTACAGTGACTGTCCTCATTTGTTGAAGGAAAAAAGCATTAATGTGGTTCAATAGCAATGCATTCAAGTGGCAATTACACAAGGGACAGTACATGCCCATTAAAGTTGGTGTTTTGTTATCCAGCATGACAATGGAGACAGCATACTCTATGTCAATTTTACTGATCAAATTTCCCTCCGCCAGGCAAAGCAACAATCTGGGTATGATAAGGTAAAGTTTTTGCAACAATTTCTTGCTGCTGCTAAGGTTACCATTGTTTATGGTTTCTATTATATAGTTCTATCTATATTGCTATATGGCCTTTTGTTTAGGATTAAGTAGACGAGGGAAAATATTTCTTTTGTGGATTGTAAACAAAACATTGAATTATTTCAGAGAACAGATCTAAATCTATAAGATGCTACGATGGAGCACATGACCATGTACTTGTGAATATTAGGATCCATGTTAATCAAATGACTGCTTTATGTAAATTACTTTTGAGTAAGTAAAAGGCAATACAATTTTTTGAAGTGTGCAAGGATTTTTATGATATACAGGTGTACGAAGAAATGAATCTGTGTTGTTTTGTATCAATATCAAACATCTCTGATATATTTTCATGTTTTTATAATCTATTTTGCAGATGAAAACTGTCCAACAGATAAAGATTGGGAACTTCTCCTAGCATCTGTACCTGCATCTCTCTTATATACTACAAGTTGCTTGCCATCAGAAATTGCAGTTCCCTCACGTGACATTGATGGTGAAGTGTTCTTTTCAGAACCATCATCTGTGGTTACCAATGCTCCTATTTTAGGCAATAAGTTTGTTGCATTCCATGAGCCATTGGTCAAGTTTCTTCTATGAGCTTCTGATGCCTCAAAATCTAAGTAGCGCCTACGCATGCCTCGTTGTGGTTGATTATCATTCTGTACATGAATTATAATGAGTAATCAGTTTTGGGCCTTGGAATCTTGTATGTAACATGCACATGCATTTCATGGCTAAATGAATCTATTTTAAAAGCATCAACTTTTCTTACATGATGCTGGATACATAAGTAGAACAAGCGTATATCAAATTGGAAGCAATCAGAACTCCACAATGACATATTATTTAGAGTACTCTTCAGTTTAAGTAATAATGCATATATTGACACTGTAAAGACAACATGATAATGTACACTCACTGTAAGGACAGTCACAAATGAGGACATCTCACAGTGACTGTCCCTAGTGTAATTGCCACTTGAATGTATTGCTATTCAGCCACATTAATGCTTTTCTTCTTCAACAAATGAGGATAGTCACTGTAAAGACAACATGATAATGTACACTCACTGTGAGTGTACATTATCATGTTGTCTTTACAGTGACTATCCTCATTTGTTGAAGAAGAAAAGCATTAATGTGGCTGAATAGCAATACATTCAAGTGGCAATTACACTAGGGACAGTCACTGTGAGATGTCCTCATTTGTGACTGTCCTTACAGTGAGTGTACATTATCATGTTGTCTTTACAGTGGCTGTCCTCATTTGTTGAAAGAAAAAAGCATTAATGTGGTTCATTAGCAATGTATTAAATAATTTTTTTTTTTAATCCACCCACGGGCGTCGCAATTGCGACGGGAGCCCGTCGTAATGTGATGCAGGCGCCCATCGCAATTGCTTGGGAGGCCCGTCGCCATTGCGACGGCCCTCTGAAGCCATGCGATGGGGGGGCGACGCCCATGCCGCTAAAAAATCTTAGCGACATTGCGACGGGAGGGCGCCGCAATTGCAACGGCTACCCATAGACGTCGCAATTTGCGACTAAAAAATAGCGATGTCTATGGGTGTTGCTATTGCGACACATAGCCGTCGCAATTGCGACACATAGCCGTCGCAAAATGCCCTCAAATGTATTAGTGTGGAATTCAAACTAGCCACGTGGCAGAGGTTGAAGCTGCTCTTTATTTGGTAATGATGGCGAAAGATTTGGGATGCATGAAATTATGGCTGGAAGGGGACACACTAAATATAATCAATGCCATAAAAGGGAAGTCTGACAGCTCTTGGACTATAGAACACATCATTAACAAAATAAATTTTTTAATGAATTCCTTTGAAGAAAGCCATGTCACTCATGTTTATCATGAAGGCAATAAACTGGCGGACAGGTTGGCTAATGATGGTATATTGTGTGATGTCACCCAAAAGTGGAGAGGGGAAGTGAATCTCAAGAGTGAGATTTCAATTCTAATCAACTATGACAGGATTAATCACCATGAAGGTAATATCACTTAACTTAATGATGACAAGGACAAATCATTTACCGAGGAGGTTTGCATGTAAGGCGAAGTGTGGGAACTTTACTTTGTAGATAATAAGGCACGAACAATGGGTTATTATCGATAACCAAAAAAGCATTGTGAACCAGAGAAGTAAGGTGGAGATTTCTGGTAAGAAGTCGAACCAACACATGAAAAACCAGAAAATTATCAGAGGTGGTCTGAAGAGGGAGGAAACATCTGACTGTGACAAATGGAGACATGATAGAAAAGTTTGGAAGAAGCTGAAGAAAGGGGGGGTTACTCAGTTTATGAAGAAGCTTCACGGGAACAACAAACAGACCACGTCTTTATTTGTGAAAGGCTGGAATAATGGTAAGGTGTTTCTTTGGGGCAAGTCCTTCAAGCTTACTATTTCTAGCTTAGTTGATATTACTGGTTTACTTGTCGAAGGTACCCATTTTCATAGAGGCAATCATAAGCTAGGAAATGAAGCCTTTTCTATTTTTCCCAAAACTGATGATGAGAAATCCCTTATGACTAAGGGGAAAGGTGACTATGTGGATATTACTAATATTGATGAATTCTGGGCTAAAATTTTGAAGGCCATGATTGAATATTTTACTTTGGACAGGTGGTATTCTAAAATCTACAATTTCCATTTTGTGTTTGCTAACCACTTCAGGCATAAAAGGAGAATTTTTTTCCCTTACTATCTTTTGAGTTCTCTGAATAGCAGCATTACAGGACATAGGAAAAAGGCTTCTAACCCTGTGCTACATGAGGGCTTGATCCTTCTTATTTCTGAGCACATAAGGGACAACATTTTGGACCCTATCTCTAAAAAGATCATGGATAAAAGAAAGGTGAAGATTGAGGGGGAGATTGAACCTGAGACTAGTAAGAAGAGAAAGAAAATTAAGGGAAAACCTCATGTTGCTACTGGTGACAAAGATATCAGAGAGGAGGAGTTAGAGAATAAATATCAAACTAGAGGAAAGGGTATCCTTGAGGAAGACAATGAGAAGGGTACCGATGAAGAAGAGATAAACAATGAGAAAGAGGAAGAGCATGGAAAAGATCAGGAAGAGGAAATGAATGATTGGTTGGATGAGGGGAATGATGATAAAGAGGAGATTAGCCATGAAGATGGAGAAGAAAAGGAGGAAGTGGAAGAGGAAGAGGAAGGAACCCAGGTTTACTCTTCTGACGAAGTAACGAAAGATACCTCTGATTATAATGAGGGTGTTGAGAAAGAGGATGAAGGTACTCATTCCATGGAGGCTGATATTTCTCAGAATACCCCTGTGGAAGAAAAAATGATCAATGTTATGCCGGATATGGGGGATGGTAAAACCAGAGAGGAGGAATATAAAGATGAAGAATTTTTTTCTAAGGGAATCATGGGTGGACAAGAGAATGATGGTAAGGAAGCTGGTAATACTCCTTATGCTAGTGATACTGGTGAGGAGACCTTGAAAAGAGGGAAGGAAGGTAAGGACGAGACGACCATGTTGGAGATCATTAACAACAAAGAGGAACCTGTTATCCTTCAGAGGGAAGAATCTTTGCAGAAGGAGAAGAACAATATGGAGATACATGATGAGAACAGGGACTGGAAAAAGGAAATGCAGGAAATGAAAATCCACATCCAGGATATGGAAAAAACTATGAAAAACATGAATACTAAGCTCGAAAAAATGGAAAGTAAGCTTTTTGATAAGGTTAAAAATAAAAATAAAAATACTAAAGAGGATGGAATTGCTGAGATGAGTAAGAAGGTTAAAGACAAGATGACAGAATTAGAAACCAAAATTAACAACCATGACAGTATGATAAAAGGAGTTCTAAACCATAACAACAAGGGTCTGAAGGTGACCATTATGAATATGAAAATATTGCATAACTACCTGGAAAGGAACATGCTGGAAAGAACCACTATCATCATCGATGAGGATGCTGGCAACATTGGGCCAGGGACGAGAACTAGAGGGGGCACTCAGAGAAAGGTCCCTAAAAAACCTAAAGAGCTGAAGGAGCTGCAAGAAACTATCCAGAAGATGGAAGACCTCCAAAAGAAGGCTAAGGAGATGATAATTGTTAATTAGCTTGTTTTGGCTGGTAGTTGTTTTGCTGTTGGTTTTTTCTTTTGTTTCTACTTTTGAACTATTCGGCTGTTGGTCCCTGCTATTGTTTTCCAACAGGTGTTTAATTTTGTTAACTTTAATGCTCTATCTTTATTTTGTTTTGTACTCTAGTTTCGGGTCCATGTAAAACATGCTTTTACCTTAATAAAAAACAATATGTTCTTCCCATCATAAGAATTGATGTCTTTTTTTATTTACATACGACAAAAATTTGAGGGGTTTGCATAAGAGGCTTTTGTGAATTTGTGTACACTATTTTGCATGCTAAGCATTGCTGATAAAAAAAAATTGGGAATTTTTTGTTGGGTTGTATCAAAAGGCAGGGGACCTAAACTTAAAAATTGTTTTTGGATTATCCATTTTGAATGGCATTGTTGCTTGGAAGCCATCAAATTATTGATTGGATGACGCGTGGGCTATAACAATTACATTTTGGGTTTTTTTCCTAGGATGAATGGACATGTATTGTTAGAAGGGTTCATTTGGGTTGAAGTGGTCATTTGGGAGCCTTAGTTTTTGATATATTACCTTGGATTTTTAATTTCAAGGAATTATTGCCGAGGTGAGATCAACATGTTGATTGAATATTCTTTAGCCAATACCAATTTTGTTTCCTAAGATTAATGGAGTTATAGGGTTTGGAGATGTTGGGTTCTTCACCTCAAAGGATCTTTGCCCCTGCTTGATTTAGGATTATTGTGTGCATAAATTAAACTCTTTGGGTTTATGTTTTTCTAGTAAGAATGATGACCTTTGGTATTGTCTTGAGCCCTGTGAAGGAGGAGTTTCTTCATACTCTAGGAAGCCTTCGATGCGTATAGACAAATCTAATGACAACTAAAAACATAATTTGACTTTTAATGTTTGCTAATGCTCGCCAAATCAAATTTCTATGATAGAATCCCGCAATCTTGTCGATTGAGAGTTTTACGTTGCAAGATTGGAGTGAAAAAACTTTGGCAATGGCTTAAAATAGATTTTTAAAATTTTCATAGGTATACATTTTTTAATTGAATTTCTAGAGTCACTATATCATTTCACGTTTTGGATGATCGATTCGTTGAATAAACACAATCTTTTGTCTATTGTTTCTCATTTATTTTTATGAAGTTTACCATTCATTATATGTTGGTAACATAAACCCGATAAAAAAATTATGCATGACTTTCAAACTGTGCCTTACGTATCTGCATGCAACAATCACTCCTTGAAGTTTAAAATATAATCAAGGGTTGCGAAATGCTACCCTGTGATCATCAATAAAATGCTAAACTTTTACATGAATTGTTCAAATTGTGACTTTTCTTAATATTGCAAATCAAACTATATGTATAAACGACCCATTTGTCTTAATAAATGCTACGATAAAATTGTGCTCCCAATATTTCCTTATAGTGTTATATTTTTATCATATTTAAAATTAGCTGACTAAAAATCTCCTAGATACATTGCTAATAAGATGACAAAAAGTAGTTATATGCCATAATGACACTACCACTAGACAATAAACTTCTAGATCAAAAACAAAAGTATAGTTGAACTTAGGGAGAAAGAAATACAATGACAATTTGTTAGCATAAACAAAAATCAACTGTGGTAAATTATTAGTTTGAAACTTCGTTTCCACGTATGATAATGATAAAAAAAATTGAAACATTAATCAATTTTAAACTTATCCAAAAGAGATGTTGAGAAATTCCAAGACTGCCAATAGAAAAAAAAAATATGGCAGCTACTGAATGTCATTTGACAATTCTTGTACCTCCTTTAGACATGCAATGAATTGTGTGACATTGCGAACATGACCAATCTGCACATTATTCAATGTGACCAAATAGATATTTATGGCATGTCAATAACAATTTGAGCTTGTTGATTCCAGATCACTCCTCATTTTTTCATTCTATCATGTTTTAAATGATGTAATTACACCACTTTTTCTAGCTATAGTCACAATTAGTTCCCTCTACAATTGCCTCCTACATCAATTTTAGTACTTAAATGCTTACTCTTTTTAGTACTCCATGCCTAAATTTTTTAACTAAAACCAACATAATCACATAGAATTCAAATAAAAAAGTAAAGTATTATGAGAATTCACTGACCCTTTTAGAGTAGTAGCCACTTTTTGTTTTGTTAAAATGAATTCTACTTATGGTTATGAACATTACAATGTAATGACATTATGGATTGTAATGATGTTTGGGAGTACAAATTGATAAGTATGATGTGTCCTATACTATGTTGGATGTATAGTTTTTAGTGTATATCTTGAATTTATATATACATCATTTCAAGAGAGAAACCTTCATAGCTCATGAAGCCATGAATTGATGAATAAAAAATCTTCTCGCACCAAAAATGGTACTCGTGACTCTATGGGTTTTTAATGCATAACCATCTTCCCAAGAAATTATCAAAATGCAAACACACCACCCACAACCACAATAAGAAAAAAGAGCCAAAAGTTAATGACAATGATGAAAAAAAAGTTAGAGAGGGATAAAAGAGGGGAGCAATAAAATTATGATGTCATTAGAAAGATACTATGTTATTGTCCTTTATTCCTTCCATGGACAACAATACACTGAACTCAAAGTTTAGTGGGTATGTTTTTTCAAATAGTTTGTTGTTGTTTTCTTTTTTTGGGCCTATTTTAAAGATCCCTTAAAATAGGGAATCTTAATGCTATAGTCTGTATTATTTTTAAAACATTTTCATTTTAGTAAGGTAGGAAACCAAGTGCTCCATGTTCTTTTGTATCTTCTACTATTGAATTCAATAATTTGAAATATTGTTAACTGACTTATCATATGAATGTGGTGTAGAATTTTATGGTCTTTTTCCACAATGTAATGACTCTAAAAAGTCTTTTTTGTAGACCTACTCTTACTAAAATTGTAGATGAACTATGCTAACTTCTTGCACTAACAAATGACTTTGACAATGCTTATTTAAACTTTCAAATTCATTTACAAAGTTCAAACAACCTTTTCAACATTTTGGTAGGAACTTTGTTGCTCTACAACCTTATTTATAATAGCTTTTAAATAAACATGTCGTAGAACAATTGGAATGGAATAACTTTTAAGTAGTGATTAAATTTTTAACTTCAGCTAGTCAAAATTCAATATTTTTTCAAAAAATATTATATTTAATATCTTATAAAGAAAAAAGTAAGATATGTAACTTTTTAAATAATGAAAAATATTTTGCATTCATATCATTCCTTAAAACATTAGATGCGATATGGGTGGATTATATCTTTGCAATATTTAGGGAATTTCATCAAATGGCCCCATGTTGCAAATGGTAACGATTAGAGATTTAAAAATTTGTGGCATTTTTTTATTTTTATCATGTTGTAACACAAGTTTGAACTCATACCCTGAATTTTTTTCACTAGTACAAATGTTGTACAAGAAACATATCATTAAAGGCCTCTGCAATGTTATTTGTGATGTCTTTTAAGTTTGTATTGGTGCCAAAGGTTCTCATAAAGAAATTATCTGAACTAATAACCATGTTAGGGTTTGTGAATAAATTGTTCTTGCTAGGGTTTATGAACATTTTCATTATACATGTTCGACTAGATAGTAAAAAAATCCAAATAGCTTGATTTCAGGTGCTCAACATAAATTGTAAGGTGTTATTTTGGTTTTAATATTTGTTTTTAAAGAAAAATGTAAAGTGTATATGCCATGATAATTGTACATGTGTTAAAATGGGGGTTGGAGAAAAGAGCCTACAAATTGAAAATATATCCTTGAAGTTGTTGTTTTCAACTTCCTTTACACATTGATTTATAAGGTGTTATTTAAAAGAAAAGTATAAGGTTGGGGTTTTGGTGAAAACAAACATGGGATGCAAAAATTTGATACAGTTTTCTCCAAAAGCTTTAAATTACATGAACATGGACCGTGAAAACCTAATGCTTTGGAATG
This sequence comes from Chamaecyparis obtusa, assembly GCA_027943335.1. Lineage (NCBI taxonomy): Eukaryota > Viridiplantae > Streptophyta > Pinopsida > Cupressales > Cupressaceae > Chamaecyparis > Chamaecyparis obtusa. The sequence goes on from BSBK01004655.1 coordinate 1,975,282, forward strand.
ATTAGTCAGTAAGATTTCTTCATGCTTTTTGAAATTATAAATTGCTAAGGAAAAGTGGATAGAGAAAACACTTTTTATATTATTCTATCAGGTAAGTAATCAGGTTGACTTTCTATATCGTTGCATAACTTTCTTATTCATAGCTCGAGTTAAGTGTAGGAAAATGCATTGATAAATCTATTTTTAGAAGTAATATTAGTATTTTTTTCCTTGGTAAGTCCTCAGATTGAGGTAATGGACTGTATATCCCATAACGCCTTGCATCACAACTCTGCTTCATATGTGAGCAAGGGTTCTAAAACTAGGTTATTTAATAGATACTTGAGACAAAATACCCAAATGCGGGTCTAGGAATTCATGCACTTTATCCAAGACATGAAATGTTGATACAAGTCCAAGAATGCCTCCATTTTTCTAATCGTTTGATGCATAGGACTTTGCTTAGCAATTCCTAGGGAAAACTACACTAATTGGACTTTTATTTAACTTAATTTTAATGCATATAAGTTTTATACTATTTGTCATTTTCGTAGGGAATCATTTTCAAATATCACTTTGTTTAGGAATTAGATTTCTAATTAGTATTAATTCATTCTATATGTCCCATCTTTAATAAATAATGATTTACTAGAATCAAGCTTTCATGAGTTCGAACTTTTCTCTCTTGGTACTCATTCCATCAAGTGATTGTCAGATGCATGAAGAAATGAGATTGAAACTAATGAGATGAATTTTTGTTTGGTTTAATTATTACCTCCAAGATGTATAATCACTTACCGAGATTTTTAGTTAGGACATTTTATGTAGGATGGTTAGGAAACTAATGGTTGAAATTGATTGTGTATGCTTTGAAGCAGTTGAGCCTAGAAAGAAATTGTGCTACCATATGGTGTATGAGTTTAGTCTCGAGGTTCTTACAATGAAAGTTGAACATGTACTTGCATCTGAAATTGATACATCTAAAGAAAGATGGGGAACTTACTCGAAAAAGTCAGCAAAGGTCAGAGAGGAACAAGATAAAGGAACAAGGAAGAGAAAGATAGAGAAGATGGTAGATGACATAGCTGCGAAGGCAGGAGTCACAAGGGGACAACTAAAGGAGGTAAGGAAAAAGATGATAGAAGGGTCTTCTATCATGGAAATTGAAGCACCTCCACCTCCTGAAGCAGAAAAGACAGTAAGTCCTACTTCTGATATAATAGATTTATCAATCATCCCTGAGAAGGTAGCAAATGAAGATGCACCTATGAGCACACCTAGGAGATCTACAAGATCAAACAGACGAAGCAGCCCAAAGAAAAGAAATGGAGAAGTAGAAGCAAAGAAGAAAGAGGATAAGATAACATAGAAGAAAGGAGAGAAAGTAGAACAAAAGAAGGCATAAAACCTATGGAAGCCATATATCAAAATGTTGCAAAAAAGAATAATAAGAGATGGAAATTTGAAAACATTGAATAGATACTATGAAAGGTATGACTTTGATAATCAAGCAGTGATTGAAGATATAGTGATTGAGCACTTGCTAGTTTATAAGAAAAATTTGTTAGATATTGAAGCCAACATTCCTAAAGACCTATATAGAAAATTGGAAATCAGAAAGCAATTGGCTCATTCAGAAGATGAAACATTAAAAAATAAATCAATTGACGATATGTTTTCTATAGTGTCTATACAAGAAAGGGATAGAATCATTAAAGAGCTAAAACCTCTATTGAGAACTAAGGCCAGACTTGTAAAGATTATGGAAAGAAAATATGATGAGATAATTGAAGACACACAAAAGGCATTGGATGAAATTCTTAAGAGTGACATGCCTGAGAAGTCTTCACCTCCCAAAGCTACCAAGCCTACACCTTTAGGAATGGGAGAAATCTCTAAGGAAGCTAAGGAGAGTACGCAAGCAAACAAAGTGGACAAGCAACCAGACTTCTTTGTTTCTGGTGTATCTATATCACTTGACACCTCACTTAATGTAAATGATCCTTTTCAAGGAAATCTAGATAGTGCGATGACATTAGAAGAGGAAGGACAGAAAGAGGAAGAACAAAAAGAATAAAAACAAGAAGAGAAAGAACAAGAGAAGGAAAAATAACAAGAGGAAGAATAGGTAGAAGAGATAGGAGGAGAAAAAGAAGAAGAGGTAAGAGTTGAGCTCAAACAAGAACCTGACACCTCCTCCACCTTATTGTTGGAAAGTATGGCCAAAACTAGTAAGCACTGATGTGGAAAGCATGGATGAAGATGAGCTAATGAGATTATCGTTCATAGCATTTGCTAAAGCAAAGGAAAGGTCATAACAAAAGGGGGATAATAAAGTAAAGGTGATTTCTAGGGCAGTAGAGACTGTGAATAAAATACTCCCTACACCTCTTACATTTCAAGGAAAGGATGATGCTGAGAACTTGAACATGGAACTGGACAACTTTGACAACCATTATGAGTCACTATTGAAGATTATAGAGTATAAAGCTGAGAAGAGATACCTTGAAAAGAAGTTGAAGTAAATTTGCCAGTCTATCTCATGGGACTTGGGCATTCTGAAAGCAACTACTATCAAAGCCAAAAGTTGTGTTGCACAAGGAAGAAATGTATATAGTTATTGCATCAATCCTATCAGACATATTAAGAATATTGATGATATTATAACTAATGATAGGGCTACATTAGACAACATGATGGACAGTTGTGAGACCTCTTCACAATCTATATTAGAAATGGATGAGCAGACATCCAAAATTTTGGATAAAATAAATGTTTTCGATAAAGAGAAAGGGAGAGTAGTTGCAAGATTTGGTTTGCTAAAGAGTTTAATCACTCCTAAGCTATCAAATCGTGAAGCTCATCTCACTGAGATGGAAAAGATTAAGGAGTCAATGAACTTTGTACCCACTAAGTTGAAGGCAACATAGACTACATCTTATGCACTGAATTGACCGATCCATGTTAGTGAACCACTGATTAAGTCATGGAATGATGAAGTAAAGACCTTGGAAGATTCCTTCCAAGATATTCTAAAATTGGTGAGCAAGCACTAAGTCCTAAACCTTTGAAATTTTGTTTTTTTGTATGTACCTTTGCCATTGATGTCAAACGGGGAGAAGAAGAGAAGAGAAAAATGAGAAGAAGAAAATTGTAAATGAAAAAAAGAGAAGAAGAATATGTATATGTATATGGGAAAAGACAAGTAGAAGGAAGATAGTGTTTTGGACACTTAAGTCATTTTTTGCTAAGTGTTGCCATCAATGCCAAAGGGAGAGATTGTTGGCAAGTGATGTTTTGAGAGCACTATGGATCACTCAAGGGTTGTCATTTATGGAAACACTTATGTTATAGTGATTGCATGAAGTGAGCATAAGTGTTGGAGACACAATCATGAAAATGACTAAGTACAGAATCAGATTTATAGTAAACTGTTGTACTATTTCGATCAGCAAAGATGGTACATGTTATATTATAGCTTGCAAACTTAGAGAAAGACATTTTGGGATATGTAGGACCTTTAGTTAAGGTCACACATGTTTTGGTATTGATATCAACAAGTTATCGTAATATAAAGGTATGCAAAGACATAGGAACAATGAAACAGGGTGTATGAACAGTCACGTTGATTAAGGGATGGGTAGATGGAATGGTAACGTGCTAATTCAGATGAAGATTGTATATTTCCAACACTTTGGTGCAATATAAGATCACCGACTCAGTATTTATCATTTGTAAAATTAATTATAATGTTTTTTGTTGTATTTGAGAGACGAGTGGATGACATAATAGATATAAATAAAGAGTGTTTTGTGGAAGCGATAAGTGTGAAAGTAATGTATGAGATATGGATGCAAATTTGGGATATCAGTAATGGTTGATAGCAGATGTGAGATCAGAGATTGACAGAGGTATAACTGGAACTATCAAAACATAGCAGATGCTAATATTGTTCACTCTTGAAGAACACTTTTGTTACTGAATTATTGATTGTAAGGGTTGTAAGCTCAGTATACCTTTAACAGGGTTTTTGTATACCCTTAATAGAGTTTCTATTCCTCTAACAAGGAAATGTACTATGTAATACTCAGCTCCTAACATGGCTAGATCTCCTAACACAGATTCTATATTGTAGTGCATAGTTGTGGGTACTATCCCCACTGGGGTTTTTCCTTGGCATGGGTTTCCTGGAAAACAAATAATGGTGTTATGAGTTATGTGTTTATGTTCTTTTCATTTCTGTATTCATATGGTTTAGTTGCAATTGGTTTAAGTTTAAATTGAAGTGTTGTAATACTGATTCACCCTCCCTCTTAGTATGACTTAATCCTAACAGAACAAGTGTTTAATATTTGTGAAAGGAGAACGCTCCGAGTTTGGTCAAGACAAGCCTAAATCCAAAAGACATAAAAGCAAGTAAAAGAATACGAACAAAGCTAAAGATCAGAAAGACAAGGCCAAGAAGAAGAAAGGACAGAATAACAAAGATAGAAGACATAAGTGCAAGGCCAAGAAAAGGAACAAGAGCAAGAAGACTTTGGTAAGAAGACCTAATACTCTTAATTTTAGTGGTAAGTGTTTTTATTGTGGAAAGTTGGACATTAAGCCTTAGATTGTAGAAGGAAAACTCACTTTCCTAGAGGCAAAATAAATAACCATGTTTCATGGATACTCAGTAATATGAGAAGGTTGAGTGATACTGTCACTAAGAAAATAGGTGGATGTCCATGTTCTATGATGAGGAATGAAGAAAATAGATAGAAGATTATCATAGGTCTCAGATGCAACATGTCTACACAGATTTCCAGATACTGTAGAGACATACACGTAGATGAGTATGGCCCAGTAAGAATGGACAAGAATATATGCCATAAAATGTTGAGGTCAAGAATGTGGGGAAGAGTGATGAGGACAAGAAACAAGTGACTAGGAAAGGGTAGAACTAAAAAGGTATAGAGTGAGAAGCCAAGGGTAAACATAACTTGAGGACAGAGAAAAGGAGAAGGAGAAGAAAGTTGGTAAGAGACAAAATGGTAGAAATTGGGTCAAGAGAAAGAAAAGAAAGGAGATTGTTAGCAAAGAGTCTAGTCTTCTAGACAAATGGGTAATAACCCATCCCGATCAGAACTAAGATGCAAGAGATTGCATTAATCCAATATGCTTTAAAAAATAATCTTACAATTGGTGATGTATAAAGGTTTCTACTCAGGGGCAATATTTAGCATGACAAGTTAGATGTTCGATTTTGATGTGTTATGATCTATAATTAGATGTATTTAGTGGCCAAAGAAGGTGATACATATTTTCCATTGATGTCAAAGGGGGAGAGAAGAACATATGTGAAAAATAATTAGGTGTGAAGACCAAGAGAAGATTTGAAGAGAAAGTTTTATATACTTGCACATAAGAAAAAGCTTTAGAAGAAGAAGTGTACATCCAAGGGGGAGAAATCAATAGAGAGAAGTGTATGCAATCAGATTGGAACCAAGGAGATCTTGTTCCAAGGGAGAGTAGAGATAGAGTAGAGGTGAGACAAGTAGAGATACTATTGGTTTCTGATTGCATTATTGTTTTATTATTTTTCTCATCACATGTTGCCATCAATGCCAAAGGGGAAGATTGTTGAAAAGTTGGATGTGGTTTAATTGATGCCAAAATGTCTACTATGATGTTTGGATGTCTAGTGTGAAGTTTGGATGTTTTGATACCCGTTGTGAAGTTTGGATGTCAAATATGTAGTTTTTCTAGTAATGCAGTATGTTTAGATGAATGGTTAAGGAAGGTTACTGAAGATGAGGATTCACACACCCCATGGTATGATGTAGAGGTTGTCTACATGTTTCATGTCAATTTTTGAACCATTGGCTAAGATATGCAATAAGGAATCCTTCATAAATGGTGAAAATTATTTGGAAAAGATGTATCTGACGTCTAGATAAGTGTTTTATCAAAGAAGATTTTGACTATTATGTATGCAAAACATAAAGATTCTATTTAATTGAACATGTAATAGCTACTACAAATATTTAGAAAATACAAGAAAATCAATGTGACAAACAAAACATCATTAAACAAGATGTTAACATAACAAATGCAAAATGCATTGAACAGGAATAAAATCAACTCACTGTATTAATTATGTGCGAACTATAAAACTCACTAATTTGCAGAGCATAGAGATCTACGAGTGTTTGAAAATAGTATATATGAAGATATAGGCTTACTAGTTACACTCTATATTGGCACCAGAAAGATTAAATTCAAATGCTTGCTTATTACCTGAATTGTTAGCTTTGAATCTGACAATGGTCCATCTATTAACGGTAACCCCTACAATATTGCACAAGTTGCACGAATAAGAAAGAAGTCGGGATATCATGTTCCAAATTATGGCTCACGCATATTGGTCTATACATGTTGTTCTCTTCTTTTTTATAAAAAATTGCCCTCTCAATCTCGTTACTCACCGAATGAGAGATAAATCAAATAGAAACTAACCGAATGAGAGATAAATCAAACAAAAAATTACTTACAAATTAGAGATAAATGAAACAAAAACTAAATTCACATTGAAGGCTTACCTAGATAAACAAATCGATTCAATGTGAGTAGGCTCTGGTTCATGTTCCCCTGTCTCGGTGGATCCCTCTTCCCTGTTTCGTTTATTTCTGATCCCTTTAAGCTCTTAGAGGAATTTCCTGTAAAGACCTGAGAACGACTGGGTTGATTTTTCATAATTAATTGCAGCGGCTGAATCAGTCTTCCACAATTAAATGTAACCACCCTTCATGTGAGTAGTCTCCACATAATGAAGTGACAACGCTTCAAGTGATCTGAGTAGTCTCTACATAATGAAGTGAACCATTTCTTTTTTATTAACACGGAAAATGCCAAGCATATTCTCCATCGTATGGTTGTATAGACACCTCTCTACATATTTATTTTTAAGTACAAATATAAATAATTTATTTAATTGATTTAAGATTATTTTCAAATTCACTTTTACATTTTGAATTGGCGAGATTATAATTTAGGAATCAAATTTTGAATGGAATGTGCTCGCTTATTTCTTTATAACCGTTGGTAAAAACAGAAAAAATAAAACTGAAAAAAGCAGAAAAACAAAGTTATCTCTTTATGACCGTGGGAAAAAACAGTAAAAAATGAAAAAAGCAGAAAAACAAAGTTATCATTTATGGTTTCATCCAGGTTCAGGGAATGTCTAATTTATGCATTCAATTTTACTCTTATATAACAGGAGAAGCTCTGAGGGTTTCCTCATCTAGCCTGGTTTTTCACTTGTATATAACCTCATTAGTTGTGATCTTTTGAAGTACAGGGGGGGAATTGTATTCTGGAACCTATGAAAGCCGAGGAGGAAGTGCATGTGTTTCATCTCGATGATCTGCAGCGCTGTGTTGATGATGACGCAAATTTCAGACTTATCAATGCTTAATCAGGGGATTCTGTAACTCCCAGGTTTTCTTCCTTTGTTATAAGTTATGCTTGTATACAGATCAATACCTGTTATGGCATTTTCATTTTGCTCTGATTATCGTATTTTGATCCGATGGCATTTGTTTAAAATGACATTTCATATTTACTATCTATATTTACCATTCATATTTACTAGGGGAGGTTGATTAACGGTCTAAGATTGCAGTTCGCTTGCGATAGAAATTTTTATTGCAGCTTCCTATGGACACTGGGTTTGAGGTTTAGGTTTCAGACACGATCAATCATTCAGTTATTTTTTATTTTAAAATAAGCATTGTTTTGCACGAGGCATTGATATATAAATTGAGGGTTTCTTTCAATTATATTTAATTAGTCTTGATATTTTGAGTATATTTGCCCAAAAACACTTCTCTTTCTATCATAGGGAACAGTCCGCCCATTCCAAATCCTCTGCAATTTTTCTCAAGGTATTCAACAGATTCAACTTATATTTAATCATAATATTAAGAATCATAATCATATTTTTGAAAATCTAGTTAAGAACTTAGGGGAAACAAACATGAGCCATGAAGAGAAATTTTGCTTAGGGTTTAACCTGGAAAAGTGCAGCGGTGGAAGCAGAATAAACCATAATCTGTGTGAAAGCGTATCCGAACAAGTTGGGGAATCCACCTCCTGCAGGCTTTAAGCGTATGCGAAAGGGTCAGTAGCCGAATCCACCTCCTACAGGCTTTATGGCCTGTATTCAACAGATTCCAAATCCTCTGCAATTTTGCTCAAGGTATTCAACTTACCATTGACTCATGGGATGGCCAGGTATTTCCTCATCAGTTGGCTATATCTTATCATTTTCATCTCTTCACTTGACAAAAATTAGCTAAGATTTATATAGAACTTGCTAGAGCTTATTTTTTAAAGTAAATACCCTGCATTCTACCCTTATCTAATGTTAATCGATATAGATTTGAAAACCATTTTTATTTACTTCTCTTCCCAATAGCTCAAATAGGCTTACAACCAACCAGCATGATGACATCACAGTCCATTGTAATGAGATGAGATGTTCTGGATGTAACTGTTTGTTACTTGTATCCAGAACCTCTCACTTATGTTTGGGAAAATTAGATGGGTTCAGATTCAAACTTAGAACAATCCTCTTCTCATTGGTCTGCTTCAGCTGTCATGTTATGATTTGTTAGAGAACAGTAGTGTTTGTTTTTTCTTCAAGAATCAAAACTGAATTTCTGTCAATGGAAACCTTAAATTAGGATCAGAGAATGAACACAATCTTTGAAGAGCTATGATTGTTCTAGTCACATTCATTTGTGTGGTTGGTATTTTCAGTTTAGAGTCCTGGTATATGATGTCACTGACTATTATGATGGGTCATCTAAAAGATGCAGCATTTGAAGTCAATGCATTATCTATCTGGTAAGGGGCTTGTCCTAATCTACCAACTTCAAAAATTTATCATTTCTATCAAAATGCAGTTTTTAATCTTTTCGACCCCAACTTCTCAAATTCTAGAAATATAGGGTGCCGCTAAGTTATAAATTTGACATTTGAGCTAATGTAAAACGTTTTCTTCCCCAAAATTTGAGTTATAAATTGCATGTTGAAAGAGGACTTTTGGACTTGTATGATCTGTGGAACAGCTGGAGATTTTCATTCTAATACTAATCACATTTTTCACTGATTGGATTTAAAGCATCGGATTTTTGTAGGGTTTTCCACACCATCATCTCACTGCTTTAAATTTTACTTAACTGATCATATTCTCTTTTGTCGTGCAGGTTGCTCAAGCCAAGGGTCGCCTCAAGTTGTGGGAAGCAATTGGCATTCTCTGATGCTATTGATTACTATAGTCATAAACGTCATTGTAATGTTTGTAGTGAAATGCTAGAGTATCTCAATAGTCAGTGCAGTCAATGCAAAAATAATTTTAATTTAACAATTACGCTTTTGAATAAAATTGATTCGTTGTTTAATATAATTTTTTTATTTGGGAGGGGTTGCATTTGCTGTGTTGATTTTCATGGTCATGGTCATTCTTTTCAGTCTAATGTTGCTGTGTTGATTTTCATATTTTTATTATTGTATAAATTCAATACTGCTTTTCATTTAGATTATTTTTACTTCATTGCATTTTATGATTTAAAATTTTCAATTAGTGCAGATATTAATTATTAAGCAGTTTTGTAAAAATTATTGTTGTGTTATTAGTACATTGTGATCTAAATATGTTTATTTAATGTATTTTATTTTTTTATTTATTGTGATCTAAATGTATTTATTTAATGTATGTTTATTTTATTTTATTTTTTGAGTTCATATATTTTTTGTGTGAAGCCTGTTCTTGAATATTGATTTACTCATTATTTATTGAATTGAGTTTGAATTTTGGCATTCAGTTGCATTTGATTCATTTTGGCATTCACTTAGGTTGCATTTGTTGTTTGTCTAAAATCGCTTTTAGACTCACATCCCATTCACACTGGTTGTGAAGTGTGTTTCAAGATTGATTTGACTATTGTTTATTGAAGCATGGGTTTGAATTTTGACATTGACTTATATATATGATCAATTTTGACATTGACTAATATGAATTATTTTATTTGCAATAATATTGTTCAATTATCAAACAAGAGGTTAAACATATTTATCTTATTGGTAGCCATTAAGAAATGCTCTCAAGGACTGAAGATTCAAAAAAGTGTTTGCTCCAAATACAGGGGATGGTAATTTTCTGTACTGTTTCAAATGTGCACCAACACCATAAGGTGACTAAAATCTAAAAGCTGTAATAGGCCATTTGTACAGTCAATCAACCCATAGGTGCCTGGTGTAGCCAATCCTCTTCCTTATTAATGAAGGGAAATCAGTTAGATTGGCATGGAATTCACAATAAGAAGCCAACATAATTTGTGGAGCTGTAAAATACTGAAGAATCCATTAACTATTGTATCTCTGTTTTCAATTTATAGCAATACTCAAGTATTTACTCTGAATTTTGGAATGAATAAAGTACGACTTTCTTCTTAAGCTTTATGCAGTTGGGAAGGGGCAGTGCACTAGACAGAGACCCTTTGTGGTGAGGCCTTCGGTCCAGGTCAGATTTATATGTTGACGTAGGTGATTTAGCTGAGAAATTAGCTTTCCATTCATCTTTCCAATGTAGAAATTTCTTCAAACACAGAGAAATGTCATGGTCATGCCTTGGATTGCTTTATTGGATTTATAATCCATTTTTTTCCGTGTTGGTTATTAATATTCAAACTAGGTTTGGGATGAGTTGGAGTAGCTATCATGGTGGATTGTTGATATTGGTCAATTCTTGCATATTGTTTACTTGTGCCAAGATGCTTGGAGAGGATTTTCCTGGGTCGCTTTTTGGGATTAATGGGCTTTTGTTCGACTTTCAATGCTTCAGCTATCATGTTATGGTTAGTTAGAGAACAGTAGTGTTTGTTTTCTCTTCAAGAATCAAAACTCAATTTCTGTCAATGAAAACCTTAAATTAGGATCAGAGAATGAACACAATCTTTGAAGAGCTATGATTGTGCTAGTCGCATTCATTTGTGTGGTTGGTATTTTCAGTTTAGAGTCCTGGTATATGATGTCACTGACTATTATGATGGGTCATCTAAAAGATGCAGCATTTGAAGTCAATGCATTATCTATCTGGTAAGGGCCTTGTCCTAATCTACCAACTTCAAAAATTTATCATTTCTATCAAAATGCAGTTTTTAATCTTCTGGCAAATCCTATTAAGCATAACCTTATAAATCACAAGCTGTTAGTGATTGAGATGGAAAGACACTATGTTTCTCGTTTCCTTGGTTTAAGGATGGCTCTCTTAATAGTATTAGGAAAAGAATTTCCTGATTCCTTCTCTTGGGAATCAAGAAACGCCCGAATCCCCAACTGCTCAAGGGAGATGTAAAGGTGAGTAGCAAGGGAATAAAGGTGACCATGTTTGACATCAGGGCCTCTGTGGTTGATGAAAACATCAAACAACCTTGAAGACTCGGATGCCTTCCATCTTCTATTCCGCAGAAAGCATTGAACCCCTCATTTTGGTTGTGAGACGAAGAAGAAGAAGACGCCATTTTGGTTCTATTCCGCAGAAAGCAAACGCTCACAACGCTTTAAAAAACAGAAACAGAGTAGGAAGAATAGGAGTTGATTGCAGTACGCGTAATGACAGATGAGTTTATGAGGAGGAAGGCTAGCGCGGAATAAATTTAATGGCACTCGGCAAACTTCCAAATTTAATGGATGCATACGGTTGTTTAGACCCGTTAAATGTTGTAATTCTTACTGTAAAATTCACCCCATTTGACAGTTTTGATCTATTCCTTTTACAGCTTAACTTGAATTGATGGAGAAGCCAGATCTTCATAGGTTTCAATGTTGGCTTACAAAATGTGTCTTCAATATTTCGACTGATGGCATTTTCTTATCTTTGGGAGGTTTGTAACCGGTGCTCGTTGCTTAGACTGCATTGACTTTGTGCAGCGGCAGAGATATTTTTTTGCTGTACTATTCACAAATAGTGAAGTGGCCATGAAAAGAGTGTCCAATATGGGAATTTTTCTTGGAGTGACAATGATTTTAAATAGTGTTCATGACTCTAATTATTGAAGTTGTTGGATTTGATTTTGGGTTCATACTGTTGTATTATAAATTTTGAAGGCTTTTGTCTCTTTGTGGAGACATCTCAAATACTACAAACTTGACCTTGATAGGTCTGGTGGCCTATGTAAACACGGTACTATAAATTTGAGCTTGATAGCCTCGATAGCGTATGTAAACTTAGGGCTCACACTTTTGTATTATAAATTTTGAGGGCTATGTGAAGTCCTAATAGCCTCTGTAAACATAGGGTGCTATAAATCTTCTTTTTATCTCTGATAGCATATCAAACATAGGGTTCAGACTTTTTTTAATAAATTCTGTAGCCTATATAAACATAGTATAAACATAGGGTGCTACTATGTTATTGGAGTACGTCTGGACCTCTTTATGATCTATATATTTGACCTTGGAGCCAAGGTAAATTTTTCCACCCCAACTTCTCAAATTCTATAAATTCTCAATTTCCTTTTTTTTTGGTATACCCAAGAAACTTAAATTGCATGTTGGAAGAGGACTTTTGGATTTGTATGATCTGCGGAACAGCTGCAGATTTTCATTCTAATACTAATCACATTTTTCACTGATTGGAATATAGAGGTAAAGTATCGGATTTTTGTAGGGTTTTCTGCACCATCATCTCACTGCCTTAAATTTTATTGACTATATTCTGTTTTGTTGTGCAGGTTGCTCAAGCCAAGGTTCGCCTTAAGTTGTGGGAAGCAATTGGCATTCTCTGACGCTATTGATTACTATAGTAATAAATATCATTGTAATGTCTGTAGAGAAATGCTAGAGTATCTCAATTGTCATTGTAGTCAATACAAAACCAATTTAATTTTACAATTACAATTTTGAATGAATTTGTTGTTTAATATAATTTTTTTATTTGGGAGGGGTTGAATTTCAGATAAAATTGGTTCAACCACACACAAAACAAACATAAACAACCAAATGGAATGTGGAAAGTTATAACACACTTTATACAAACTTTGTTGAGACACATACTTCATGTGTAACGTACATGCACCAAAGTTGAAAAATGCACATTGGATGAATTGTATTGACATAAAGTGAATGCAAAAGTTCTCACGTTAAAGTGACAATAAAAAATCAAACAATATGACTATCAAATATAAGCAAATGTTGAGATAATTCAAACAGTCCCTCTGTCTTTCTTTCTCTCACACACATAGTGAATGCAAACAAATAATATAAAGGAATGTCAAACTTGATCCACACACTTTACACAAAAATTTTAAAATGGTAAAGAGGATAATACCAAAATTCATACCATGCTTCAAAAAAGCAATGAATAAATCAATATTCAAAAACACACTTTACAACTAGTGGATGTTGAAACATATGAAGCATGTTTGAAAGTCACTTCAATATGACAAAGTTCAAACACACTTCAATATAAAAGAAATGCAAACAAAGTGAATGTCAAAGTGTGAAAATTTAAACATGCAACATAAATTTTAAGATTGATCATATAGTTTAGTCGATGTCAAAATCCAAACCCATGCTTCACTAAACAATAGTCAAATCAATCTTGAAACCCACTTCACAACAAGTGAATGGCAAGTGAGTCTAAAAGTGACATTAGACAAACAAAAAATGCAACCTAAGTGAATGCCAAAATGAATCAAATGCAACTGAATGTCAAAATTCAAACTCAATTCAATAAATAATGAGTAAATCAAAATTCAAGAAGGAGCTTCACATAAAAAATATATGAATTCAAAAAATAAAATACATTAAATAAACATGTTTAGATCACAATGTACTTATAACAACAATAATTTTTACAATACTGCCTAATAATTAATTAACTGCACTAATTGAAAATTTTAAATCATAAAATGTGATGAAGTAAAAATAATCTAAATGAAAAGCAGCATTGAATCTATACAATACAATAAAAGTATGCAAATCAACACAGAGACATTAGACTGAAAAGAATGATCATAACCAATGACCATTCCCTCCAACCTAAAGGAGGGAGCAAATTCAACCCCCCCCAAATAAAAACTTTATATTAATTTATATTTACATATCAATTTACAAGTTAGTTGATCAATTTGTTTCAAAGAGCAACTATAAAATTAAAATTGGTTTTGCATTGATTGAAAGAAAAAAACAAACTATTGAGAAACTGTAGCATCACTCTATAATATATTTATATATTTATGAATATAGTAATCAATAATATCAGAGAAGGCCAATTGCTTTTGCCACATCAAATGCTTGAACCTGATGTAATCCTTGGCTTGGGAAAGCTGCACGACAAAAGAAAATATAGTCAGTAAAATTCAAGGCAGAGAGATATGTGATTAGTACTAGAATGAGAGTCTGAGTTCCACAGATCAAACCAGTCTAAATGCCCTCTTTCAAAATGCAATTTAAGTTTCTTAAGGTATAAAAAAAAGTAGAGGAAATTTAGTATTTGGGGAAGAAAAAGTTTTACCTTGGCTATAAAGTCAAATTTATAGCCACAATCAAATTGAAGAAACCTTTTACATTTTGTAAGTGATCTCTACCTACCATTGGATATGATATCTCGTATTAGGAGAACCTGAAAAAGTAAAACACAGTCTATTAACACAAAGTGTTCATACTTAATGCCAGCATTGAAACCTATGAAGATCATGGCTTCCCATCCATTGAAAGTCATGCTGCAAAAGGAATAGATCAAAATTGTAAGTGAGGTGTATTTTACAGTAAGAGTTACCGCAGAAAAATATTTTCAAACAACCATATGCACCAGGACTAAAGAATCTAATTCCTGTACAGGTCCTAGGAAACAGGAAATGTAAAGTCTAACCCATACATCCACCAGTTCATCTCAATCTCCAAGAGCTTGTTATTTTGTAAGGTTATGCTTAAACAGGCTATGCTTAAAAACTGTATTTTGATACAAATGTTAATTGTTTTAAAGTCAGTAGCTCCTTACTAGACAGACAATGCATCGACTCCAATTGCTGCATCGTAATATTCAGTGACATCATATACCAGAGCTCTAAACTGAAAAAACTAACACAATCTTAGCTCTTCAAAGATTTTGTCCATACTCTGCTCCTAATTTAAGTTTTTCATTACCAGAAATTTAGTTTGGAAGATAACTAACCATAACATGATAGCTGAAGCCAGTGGAAGTAAATGATACAGAAGAATTAACCAATATCAATCCAATCCAATCTGTGCTTGAAGAAATTTCTTTATTGGAAAGATGAACGGAAAAGCAGACACGTGTGGTAGTAACCATTGGTTTGGCGAAAATGTAAACAAGAGCCAAAATCAGGCTGTGCAGAAACTCCATCAGCACTGTATATAAACTCCGAGCATATGAATCTGTCCTACACCAAAGGCCTTCCCGCAAAGGGTCTCCACTGCACTGTCCATTCCCAACTGGATAGAGACCAGAAAAACACTGTCTTACTTTATTCATTCCAAAATATAAAGTAAATACTTCAGTATTGCTGTAAATTGAAAACATAGATGCAATAGTTAATGGATTCCTCAGTATTTTACAGCTCCACAAATTTATGTGTGCTTCTTATTGTGACTTTCATGTCAATCCCACTGATTTCCCTTGATTAGTGAGGAAGAGGATTGGCTACATCAGGCACCTATGGTTTGATAGAATGTACTAATGGCCTATTACAGTTTACAGTTTTTAGGTTTGAGTCACCTTGTGGTGTTCGTGGACATTTGAAACAGGGCAGGGAATTACTATCCCCTATGTTTGGAGCAAACACCTCTTTGAATCTTCAGTCCTTGGGAGATGAATGCACATTGACAATTGAACATAAAGAGTTACTGATATTAGTGGGTCAATTTTTATATTCTACAGCTAGAGAGATTTTATTCAATATCCCTAGAAATGAATTTATCTTTGAAGTATAGCAATTGTATAGCTATCTACAGGATGGATAGCTGTCTAATTGTCAAACTCTTACCCTATATAGATAGCCACTATAGAACTAGAGCAGTTTCCTTACAGTTATCTTGGAGCCCAGCAAGGACCTGTTCCCGGTTAGCCTGGTTGAAAGATAAGGTAGATGAATGGAAGAGAAAGAAAGATAGTACTGTTTACAAATGCCCAGGGTAGATCAAATAACGGTCCAAATAACTTAGGAAAACGTTCCAAAATAGCTTCAATTCTTATCTTCCAAAATTTACTAAAAATTGCAAAAATGCTGGAGGAGGAAAAAAAATATTTAACTATCAAGTTTAAAAGGATAAAATAGCATTGGTGAACACATAGAGGTATAGAATACAGATAGTAAAGTGATAGTAAAGTGTGAGATGCCATTTTCTAGTTAAGAAGCCATTTTCTGAACTGGTTGAAACAAAATTGTTTTACTTTTGCAAATCAAATGTACACATGTTGTACTCCCAAAATTTCAGTAGCTGTGTTTTTTCTTGTCAGGAATTGTTTTATATTTCCTATTATCATAATGATTTATGAAATTTGATAGGCCTGATGAAGGGTTAAAACTAACAATCATTTGAAGGGAATATTTTACTGATCTTTAATTATTTAAGGCAACAATTGAATCTGATTGAAAGTTTCCAAATAGCTTTTGGATCTTGTATATCATGATTTTAAATTTAAGCTTTTGATACTTTTTATCGTTAAAAATAAAGAAAAGAACATTAGGAGTAGGCTTCCATCTGATGAGGGAACGCATACTTGACCATATATGAGTCAATGGTAAGTCGAGGGCCAAGCAGAAGATGATCTGTATTGTCCTCGTATACATGATAAAAATTAATGTTGTCAGACAGTCTACCGAATCCGTTGAGCAAAATTGCAGAAGATTTGGAATGAAAGGGCAGGATGTTCCCTCTGATAGAAAGAGGGAAGTGTTTTCTTAGACTCTCTAAATCAACCTCAGCTAGTAAATATGAAATGCCATTTCAAACAAATGCACCCCGCCCCCCTCAGATCTAAAGCAAGATACGATAATCAGCGCAAAATGAAAATGCCATAACTGGTATTGATCTGTATACAAGCACAACTTATAACAAAAGAAGAAAACCTGAGAGTTACAAAATCCCCTGGCAATGAAGTCTGAAATTCACGTGCATTTTCTCTTGGGCATTCATAGGCATTCATAGGCTCCGCCACTTTTCCCAGCGTACTTCAAACGATCGCAACCAATGGGGTTATATAAGAGTGAAAACCCACGCGAGATGAGGAAAGTCTGAGAGCTTCTCCTGTTATATAAGAGTGAAATTGAAGGCATAAACGGTAACACTGATATTCAAAGACATTACCTGGATGAAAGCATAAACGGTAATTTTGCTTTCCTCGTTTTTTTTCCAGCTGTCATGGAGAAATCCCTCGACTACATAACTGATGAAAGCATAAACGGTAACTTTGCTTTCTTGTTTTTTTCATTCAAAAATTGATTCTTAAATTATAATCTTAAATCAATTAAATAAATTGCTAGTTCTTGCCATAGGCTTTTGGAAGGATAGACAACCACCAGTTCTAAATATTTGATTAAACAATCTAATTTCACCCAATCAAATTTTATCATTTTTTTTAATAATATCATTTTTGGATATTTTGTAAAGTGAAGTTGCAAATTTTTAACAAAATAAATTTTAGAAATTAGTTTTCTCAAATTTGATTGGCTAAAATCTTTTAGCCATATGAATCCTTTTTGCCAAAGAAAGTGATGGAACAACATTATAAACATTACTATTTATGATAACATTTAATAAAAACACACAAATATATGTATTTGCATTTATTACACAAGGTGGATTAGATAATTAGCCGATAGGCTTTTCCTACGAGATCGCTCGCGTCCGTACACGAGTAAAACTTGTCTAACGCTCAAACTGCTAGTTTTCCTATCTCACGCATGAAAACGGTATTGCAAGCCGGTTTTCTGGAACAGTTGTGAATAATTTTCATATCATATCTCCTTCTCATACACGCTATGTATCTGTACTATCAATTGTGTTTGATAGAGGCTCCCATTTACTGTCTACTCTACCGTTCATACTCATAGATGTTAATTCCCCCATATGCAAGATGAATGTTCACACTTGTTTCCAAGGCTCCCATTTATCACGACAAGGGAAGATGCAGGCAAAGGTTTTTAAATTTGGCTTACACCCGCCAAAAGCATTTTCTTGAAACTTTTTGGATTGATGCTCAAAACATCCTCTGGGAAACAGCTGAACTATCCATGCTCCGACCCCAACTAGTGCTAATCCTTTCTACCAACTATAGGAAAACTTCCACCCTTCCACCTTTTTCTTCACCTTATGTTCAAAGAATAGGTTGTTCGCAAGTGGGAGGTGGGAATGCCCTCATTACTTATCTCGTGGAGCATTAGTAATTTCCACTATGATATTACAGAATGCAGTAGGGGATGCATATATTCTTCTACTTGCCCTACCAAAGATCTGTCTTGTACACTACAACTTAATTTTAAGTTTGTGAGATAAAGATCAGTTATTTTAAAGTGATGCATCCTTCTTCTAATGTGAAGTCAACACGTAAAAATGCTTTTAGTAGCGTTTCCAATTGTTTCTGTGACTCGAGGCACAATCCATATGAGTGCCTTTCTGGATCTTCAGTATGGAAGGGATTCGAGTCATAACTGTGCAATATCGAACCAAGGGTTATCAAAGGTTACTCTGAAGCCTTTTCCTCTTTTGTGTCATGTGGCATTAGCCTCTCAGGCCAGGTAGTGGTTTCTCTACATAATGCAATTTATATGTCATTGTGGGTATTGCCTTGGCTTGTTCGGTTGCTGATTTAAATTGTTTTACATGTGTACACATAACCTGCCTGATTTTGATAATTCAAACAGTTTCTATTACAATGTTTAATTGGTGAATTTTTAGTCCCTGTCTGTATAAGAAGATACTAATTATACAATTAGTTATGTTTGGAGTACTCCATCAATTAAAAATTAATACGTTTACTCAAAGGTTTGCAGGGATCTGATTTTTCAAAGCTTATTTCTTTAAAAATTAATATGTTTACCCAAACATTTAATGCAATGAAGTTTGTGTCTGGAGGCTTCTTTTGTGTGTGCACCTCATGCTTTGCTAGGAATATTAAGGTTGTGCACTCTCTCTGATCAATGCCATTGCAAGGGACATTAGTAGAATATGTGCACTCCGCCGATTATTGTTTTGTTGTTTGCAGGATCATAAAAATGTATGGACACTGTCACTTACACCATAATCAACAACAACTTTCTTGAGTCCCTTATGGAAGTGGTTCTTACGCTCCAGCTATTCAGAGGGAGCCATTGTGAAGATCTACTACGAGGCTAATCCTCATTATTTTCTTGCCAAATTCAATGGCCAGGTTGTCATGGCTCTTGCTAATGAGTCTAACCCAAATCAGGTTTGTCTTTAGTTTTTAAGTTGGATTATGAATGTGGGTTTTACAAGAAATTCTTATTGATTGATAGTAATGCTTTAACTTTAAAGTCGTTGGTCATGGATATTAGTTTGTATTAGGTGTATATGAGTTTCCAAGTTGTTTTATTGATAGGGTGTGATGTCTGGATCCATTGTAATGGACACTTAATGGAGCATGAAGGTCAAGGATGAAGTAGGATTCCTTGCATTTGCCTTGGTTAACAAGGGTATAGGCTAGGCTCTAAGGCATGGATGTGTAGAGAAAGAAAGGGTTAGTGCTTTATCTTCAAGAAATTTTGTTTTATTTGATGTTTAATGAACTATAAGATGGTTTAAAGAATTTGTGTATAATTTTTCGTATGCTTGAATGATGTAGGTTACCTTGGGTCCATCCAACCCTATGATTTGAATGAAGTTGTACTGTTTACTGAGAGTGATGGTGTGGAAAGGGTTAGTGCATCAGGCTGGTAACTGACATTAGCCTCAATCTGGATGTCAAGGTAGAGGATGATAAACATCACGAGGGCGTTTGAGAAGAAGCTTACATTGTCCTCTTCAAATGCCACAAGAATGGGAGCTAGAAATTGAAGATCACTCCATTTTGTATGTTTCATATTCGACTACATTATGGGGAAACATTTTTCTTGGTTATGGTTAAATGTAAATAAATTAATTTTCTAGTAAAAGTCATGCTTTCATAAAGGGTTTGGAAACTAATTTCACAATTCAGATTACTTGTAATGTTGTATTCAAAATTATAACATGTCCTCAAATTTTTAGTCTACATTGATTTGAATACCAAAGTTGGTTCTGAAAACTTTTTGAGACTTATCTAACAATTCATATCGCTTGATATTGGTGACTTTTATTAAAAATTCTAAATTAGTTCTGAGAAGTTTTGGTCTTACACTGGTCTACAAATGGACCCCAAATTCACATTATTTAACCTTTGTTCATCATATATAATGTGTCTCTAGACTTTAATCTTACAAAGAGTGGGGGAAATAAAAGAGCTAATAGTTGGCATATCTAGAATTTTTTGTGCATTGTGTTTTGATCTCTCTTAAATGGTATTTGCATAGATATAGTTGGTAGACTACAACTACAATAATTTCGATGAATCATTTATTTGGACCCTAAGTTTAGATGTTGGGAATATTGGGTATCAATGCCTCGGGTCGGTGAACAACATCCATCTAAATATGGATGCAAAACAAGCTAATGGTGAAGATAGTGGAATCCATGATGGAAATGAGCTCATTCTCTTCAGCTGTAAGAACCAAAGCAATCAGAAATGAAATTTGTAGCCCTTTAATTGTAAGTATATTGTAACTCAAATGTAGATTGAAATTCAGTTCGGGTCTTTGTTTTACTGTCAATTGATCCATGCAAGATTAAGAGGTTTTTTTTGGAGTTTGGTAAATATTATTCTTGTAGGTATACTTATGTTTGATTTGATTTGATTTATCTCAAACATAGTTGAAATAGTCTATTTTCAATGTCTTTGGTTTTGTATGCAAAGAGGAAATATTATACACTATACAAATGTTAAAGTAGGGTAAATAAAGGAGCAATAGCTTACAGTTGCATTTTTCCATATGGACTATTTAGTGCATCACAAGCGTATATATATACATAGTGTATGTCTAGCTCATGTTGTGATGAAATGAAAGTAGGCAAGTAGGCCCTAGGCCTTATTAGATGTAAAAAAACACATGGTGTATTTGTAAAGGATAAAATAGTGTATGGGGTCCTAGAACAATGGCTTGCACATTAAAGAGACCCCAAACCAATATTTTATACTTACATGAAATTGTATTGATATGGAAAGTAAATATAGATGACTAATATTGAAATTAAGAAATAAAGGTACTTACATCCGAAAAAGAATAAGTTGAAAACCTTGTCAAACAATCTAAAAAATAGTTGATTCCCATGATTTTGAATCGAAACTGCGAGATCTACAAAACCCAAAAATATTTTTCTGAGATTCAATTGGGTCAAAATCGAGGTTGTACCTGACTAGGTCAGGACCAAGGTTGTATCTAACTAGGTCAGGTTCGAGGTTGTACCTGACCAGGTTAGGTTCGAGGTCGGGTTTGACCCACATAAAAGGTCAAATACTACATTCTTTATTTGAAGTCTGATTCTGATTCAGTTCCCAGGTCTCAAAAATTTTCCGAAAAGGGTATCCAAATTCGCTCTCAGATTCGAAATTCCGCACCTGTACCTACAAGAAAAAGAGGGTTTTTGTTTGTTTGTTTGGGGGGTTTGCCTTGGTCAAACCTCAGTTTGGAATCAACCTTAATATTTAAATTGAAATGGAGAATGCTAGCAAGTAGTAGAAGTAAATCTAATAATGAAGCTATGCAATTCAATAGATAATGCAATTGTATTTGAAATGTAATCAAGTATGTTAATATGAAAGCTTGAACATAAGATCAACAAATGTAAATCAAACCTTCATGGTTGTATGCTTGAAATCCATCTTGAAGGAAGAATGAAATGGATCTTGAAGATGAACAAAAGGATCTTGAAGGAAGATCACACCATCATGATGGCTAGATCTAGGGTTTGAATGATGAATCTTGAATGCTTGAACCAAATCCCTTCAATGGCTTGAATGCTTGAACCCTTGATCTTCAATGGAGAACTTGGATGGAGAAGAGGACTTGAATGCTTGAATGGATGCTTTCTTGAATGGAATGCTTTCTTGATCACCTTGAGAAAATCTTGAGAGCTTGATCATGAAATTGCTTGAAGATGAGATGTGAAAATGAGAGAGGAAGGCTTCCTTTTATAGTGATCTAGGGCACAATCCTCTAGAGGGGTCACCTTGGGGAATTAAATTCCAATTAGGCCTCAAACCTATAGGAATGGACCTAAATTAAATATAATTTAAGATTTTACCATTTCGGAGACCAAAATAGCGGACCCGGAAGCGGGAAAATAATTATTTCCGAAACTCGACAACCGGAGATCCCGAGACCTTGAAATTTGAACCCAGGGTCAAGGACGAGCTTGAACCTAACGAGGTCAGGGTTGAGGTTGACCTTGACCCCTTTAGGGTTATTTTGACCCCTTTAGGTCGATTTTGACCTTAAGGGCACAAATTTTAGGGTCTCAGTTAGAGTGAGAAACAGGAGGTCCCGGGGGTGCTCGGAGACCTAAAAATGATGCTAGAATAGGGTAGAGTGCCAGGGAGGCAAAAAATCCTATGATGAACATGATGAAGTCTAGGAGGACCTATTTGTAAGTCCTACCTAGAAAATAGAGCCACAAAAGAGGGAAATTCAAGAGAATCCTTAAGATCCTAACCCTAATTTCACCTAGAATGAAGCAGAAAAGAAGCGGAAAGAGGGGAGAAAGCTAGATCAAAGAAAAGATCAATTCAAGGCATCCAAGATGACCCCAAACCACTTACTCGGAGGGCTAAACACTCTTAACATGGAAGTGCTTCCATTTTAAGATGATACATTAAGCCCCCACTTTAGCAAGAGTATGGACTCGATGCAAACTCTTGGTAAAGGAGAAGAAAGAGGAGATCCAAGTGGATTCGAAATGAGATAAAATGAAACTTAGTTAGGGATAGAAGCCCCCAGGCTAAGGATTCTAACTCAACATACATGCATGAGGGTGCGAAATGAGAAAACCAAAAGAACAAGGGTTAGCACTAAATAACCCAAATCAATTAGCATAAGAAACCTTGCTAAGAAATATTTCTCATACTAATATCATATTTGGAAAGCTATCATAAAAGCATAAATGATTACATAACAAAGACAAGAGCAACACTATAAATAACATAGCTTCATGATCCCGTCCTACTAGCATGAAAGTGAAAAGAGAGAAAGGAGAAAGTGATTACCTCGCCTAGTAAGATGCTCACCTTACCATGAATCACCCTGGAGGGAGAGCCCAACAGGTTCACCCATAAACTATTCTTGCAATTGTAATGCATCTTCTGACGGCTTCTAGAATATCCATAGATCCACCTTCTTGTATCACTATGAATATGAAATGCGTGTGTTCTCAGGATCTAGCAACTTATGTGCGTTACCATTGAAAGATTTAGCATATAGGTGTGTGTCTTTTTAGGATTTAGCAACTTATGTGCGTTACCTTCCAAGATTTAGCATATTTGAAACTGGAAATGCATGTCCCTTCAGGATTTAGCAACTTATGTGCATTACCTTCAGAGGATTTAGCATATTAAAAATTGAAAAATGTATGTCTCCTCAGGATTTAGCAACTTATGTGCATTACCTTCCGAGAATAAAAGGTTAGACCAAAAATACATAATATAGAATGAAGGAGGCCGTATATATGCCCCCCTCCTTAATATGGAAAAAACATACTATTTTGAAATGTTAAGGAAAGAAAGGAACAAGGATAAAACCCTCTTCAACATCAAGACAATATCCATAGACAACACCCAGTCCCAGCCAAGAAGGTCACAGCTCCTATGAGGCCATGGAAGGGATGAATGCAAAGAGATATCATGCAAGAAATGAAAAAGTAACCCTTGTGAGGGATAGCACACTGTTTAGTTTCCAAGGTGAGAGATTTATCCACCATGGAAACCCAATGTCAAACAATGAAATAGGTTGTGATCAAGGACAAAGATCCTCAATGCAAACCAAAATGTTCATGTATGACTGGATATCACATAATAGATAGATTCTACTTAACCAAGGAAAGAGGTGAATCCTAGAAAGATAGAAAAGAAGGAGATGACATCCTTGCCCCCCAAGTGTAGGAACAAGGATGGAAGGGGACCTAGTATATCACTCGCAACACTATGCAAGACAACAAGCCCCCAAGTATTAGGCTACCATTGTTTACATAATGTGGAGCTCCATAATAGGAATATGAATGTTATTTAGAGAAAATAGGATTGAAATACAACTCATTGGCACGTGATATATAAATAACATTACTATCAATGAGCCGCCTAATCTTATAATGTAAAGCCTGACATTCATTAGTAGAGTGATCATGAAATCTATGATATAAACAAAAAGGAAGAGTCTTCAAGTGTGGACTACGTTTCTTTTTGCATTTAGGTCTAGTAATCATCTTAGAATGAAGGAGTTTAGGCAAAAGAATTTCTTGGTCAAATTCCTTCACAATTTCATCATGTTTTGAAGTGTTATTTGAGATGTTGTTAACATTGATTTGTTGTCGAGGATTAAATCCTAATCCATAAGAATGCTTATGCCCCCTAGTGTGTAAGGGCATTTGAATTCCCTATTTATGCTTACCACATCCTTGAGCATTAAATCCTTGTTTAACTAGGAAGTGATAACCAGGACCATAATGAGAAGTCATATCAGAAGAAGACAATGGAACTTCAGTAGTCACTATATCATCATTAGTAGGTTTGACAGGTTCATTGTGGGTGGAAGCAGTGGAAAAGTTATTACAAAGGGGTTTAGATGTAAAAAATCATTGTTCAAACTCTCTTTGTTTCTTCATAAAATCAAGATCATTAACCTTATATTCTCCAATAAAGGTAGGAGTAAAATCCAAGGTTCCCCAATCATAACTAGGAAGAGCATTAGAGGAAGGAGGATTACTATTAGGAATAGGAGTAGTGTGGGTTTGAATATTCAGACAAGGATTAGGCGCATCATCCGCATGAAGCGTATACATCCCATTGTTATGTATAAACTTGACTTTTCGGTGAAGGGTGGAAGGAACAACATGCATCTCATGCAACCAAGGTCTACCCAAAAGAAGGTTATAGTTGAGAGGTCCAGGCATTACATGAATAGGTGTATTCAGGATGACCGGTCCTACTTTGATAGGTAAGGTAATGATGCCTAAAGTGTTCTGAGCAATGTTATCAAAGCCATGAATAGCAACATTGTCAGGTTGAATAGTTGAAAGATCGGCTTGAATTGCTTTGAGCATGTCCATGCTACAAACATTAAGCCCATATCCATTATCAATCAAGGTCCTACGAATGATACTTTTATTGATAGAAACAACAACCATAAGAGCATCATACTAATTTTGAACTTCTTTAGATGGTAAATCCTTTTGAGTAAATACAATGTCAGGAGGACCCGGGGTAGCATGCATGCATTGTAAGAAGTTATTGATGTTCTCTTGGTTAGGAGGTGGAGTAGGAAGAGTTGCTAGAGCTTTTTGCAAGGCTTCATAGTAGGTAGGTGAAGTTTGAAGAAGCTCCCATACATAAATCTTGGCAAGAGTATTTTGCAATTGCGTTATCAAATCATACTCCTTGCTAGGAAGACGGGGTGGAGGAGGAAGAATAGGTTGAGAAGGTGGCAAAGAAGTAGAAACCACCAGATTAGGTTGAGCATTATTCCTTGTATGATATGTGTGAGCTATCAAATATTGATCATTAAAAGACTCCATAGGTTTACCTTTTATAGTAATGTGAGGACAACCTTTGACAGTCAACAAGGGTTTAGGATAAACCATATTAGTTTTCTCAACACTACAAATAGATTCACAAGAAGGAAGAAAAGAGGACATCCTAGGAGGAGATGAGGTAAGATCTTGATTCTCCATAGGATCATCACTAAAAGGGAGAGCATTAAGGGAATTCATATCATTCTCCACTAATGCCTCATCACTAGAAGGAATCTCAAATGGAGGTAGAGGATCTATAATATCATCTTCTTTCACTAAAATGTCTACATGTGTGTTAGAAAAAGAGTTATCATCATGTATCAATATGTCATCTATTAATAAATCACCCTCTTGAATCAAAGTTTCTTTGCGAGGAGGGGATAAATCAATGTCGTTATCCAAGGGATCATTCACAATGGTTTCATGAGGAAGAGAGTAATCAACATCCAAATCCAAAGGTTCATCCCAAATAGGAGGATTATCATCATTATCCATAAAGCACCTTGTAGGGTTTCCATAATTCACTAAAGCTTGATCCCTAGAGGGGGAAGAAGGACATCTATTAGGAGAAGAATTAACATCAATCCCCGAGTCCTCTCCATAAAGAGAAATATGACGGAGATCACATGTAATAAATGAAGTCTTTCTAGGTGTAACACCATGCAACATTTGAAACAACTTATGTAACATGATAATAAATAGATCTAGATATATCTAAATGCATTCAAATGAAAATCAAACATGATAGGGCATCTAATTCCACAAAGCAATGTAAATGGTTTTGTATTTTTGAAGAAATTTTGCAATTTTTTTTATATTTTTGAAATATAAATGCAAGAGCATAAAGGAAATCTACTTTTATAAGCATGTAAGATCTAACATAAAATGAAAATCTAACACCAAAAAGAAAGAGTTGTCATAAATGGGTTCACCAAAATGTAAAGTGAAGGTGAACACACAAGGGAATATAAAGGAAGATCTAACACAATAGAGCATCTAAATCCTCAAAACAAAGGAGGGTAAGCTTGTCGGGTTCACCAAAATGTAAAGTAAAGGTGAACACACAAGATAATAAAAAGGGAGATCTAACACAATAGAGCATCTAAATCCACAAAAGAAAAGGGATAAGTATGTCGGGTTCACCAAAATGTAAAGTGAAGGTGAACACACAAGATAATGCAAATGAAGATCTAGCACAATAGGGCATCTAATTCCACAAAAGAAAGGGGTAAGTGTGTCAGGTTCACCAAAATGTAAAGTGAAGGTGAACACACAAGATAATACAAAGGGAGATCTAACACAATAGAGCATCTAAATCCACAAAAGAAAAGGAGTAAGTATGTTGGGTTCACCAAAATGTAAAGGATAAAATAGTGTATGGGGTCCTAGAACAATGGCTTGCACATGAAAGAGACCCCAAAACCAATATTTTATACTTACATGAAATTGTATTGATATGGAAAGTAAATATAGATGACTAATATTGAAATTAAGAAATAAAGGTACTTACCTCCGAAAAAGAATCAGCTGAAAACCCTGTCAAATGATCTCAAAAATAGTTGATTCATATCTCTAAATCAAAATTGCGAGATCTACAAAACTCAGAAATCTTTTTTCGACATTAAATTGGGTCAAAATCAAGGTTGTACCTGACCAAGTCAGGTTCGAGGTCAGGTTTGACCCTCATAAAAGGTCAAATACTACATTCTTGATTTGAAGTCTGATTCTGATTCAGTTCGTAGGTCTCGGAAGTTTGCTGAAAAGGGTATCCAAATTCACTCTCAGATCCGAAATTCTACACCTGTACCTACAAGAAAAAGAGGGTTTTTGTTTGTTTGTTTGGGGGGTTTGCCTTGGTCAAACCCCAGTTTGGAATCAACCTTAATATTGAAATTGAAATGGAGAATGCTAGCAAGTAGTAGAAGTAAATCTAACAATGAAGCTATGCAATTCAATAGATAATGCAATTGTATTTGAAATGTAATCAAGTATGTTAATATGAAAGCTTGAACATAAGATCAACAATGTAAATCAAACCTTCATGGTTGTATGCTTGAAATCCATCTTGAAGGAGGAATGAAATGGATCTTGAAGATGAACAAAAGGATCTTGAAGGAAGATCACACCATCATGATGGCTAGATCTAGGGTTTGAATGATGAATCTTGAATGCTTGAACCAAATCCCTTCAATGGCTTGAATGCTTGAATCCTTGATCTTCAATGGAGAACTTGGATGGAGAAGAGGACTTGAATGCTTGAATGGATGCTTGCTTGAATGGAATGCTTGCTTGATCACCTTGAGAAAATCTTGAGAGCTTGATCATGAAATTGCTTGAAGATGAGATGTGAAAATGAGAGGAAGGCTTCCTTTTATAGTGATTTAGAGCACAATCCTCTAGAGGGGTCACCTTGGGGAATTAAATTCTAATTAGGCCTCAAACCTACAAGAATGGACCTAAATTAAATATAATTTAAGAGTTTACCATTTTGGAGACCAAAATAGTGGACCCGGAAGCGGGAAAACAATTATTTCTGAAACTCGACAACCAGAGATCCTGAGACCTTGAAATTTGAACCCAGGGTCAAGGATGACCTCAAACTTGACTAGGTCGGGGTCAAGGTTGGCCTTGACCCCTTTAGGTCGATTTTGACCTTAAGGGCACAGATTTTAGGGTCTCAGTTAGAGTGAGAAATAGGAGGTCTCAGGGGTGCCCGAAGACCTAAAAATGATACCAGAAAAGGGTATAGTGCCAGGGATAGGCACAAAATCCTATGATGAACATGATGAAGTCCAGGAGGACCTATTTTTAAGTCCTACCTAGAAAATAGAGCCACAAAAGAGGGAAATTTAGGAGAGTCCTTAAGATCCTAACCCTAATTTCACCTCGAATGAAGTAGAAAAGAAGTGGAAAGAGGGGAGAAAGCCATATCAAAGCAAAGATCAATTCAAGGCATCCAAGATGACCCCAAACCACTTACTCAAAGGGCTAAATGCTCTTAACATGGAAGTGCTTCCATTTTAAGATGATATAGTATTATGATGGATGTTGAATTTATCAATACATCTTCTGATAAAGCATTGATTTTATGTTTTGTTGTGCGAAAAATCGTGTTTAAACATTATACTAAACATATGGTTAAAATCCTGATCATTTTACATTATATTGAGAATAGGTGGTTAATGTTGTTTTTTAATGAAATCAAACAGTGAGTGTGTCTGATTTGCCAACAACCCATATATATTTTAAGAAATCTTTATGAACTAATTTTTTTTATATTGTGACTTCTTTCCCAGTAGTCATACATATTTTAAGAAAATATTTCTAAACTAAAATGTGATATTATGATACAGTCTTTTATTTAAATCATTCTTCTTCATGGGGTATTGAAGAAGGTACTAAGGAATTTTTTTCCAAGGTAGGGATTATGGAATTCTACAGAAAGGACCTTTCCCATTTCATGATGCCTAATTGTATGATTTTCATGTAGGAATGCCCAAGACTTCATCTAGAAAAAACCAGAAATTTGTTCTCAAGGAATGGCTAAAACCTTATCTAATCTTTCCTTTGAAGCTAGAAGTAGAATTTGAAGAAAGGAAACTAGCAAACCAAGTGAAGGGATTAAGCTTCTTGATGGAGATTTAATTTAAACAAAATTGTTGGGGTGTTCAGTTTGACATCATTACTCTTAGGCTTTGTGAGAAAGAGTATCATGAGTACTGGTAATTTCATGTATGTTGAATGTATTCTATAAATACTTAAATGCATGAGTAAAATCTGTCTCATGCTCAGACTGCTGGTTTTCCTATCTCACACACGAAAATGGTATTGCAAGTCAATTTTCTAGGATAGTTGTGAACAATTTTCACATCATATCTGCTTCTCATACACACTATGTATTTGTACTATCAACTGCATTTGACTGAGGCTTACTGTCTGCTCTACCATTCATACTAATAGACACTAATTCTCCCATATGCAAGATGAATGTTCACACCTATTTCCAAGGCTCCCATTTATCATGGCAAGGGAAGATGTGGGCAAAGGTTGTTAAATCTGGCTTACACCTACCAAAAGCATTTTCTTGAAACTTTCTGGATCGATGCTCGAAACATCCTCCGGGAAATAGTTGAACTATCCGCTCCAATCCCAACTAGTGCTAATCCTTTCTGCCAACTATAGGAAAGCTTCCACCCTTCTGCCTTTTTTCTTCACCTTATGTTCGGAGAATAGATTTTCTGCGGGTGGGAGGTGGGAACACCCTCATTGCTGATCTCATGGAGCATTAGTAATTTCCACTATGATATTACTGAATACAGTAGGGGATGCATACATTCTTCTAGCTTTCCCTACAAAAGATCCTTCTTGTACACTGCAACTTAATTTCAAGTTTGTGAGATAAAGATCAATTATTTTAAAGTGATGCATCCTTCTTCTAATGTAAAGTCAACACGTAAAAATGCTTTCAGTAGCGTTTCCAATTGTTTCTATGATTCAAGGCACAATCCATAAGAGTGCCTTCTTGGATCTTCAGTATGGAAGGGATTCAATTCATAACTGTGGAATATTGAACCAAGGGTTATGAGGGGTTACTCTAAAGCCTTTTCCTCTTTTGTGTTGTGTGGCATTAGCGTCTCAGGCGAGGTAATGGTTTCTCTATGTAATGCGGTTTATATGTCATTGTGGGTATTGGCTTGGCTTGTTTCGTTGCTGATTTAAATTGTATTACATGTGTACCCATAACCTGCTTGAATTGCAGCCCTACCACCTTGGGAGGTGGAATATATTAACATGGTGAATGCCAAGTCTCTTTTTTGCCGCTGTTTTGTTGTAGAGGTTTTGATCATTCAAACAGTTTCCATTACAATATTTTAAATGGTGAATTTTTAGTCCTTGTCTGTATAAGAAGATACTAATTATACAATTAGTTCTGTTTGGAGTACTCTATCAATTAAAAATTAATATGTTTACTCAAAGGTTTGCAAGGGTCTGATTTTTCAAATCTTATTTCTTTAAAAATTAATATGTTTATCCAAACATTTAATACAATGAATTTTGTGTTTGGAGGCGTCTTTTGCATGTGCATTTCATGCTTTGCTAGGAATATTGAGGTTGTGCACTCGCTCTGATCAATGACATTGCAGGGGACATTAGTGGAATATGTGCACTCCGCCATTGCATGGGACATCAATGGAATATGTGTACTTCATCAATTATTGTTTTGTTGTTTGTAGGATCACAAAAAAGTATGGACACCATCACCAACACCACGATCAACAACAAATTTCTCGAGTCCCTTATGGAAGTGGTTCTTACGGTCCAACACTTCAGAGGGAGCCATTGTGAAGATCTACTCCGAGGCTAATCCTGACTATTGTCTTGCCAAATTCAATGGCCAGGTTGTCATGGCTCTTGCTAATGAGTCTAACCCAAATCAGGTTTGTCTTTAGGTTTTAAGATGGATTATGAATGTGGGTTTTGCAAGAAATTCTTATTGATTGATAGTAATGCTTTAACTTTAAAGTCGTTGGTCATGGACAGATTTTGTATTAGGTTTATATGAGTTTCCAAGTTCTCTGATTGATAGGGTGTGATTTATGGATCCATTGTAATGGACACTTAATGGAGCATGAAGGTTAAGGATGAAGCAGGATTCCTTGCATTTGCCTTGGTCAACAAGGCTACAGGCTAGGCTATAAGGCATGGATGTGTAGAGAAAGAAAGGGTTAGTGCTTTATCTTCAAGAAATTTTGTTTTATTTGATGTTTAATGAACTATAAGGTGGTTTAAGGAATTTTCCTATAATTTTTTGTATTCTTGAATGATGTAGGTTACCTTGGGTCCATCCAACCCTATGATTTGAATGAAGTTGTACTATTTTCTGAGAGTGATGATGTGGAAAGGGTTAGTACATTAGGTCAGTAACTGACATTAGCCTCAATTTGGATGTCAAGGTAGAGGATGATAAACATCACGAGGGCGTTCGAGAAGAAGCTTCGTTGTCCTCTTCAAATGGCACAAGAATGGGAGCTAGAAATTGAAGATCACTCCATTCTGTATGTTTTGTATTTAACTACATTATTGGGAAAAAAATTTCTTGGATATGGTTAAATGTAAATGGATTAATTTTATAGTAAAAGTCATGCTTTCATAAAGGGTTTGGAAACTAATTTCACAATTCAGATTGCTTGTAACGTTGTATTCAAAATTATAATGTGTCCTCAAATTTTTAGTTTACATTGATTTGAATACCTAAGTTGGTTCTGAAAAATTTTGGAGACTAATTTGACAATTAATATCACTTGATATTGGAGACTTTTATTAAAAAATCTAAATTAGTTCTGAGAAGTTTTGGCCTTACACTGGTCTACAAATGGACCCCAAATTCACATTATTTAAACCTTTGTTCATCATATATAATGTGTCTCTAGACTTGAATCTTACAACTATCTTGAGGCCAAGGCTTTGTTCCATAAACCAGAGTGGGGAAATTAAAAGAGCTAATAGTTGGCATATCTAGAATTTTTTGTGGATTGTGTTTTGATCTCTCTTAAATGATATTTGCATAGATATAGTTGGTAGACTACAACCACAATAATTTGGATGAATCATTTATTTGGACCCTAAGTGCAGATGTTAGGAATGGGTATCAATGCCTTAGGCCGGTGAACAACATTTGTCTAAATATGGATGCAAAACAAGCTAATGGTGAAGATAGTGGAATCCATGTTGGAAATGAGCTCATTCTCTTCAGCTGGAAGAACCAAAGCAATCAGAAATGAAATTTTTAGCCCTTTAATTGTAAGTATATTGTAACTCAAATGTAGATTGAAATTTAGTTTGGGTCTTTATTTTACTACCAATTGATCCATGCAAGATTAAGAGGTTTTTTTTGGAGTTTGGTAAACATTATTCTTGTTGGTCTACTTATGTTTGATTTGATTTGATTTATCTCAAACATAGTTGAAATAGTCTATTTTCAATGTCTTTGGTTTTATATGCAAAGAGGAAATATTATACACTATGCAAATGTTAAAGCAGGGTAAATAAAGGAGCAATAGCTTAGAGCTGCATTTTTCCATATGGACTATTTAGTGCATCACAACTGTATATGTATACATAGTGTCTATCTAGCTCATGTTGTGATGAAATAAAAGTAGGCAAGTATGCCCTAGGCCTTATTGGATGTAAAAAAACACATGGTGTATTATGATTGATGTTGAATTTATCGATACATCTTCTGATAAAGCATCAGTTTTATGTCTTGTTGTGTGAAAAATCATGTTCAAACGTTGAGTGTGTTTGATTTGCCAACAACCCATATATATTTAAAAAAATCTTTCTGAACTAATTTTTTTTATATTGTGACTACTTTCCTAGTAGTCATACATATTTTAAGAAAATATTTCTAAACTAAAATGTGATATTGTGATAGTCTTTTATTTAAATCATTCTTCTTCATGGGGTATTGAAGAAGGTACTAAGGAAGTTCTGTCCAAGGTAGGGATTATGGAATTCTGTAGAAAGGACCTTGCCCATTTCATGACTCCTAATTATATGATTTTCATGTAGGAATGCCCAAGACTTCATCTAGAAAAAACCAAAAAAAATTTCTCAAGGAATGGATAAAAAATTATCTAATCTTTCCTTTGAAGTTAGAAGTAGTATTTGAAGAAAGGAAACTGGCAAACCAAGTGAAGGGGTTAAGATTCTTGATGGAGATTTAATTTAAACAAACTTGTTGGGGTGTTCAGTTTGACATCATTACTCTCAGGCATTTGTGAGCAAGAGTATCATGAGTACTGGTAATTTCATGTGTGTTGAATCCATTATGTAAATACTTAAATGCAAGGACCATTTCATTGCACACTTGTGCTACTATTTTTCCAAGGAAGGAGGAAATTCCCTTCATCAAGATGCTCAATTTTTATTATTTTAGGCATTTTGCAATAAGTGATTATATGGTCTTAAGGTTGAGGGAGAGATATTTTCAGGATTGGTGTTTGTTTATTATTTTCATTTCTCTAGATAGTGAAAAGATGTCTCTCACATCTAGTTGACTATACTCCCAATATTTTCAGTGTCAGTTATATAGTCAATAGAATGATTTTTGTTTGTATTCTTATATGTGGGTTCAAGATAAATGAATTCTTTATGCTTATATTTCTATTTGTGGGCTCAGAATCAACTTCATTTGGAAAATGCTTGATGGATTCTCTTCCACTGAGAAGACAAAAATAAGGGATTCATATGCCATAGAAAAGGAAATAAAAATTTATGACATTTATGTTGATCATGTCTTCAAAAATATAAAAGAGAAACACAACTTATGATGTTTCTATTGATCACATCTTTTAAAAAAATGGAATAGAAAACACATTTTCTTTGAATGTGTCTATTGATGAATGTAAACTTTTTTTCTATCAAAGGTAATTATTTTAAATTATGCCACTAGATGTAATTGTTGTAATTTTTTCTATTGGACCTTATTAGATTATGTCAATGGATGTGATTACTATAAGTCATTCTAGTAGGCATAAGTACTGCAAGTTATGGTACTCACCATAATTATTGTAAGCTATGCCAGTGAACATCATTATTGTTAGTTATGCCACTGGACTAAGTTACTATAAGTTATGCCACTAGACGTAATCAATGATATATAGATAAATTAATGTGAGGTTTATATCTTTGGTATCTTGTCTTTTGATTTTATTTCTTACAATCTCTTCTTGGGTTTTCCTCTTCTAGATTTTGGTGAAGGAAATTGGGAGCCTAGTCTATTTTTGTCTATTTAAGAAATGCAGGGTAATCTAGATCCTGAAGTGGCTGAAGGGGTGAAGAGAGGACTATATATATTTATTTTCATGCAAGATTAGCTTGATCTTCTTCAAGCACTAGAGCTTCATTCATTGCCTCACCATTGAGTGTATATCTTTTACTAACTCTTAAAAAATCTAATTGCCTATCAAGGATTATGTTAATTATCTGCAAAATTTAGAATCTTTATCCGCCACATCTGTATTATTTGTTTCACCAGTGAGATTGTGGTGCAACAATTTATCTTTTGGTTTGAGATTTCCAAGTCTGGCACCACCAAAGGATTAGGAACATGTTTGATTGCATCCACTTGGCAATGGGGGATAACTTGTTGATGGGTAGAAACCATAAGAGGATCACTATTATAGTGACTTTTTTTGGGCGAGGAAATATCGATGCAAGGTTTTTTCCCAAAAGAAGGGAAGGTAGACCAAGGGTTTTCCAAAGACCAGAGGATAGCTGATTCTGTGAAGGCATTATTTGTTGGCAAATTTTATGCAAGCTAGTTTTTGAAACCAAACTCCATGTTCAAATATGACATTGATTGAGGAATGGACAGATCTGTTGAGAAGAAAACACATCCTTGTTAAATGGGTTTGCATGAAAAAATAAGTTTAAATGATGTTTGGTATTTCCCTAAACCTTGAATTATTTTCCTCAAGTAATCATTGAAATGTTTGTACTCAAAAGGTGAATTTGGCAAAAAATTATCCAATAAAAAAACTGAGGTCTTTTTACATGATCTAATTCTAAATATGGAGACCAAGAATTAGTGAAAATGAGTGAATCCCCTATAAATAAAGGACTATTTTCAAGAAAATTTTCCCTTCTTGTTTGGCTTTGAAAAAAATAAACACTAGATTATCTGACAGCATTGAATTTTCTGATACATGTAGCCAAAAATCAAGGATTCAATCTTGTAAAGTTGAGAAATACATATCCTTGATCCTTAGCTTTCTCCTATAGCTTTGAAAATCGAGAGGCTATGTGAGCGCTCTGAAAATATAAATGTGGGTAAAAATTTCCTCAGGGACTTCTACATAGATGGAGAGAGCTATGTAGATCTGTCACTTTGAAAATCCCCATAATTGTTTTGCTGAATTAGATAGTCTATAATTAGAACTAACCACCACATGAGCTATCAATATACACAAATCATAAAGCCTAACACATTCATCCAAAGTGGATGTTGCTATGTATAAGACTTCCTTCTATAATGAAACATGTTTGTAGAATGACACTTTAATACACTTTCATTATGTAAAGCTTCAAATATGCTTTCACATAAAAGACCTATTGGTGTATCCTTGCACCTTGTTTTGGTGCAAGTGCTAGTTGTAGATATTAGTAAATTATGGAA
This sequence comes from Chamaecyparis obtusa, assembly GCA_027943335.1. Taxonomy (NCBI): domain Eukaryota; kingdom Viridiplantae; phylum Streptophyta; class Pinopsida; order Cupressales; family Cupressaceae; genus Chamaecyparis; species Chamaecyparis obtusa. The sequence goes on from BSBK01004655.1 coordinate 2,011,322, forward strand.
TGATATCAAAACCATTAGTAATATTTTTAATAATTTTGTCTATATTGTATATTGCTAAAACCATTTATAACAAGAATCTTCACCTGTTTTGTAAATTTTGTGGTTTAATTGATGGTGGAAGCCTATTTTACAGAGTTGTGAGACAGTTTTTCCAAACGCTAATTACGCAGAAGGGAAAACATTGGATAAGGATAAGAAAATGAGTTTGTTCGATTTGTGGGGTTGATTGAAATGCAGGTTTTGAATTGTTTAATGGAGTCCAAGGGATCGCCTAAGCAGTTGCAATATTTTACAAAGCATGCACGCTTAGAATTTGATGGAGCAAATGAGAGGAAAAGATAAAGAATATATGAAAATGGAGATGGCCTCAAAGAATTTTCATCTTTAATTGATAGAATATAAGACATGCACAAAGATTTTAGATAGAAGAGAATGGGCTTTCCAAAGATTTTTATAGTTGAAAATGTGGGTGCCGATGATATCAAGAGGAAGTCTCTTTGGAAGCCCTCATTTGAATGGGGGGATTTTTGTAGCTTTTTTAGTAAAGAAATAACTTTTTGCTACTCTTCCTGTGTAGGTCTGGTGGGTACTAGAAAAATTGATTCATTGTTAACGGGAAAGAGTTGTAAGATGTTCATTTAGTCTTCACTATTCTTAGAAGAAATCAGAGCAGGCATTATTGCATCAAAATTACGTGAAGTTGCAAAATTGAGACACGTTGTTTGTGGTCTCCATTGCAATTCCTTTTGTTCTGATGAATCTAACAATATGTTCTTCCCGTCATAAGAATTGATGTCTTTTTCGATTTCCATGCTACACAAATTTGAAGGGTTTCCACAAGAGGCTTTTGTGAATTTGTGTACATTGTGTTGCATGCTAAGCATTGTTAATAAAAAAAAATTAGGGTTTTTTTGTTGGGTTGTATCAGAAGGCAGGGGACCTAAACTTAAAAATTCTTTTTGGATTATCCATTTTGAATGGCATTGTTGCTTGGAAGCCATCAAATTGTTGATTGGATGATGCATGGGCTATAACAATTACATTTTGGGTTTGTTTTCTGGGATGAATGGGCTTGTATTGTTGGAAGGGTTCATTTGGGTTGAAGTGGTCATTTAGGAGCCTTATTTTGTGATATATTATCATGGATTTGTAATTTCAAGGAATTATTGCCTGGGTGAGATCAACATGTTGATTGAATATTCTTTGGCCAATACCCATTTTGTTTCCTGAGATTAATAAAGTTGTAGGGTTTGGATATGTTGGGTTCTTCACATCGAAGGATATTTTCCCCTATTTGATTTAGGATTAGGGTGTGCATAAATTAAACTCTTTGGGGTCATGTTTTTCTAGTCAGAATGACAACCTCTTGTATTGTCCTAAGCCTTGTGAAGGGGGAGTTTCTTGATACTCTAGGAAGCCTTTGATACATATAGATAAATCTAAAGACAACTAAAAACATAATTTGACTTTTAATGTTTGCTAATGCTCGCCAAATAAAATTTCTATGTTAGAATTCCGCAATCTCGTCGACTGAGAGTTTCAGGTTGCAAGATTGGAGTTTTCAAACTTTGGCAATGGCTTATAATAGATTTTTAAAATTTTCATAGGTAGACATTTTTTAATTGAATTTCTAGAGTCACTATATCATTTCATGTTTGGACAATCAATTCATTGAATAAACACTATCTTTTGTCTATTATTTCTCATTTATTTTTATGAAGTTTACCATTCATTAAATGTTGGTAACATAAACCCGATAAAAAGATTATGCATGACTTTCAAACTGCACCGTATGTATCTGCATGCAACAATCACTCCTTGAAGTTTAAAATATAATCAAGGGTTGGGAAATTCTACCCTATGATCATCAATAAAATGCTAAACTTTTACATGAATTGTTCAAATTGTGACTTTTATTAATATTGTAGATCAAACTATATGTATAAACAGTCCATTTGTCTTAATAAATGCTACGATAAAATTGTGCTTCCAATATTTCCTTACAACGTTATATTTTTATCATATTTAAAATTAGTTGACTAATAATCTCCTAAATACATTGCTAAAAAGATGAGAAAAAGTAGTTATATGCCATAATGACACTACCACTAGACAATAAACTTCTAGATCAAAAAGCAAAGTACAGTTGAACTTAGGGAGAAAGCAATACTATGACAATTCGTTAGCATAAACAAAAATCAACTGCGGTAAATTATTAGTTTGAAACTTAGCTTCCATGTATGATAATGATAACAAATTGAAACATTAATCAATTTTAAACTTATCCAAAAGAGATGTTGAGAAGTTCCAAGACTGCCAACATAAAAAAATATGGCAACTATTGAATGTCATTTGACAATTCTTGTACCTCCTTTAGACATGCAATGAATTGTGTTGCATTGCCAACACGACCAATTTACACATTCTTCAATGTGACCAAATAGATATTTATGGCATGTCAATAACAATTTGAGCTTGTTGATTCCAGATCACTCCTCATTTTTACATTTTGTCATGTGTTTTAAATGATGTAATTATACCACTTTTTCTAGCTATAGTCACAGCTAGTTCCCTCTACAATTGCATCCTACATTAATTTTAGTACTTAAATGCTTACTCTTCTTAGTACTCCATGCCTAAAATTTTTTACTACAACCAACATAATCACATAAAATTCAAATAAAAAAGTAAAGTATTATGAGAATTCACTGACCCTTTTAGAGTAGTAGCTACTTTTTGTTTTGTTAAAATGAATTCTACTTATGGTTATGAACATTACAATGTAATGACATTATAGATTGTAATGATGTTTTGGAGTACAAATTGATAAGTATGACGTGTCCTATACTATATTGGATGTATAGTTTTTAGTGTATATCTTGAATTTATATATACATGATTTCAGGAGAGAAACCTGCATAGCTCATGAAGCCATGAAATGATGAATCAAAAATCTTCTGGCATTGAAAATGGTACTCATGACTCTATGGGTTTTTAATGCATAGTCATCTCCCCAAGAGAAAATATCAAAATGCAAACACACCACCCACAACCACAATAAGAAAAAAGAACCAAAAGTTAATGACAGTGATGAAAAAAATGTTAGAGAGGGGTAAAAGAGGGGGGCAATAAAATTATGATGTCATCAGAAAGCTACTATATTATTGTCATCTATTTCTTCCATGGACAACAATACAACGAACTCAAAGTTTAGTGGGTATGTTTTTTCAAATAGTTTATTGTTGTTTACTTTTTTGGGGGCCTATTTTAAAGATCCCCTAAAAATAGGGAATCTTAATTCTTTAGTATGTATTATTTTGAAAACATTTTCTTTTTAGTAAGGTAGGTGACCAAGTGCTCCATGTTCTTTTGTATCTTCTACTATTGAATTCAATACTTTGAAAGATCGTTAACTGACTTATCATATGAATGTGGTGTAGGATTTTATGGTCTTTTTCCATAATGTAATGACCCGAAAAAGTCATGTAGACCTACTCTTACTAAAATTGTAGATGTACTATGCTAACTTATTGCACTAACAAATGACGTTGACAATGTTCATTTAAACTTTCAAATTCATTTACAAAGTTCAAACAACCTTTTCAACATTTTGGCGGGAACTTTGTTGCTCTACAACCTTGTTTATAATAGCTTTTAAATAAACATGTCGTAGAACAATAGGAATGGAATAACTTTTAAGTGGTGATTAAATTTTTAACTTCAACTAGTGAAAATTCAATATTTTTTAAATAATATTTTATTTAATATCTTATAAAGAAAAAAGTAAGATATGTAACTTTTTAAATATTAAAAATTATTTTGCATTGATATCATTCCTTAAAACATTAGATGTGATATGGGTGGATTATATCTTTGCAATATTTAGGGGATTTCATCAAATGGCCCCATGTTGCAAACTATAACGATTAGATAGTTAAAAATTAATGACAATGTTTTTATTTTTATCATGTTGTAACACAAGTTTGAGCTCATACCCTAAATTTTTTTTACTAGTACAAGTGTTGTACAAGAAACATATCATTAAAGGCCTCTACAATGTTGTTTGTCATGTCTTTTAAGCTTGTATTGGTGCCAAATTTACTCATAAATAAATTATTTGAACTAATTGTCATGTTAGGGTTTGTGAATAAATTATTCTTGCTAGGGTTTATGAACATTTTCATTGTACATGTTCGACTAGATAGTAGAAAAATGCAAATAGATTTATTTTAGGTGCTCAAAATAAATTGAAAGGTGTTATTTTGGTTTTAATATTTATTTTTAAAGAAAAGTGTAAAGTGTCTATGCCATGACAATTGTACATGTGTTAAAATAGGGGTTGGAGAAAAGAGTGTATAAATTAAAAATATGTCCTTGAAGTTGTTGTTTTCAACTTCCTTTACACATTGATTTATAAGGTGTTCTTTAAAAGAAAAGTATAAGGTTGGGGTTTTGGTGAAAAAAACATGGGATGCAAAAATTTGATACAGTTTTCTCCAAAAGCTTTAAATTACATGAACATGGACCGTGAAAACCTAATGCTTTGGAATGCTTAGCCAGTAAGATTTCATCATGCTTTTTGGAATTATAAATTGCTAAAGAAAAGTGGACAGAGATAACACTTTTTATATTATTCTATCAGGTAAGTAATTAGGTTGACTTTTTATATCGTTGCATAAGTTTCTTACTCCTAGCTCGAGTTAACTGTAGGAAAATGCATTGATAAATACTGTATATCCCATAACACCTTACATCACAACTTTGATTCATATGTGAGAAAGGGTTCTAAACCTAGGTTATTTAATAGATACTTGAGACAAAATACCCAAATTTGGGTCTAGGAATGCATGCACTTTATCCAAGACATGAAATGTTGATATAGGTCCAAGAATGCCTCCATTTTTCTAATCATTTGATGCATAGGACTTTTCTTAGCAATTCCTAGGGAAAACTACACTAATTGGACTTTTATTTAACTTAATTTTAATGCATATAATTTCCATAATATTTGTCATTTTCATAGGGCATCATTTTCAAATATCATTTTGTTTAAGAATTAGATTTATAATTAGTATTAATTCATTCTATATGTCCCATCTTTAATAAATAATGATTTACTATAATCCAGTTTTCATGAGTTCAAACTTTTCTCTCTTGGTATTCATTGCATCAAGTGATAGTTTTTATGAGTTTGAACTTTACAATAAAATGGGATAGTTGAGAGAAGGAATAGATCCATAGTTGACTATGCTAGAACACTATTAATTGATAAATAAGTTGTTCAAATATTCTAGAGAGAATCCATAAGCATTGTTGTCTATAGACTCAATCGAGTATAGTTGAAGAAAGGAACCAAAAATACACCTTATGAACTCTAGTTTGGTCACACACCAAATGTAAGTTACTTTAAATTTTTTAGAAGTAGGTGTTATATACTAAAAGGTGCTAGAAATGAAAAGTTTTACTCTAAAGGAGATGAAGGTATATTCCTTGGTTATTCATTAAAGACCAAAACATATAAATTTTTTATCAAGGCTACTAACAAAATTGTTGAAATTGCAAATGTAAGGATTAATGAATTTGTAGAAAGGAATGAAGAGGATAGAAAAAAGGAACCTTAGGATTACAAAATATTTGTTTATGTTTAGGAAGATAATTCGGTTGAAGCAAACAAGCTACATCAAGAAGGAACCGATGAACAAGATGAGCCTACACCGAGAGATGAAAACATTGATGAACAGTCTATCGAGTCTGTATTAGCAAAATATGTGAGAAGACACCACTCATGAAGCATAATTATTGGAGACAAGAGTGTGGGAGTCATGAAAAGAAGTAAGTTGAAGGATAACACATGTTTGATTTATAAATTTGAGCCAAGATTAGTTAAGGATGCACTAGGAAATCAAGATTGGATTAATGCTATGAAAGAATAAATTGATCAAATTGAAAAGAAAAACACCTGGTCACTGGTACCAAGACCCAAAGATAAGAATGCGATTGGAACAAAATGGATTTTCAGAAATAAACTCAATGAGAAAGGAGATGTGATCAGAAATAAAGAAAGTTTAGTCTGCAAAGGGTATGCACAAGAAGAAGGTATTGATTATGGTGAAAAATTTTCTCCTATTGCTAGATTAGAAGGTGTAAGGATATTACTTGCATATGCTACATATAAGGGATTTAAAGTTTATCAAATGTATTTTAAATCTGCATTTCTGAATGAATTCTTGAAGAAGAAGTCTACATTGAATAACCTGAAGGATTTATCCAGAATTGTGATAAGGATATGGTCTACAAGCTACACAAATCACTCTATGGACTAAAGCAAGCACCCTGAGCATGGTATGAAATATTACTCCCTTATTTAGTCAAGATTGTATTTGAAAGGACTAGTGATAATATCAATTTATACTTGAGATGTGATAGTACTAATAAAATTATGATTACTGAGATATTTTTTGATGACATTATATTTGGTGGAAATGAGATAATGTCTAAATCATTTGCTGAGGAAATGAGAAAGGAATTTGAGATCTCCATGATAGGAGAGATTAAATTATTTATTGGACTTCAAATTCAACAAGTCAAGGATGAGATCTACATAAATCAATCTAAGTATACCAAGGAGATCCTAAAAGCATTCAATATGGAAGAATCTAAACCAGTTGGAACACCATTGGCTACCGATTGTAAATTATCAAAGGAATATGAAACTAAGGAAGTAAATGAGACACTTTAACAATCCATGATTGGTAAACTATAGTATGTTGTCCACAACCAACCGGATATTACACATTCAATTGGGATAGTTGCAAGTTTTTCTGCAAACTCAAAGGAGACACATATGTCTCTAGTGAAAATGATATTCATATATTTAAAAGGGACTGAAGATTTCAATTTGTTGTACACAAAAGGAGGATATTTTGATCTCAAAGTATACAGTGATGCTGACTAGGCTAGAAATATTGATGACAAAAAGAGCACTAGTGGCAGAGCTTTCTTTTTAGGAGAAAGACTAGTGACATGATTAAGCAAGAAACAAAGTTATATTTCACAATCTACTGCTGAAGCTGAGTATGTTGTTGCAACTATAAATTGTTCTAACATTGTATGGATCAAACAATTACTTGGAGGTATGCATGAAGAGATTACTGATCTAATTATAATTTATTGTGATAATACCAGTGCTATTAATATATTAAAGAATCTGGTGATGCATTTAAAAACAAAGCATATATCTATTAAGTATCACTACTTGAGAGAGCAAGTACAAGATAAGTTTGTGACATTGGAGTGTGTAAATTCTAAAGAACAAATAGCTGATATATTTACAAAACCACTATCGAAGGATGCTTTTGAGTATCTTTGAGGTAAGTTAGGGGTTCTTCCCCTATCCGATGTTAATTAAGGCATGATGCATATTGCATCAATTCAAGTACTCAATAGAATATCTATCTTGTGAGTTGATTCTAATGTTCACTCTTTAGGTGAAGCCTAAAGTTGTGAAAAAGAAGTTCATGACTGCAATGAGAAATCTATACAATTGAGGTATGATTTGAAAATTTTATGTCTTTGGAATTATTGTCAAAGAGGAATAATATATGGAAGAGAGATGAATGAGATTGATGAAGGGAGAGTACTACTGATGATTATAAAGAGGGAGCATAAGTCAATTGATCAGTAAGGAATAATACATAAGAAAGAGAAGATTGAAACAAAAATTGTTAAAGAGGGACAGTAAAGAAGACTACTACTGATAGAGGGAGAAAGACTTCAAAGGAAGATCAAGTACAACAAAGAGAAGTTACAACTTAGAGGGAGTACATGAATGATAGTGAAGCGTTACCATCATCAATTGAACATTGAGTATCGTTAGTGTTGTCATCAATGCCAAAGAGGGAGATTTTTACCATAGCTGATAGTAATGTTGAAGAGTCATTATTTGATGGTGATGATGATGAAGATCTATCAAGATAAGAGGAATACATGATAATAGAAAGGTTAGATCAGTTAATTGTCTTGTCATTGATGCCAAGGAATTGATTTTTGGTTTATATTAGTAAGTTAAATTGTTTTAGCCACCGAGAAAGATATGTCACTCAGTAAAGGTAAAAGGAAAAAGGAATTAACTCGATAAAGGCAAAGGAACCGAAGGCACCAAATAGAAAGGAAAGGTTTAGGCACTGAGTGAAGTCTACCAAAATACAAATGGAGTCCACACTAAGCAAGGAATAGATATTAAATAAGGATTGAATCAACATTTAATGATTAGCAATGATGAGTTGGATGATCATGATGATAAGAAAAGTTAGTTACATAGATCTATGGACAGGAAAATTCAAGGTGAATATCTACAACTTACATCTAAATGGTTAAAGAAGATGGAAAAAATCTCAATAAAGTTCAAGTTCCTAGTTGAAAATAAAACATGTTACCAAGATCCAGATTCATGACATAATGAATTGGACGGTTAAGATTGATCAAAGAAAAACATAATAGAGGAGATTAAGATGCAAAAATTGTCTATATAATGGATGGGTTTGTATGAACAAATGGATAACAAATTGAATAGTTGAAGGGTCACCGACTGATACACTGAATAAGGAACATAGAGATTCTGAGTGAAAAAGAAGGATTTGATGGAGTGTTGAAGCCAGTGGATAATGAAGATAAAAGTGAAGATTGAAGAGTGCACAAAGGATATAATTGAGCAAAGATAGTTGCAAATCTACAGGTCAATTTATTTACTGTTGCTTACTAGCATTTGTAACAAATAAATCTCTTAACATAGTGGACTTAACAGTCTTATTATAAAATATTTGAAAAATGTAACATTCTAAAGAGTGTTTGAAGCCCTCTAACAAGGCCACTCCTAATAGGGTGAAGATCCTAATAGATTTAAGGTAAATCCCTTAACCGGGTCACACCTAATAGTGTACATTTTAATCTTTAACATGATTGGCTCTTAACCGGGCGTACTTTAGAAGAGTATTTTCTTAGTGGGTGACAATTCCCATGGTGGTTTTTCCCAAAGTTGGGTTTCCACGTTAAATACTAGTGTTACATGTGATGCATGATTTCTGTGAATGATTTACTGATTGTTATAGTTTGTTTACTATTGTCGGTAAAATTAGTGAAGTGTATTTTACTGAGCTGTTGCCTAGCTAATCAGAGAAAAGGTTTTTAAGTATTTAGAATTAGAGATTACTGATTCACTCCCCTCTCCATAATCCAACATATTTTAGTGTCCCTTTTTTAAAATTTCTTAAGGAAATCTATGATGTTAAAAGAACAACCTAAGTTTGCACATTTGGAAAATTCATACCATATAGTGTTTATCTCTTCAAAATGGTTCTAACATCTTATTATAACAATTGATACTTTATTATCTTTCATTCTGGACATTATTTATTAGGAAGTACAATTTGCATTTTTTGTACTGAAATCGGTCCTTCACATTAACATCAAACAAAACATTGGTAATATCCAAACTTCACATGTTAACCCACAACTTGGATAAGAATGTATGTAATGCCTTGCCAAGGAACCCAAGAAAAATTAACCTAAACATGCTACTAAGTTTACATGTAATAATTTTAATTTTTATTAAGAGTTTACAATAACAATACATAACAATGCGGAAGCAATACTATATAATTACAACTCAAACATAGATTGCAAATCTCAAGGGTTCCTTGACCCAGATTATATAAATATTAATTAAACCACTTAATGTAACAATCATACAAAATCTCCACACAATGTAAATAAGTACAACATCATATACATGAAATCCTGATACAACTGATACCACAAGGTATCCATAATGGAAGACATCCTCTACACATGTCGGAGGGTATGTAACAAAATCGATACAAAGTACAATATGATTGATATCCCAAATATAATTGATTCAATGATACAAGAACATAAAATAAGAAAGATAAAGATACATCTCCAACAATGATGAACAAGGAGGTACAACTACTACAAGGATCATCCAAAACTGGTACACAAACATCAAAATCTCAAATGGTAAAAGAATCACTACCACCCAACCTTGTGGAACCTAAATGGTCCACTCCCACCGTGCTAAGGAGATAACAACAGATCCCACTCGGATAACAAACACCAAAATCAATCACAATACAAGTAAGAAAGGGATCCTAAAAACTCTCTATCTCAAGAGGTACAATAGGATATCAAGATAAAACATACTCAACTAGAGGCAACCAACACATGTAGAAAATTTAATATGCATATGGGGAAGTTTTATCACATGAGCCAACTCTAGAGTTATCCTAGTAGTCTCTCAAGACCCCGACACCCTAGTGACTCTATGCGGTATCTGTAATCCTCTCATACAAACGAGGTACCAACTATGCTCTATAAAAATCCATGCAAATGGAAAGCATTATCCCATTAACCATCCTAGCCTATATTGGCACTCAAGACATGGGCGAGGAACACATACATCTTATTAATGTTTCTATTGTAGCAGATTTTATTACGTTATCACTTTATTAAGTCACTTGTAATAAGTTATCTTAGCATCCACTTGCGGGCCCCAACGCCTACTATAATCCACTCCCCACCTATACACTTAATTAACCTACCTAGGCTTACAAATTAGATAACAATAGAATGGTAACAATAATCCTCAAATCAATTCCATAATATAATAGGAACACATTGGTTCTCACATAACCACAATAACATAACAACACTCTCAAAGTGTCCTTAAAATCACAAGCTTGAATAAAACAAGGTTGACCACATATCATATAAAAGATTAATTCAAAATTAATATTAAAATAATAATTACAAAAAGTAACTCGCACATTCCAAAAGTACCCCAGACCCTCTAGTATACAATTTCCAAAAGCCAAAGTCTCAAAACATGCAAAAGTATCCAAAACCAATTCAATTGACTAAAAAAATCATCTTGTTGACTAAAGTTCATTTGACTACAAAAGCGTTCATATAAATGTCTCATACGTAACAATCTATTTAAAATAAAATCTCATGCATATATACTTTTTACATAAGTATTTAACTAAAATCTCCATGCATATCAAAACACCATGTATTTAATAATAAAATAATGTTATTAATTTTCAAAATATAAATATAAATGAAAACATTAATATTAAAATTGCATGCAAAAATTCAATTAATATTTATTTATTAATTATTATTATTTTTAAATAAATAAATAACAGTAATAATAATAATAATAATTTTTACTATTTTTTATTATTTTTAAAATTTTAAATCCAAAAATTAATAAATAATAGTAATTTTAATTAATTAATTTACTTTTTAATGTTAAATCCAAAAATTAATAAATAATAATAATAATTTGTTTTTCCATCTGATTTTAATTTCAAGGGTTTTATGAAAATTTCTAGTCAACCATAACTAAATCAACCTACAAATTTTCTTATCGTTTTTCAACCAAAATTCCTAGGGTTTAGACAAAACATCTATAATCAAATTTTTCTTAAATCTAAATTAACTAATAATCAAAATATGCTTTTCTAAGACCAAAGCATGTAGAATTTTGCTAAGAACAACCTAGGGTTTCATCAAACATAATTTCTTAAATTTTAAATCATAAAACATTCTAGATCTGAGTTTATCAAAAAAATTTCACACAAGATTTTAATAACCAAATTAAACTAAAATAATAGAAAATCAAGCAAAAATAGAATAAAAAATTCAACAAACACTCAAACCCAGAAATTTTATCAAACCAAAATCTCAAGCAATAATTCTACGAAATGTTTAAATTTCAACATGCAATTGCAAACACAAGGAAGACAATCTTTCAAAAAGAAATTGCAATAAGATTCAAAACGCTACCTCAAAATTTACAAGAAGATTTGAAACAACAAATGGCGTAATTGAAGACTCGAAGATTCTAAATTACTCCTAAGCTTTGAAAATAATTCTTCAAACAATCCAAATAATTTTCTCTAAAATCTGGTCTCCTCCAAACTTGTGTTGAGAATAATGGCTAGAAGAATTCCTAATAATAAAAATCTGCCGAGACTGAACTCAACATGCAACTCCAAATAAAAAATTAGAACTCAACATGCAACTCCTAATCAAAATAAGAACTCAACATGCAACTCCTAGTCAAAAATTAGAACTCAACTCACTAACCTTATTTTTATCACATTATGTTGCATTATTAATTATAATTTTAATAACAAAATATGTATTTTTCAATTCTTGACTCTTAACTCAGCTTTAAACTTAAATTCCTAATTCAAATTTATTAAACTTAATGTGTAACTTAAATTTACATATTAATAATTTATTAACTATTATTATTTTCCAACACACTAATAATTATGAAATTGATAATTAAATATAAATTCATTAATTATGTTTCTTAAATTTTAATTTTAGATTTAATAATTAAATAAATCTTTTATTGACAAAATTGGACTTTTAAATTAAGTATTTTTAAATTTAATAATATATTTAATTATTTCTCATTAATTAAATACCATCATATTAATATTTCTATCTTTAATAGGATTTAATTATTTATTCACATAATCAAAATCATAAATCACTTAACCATAATAACATTAAATCACATTAAACCAATCAACAAGACAACATGAGAAATAATTGATTAAACCAAAAAAAGAAAATTCATAATGAGGGAAAGGGTTCACAAGTTCATGTCACCTTGACAAATTTGGATAGGAAACTCGATCAGAAACTTGTTCCTTAATCTAGGACAATAAATGGCTTGGGTTGGGATTGGACCTATATGTTATCTCCCCTCTCTTACCATTTGAGATATTGTGATACAGCACACTCATCCTGACAATTTAGGGAAGTTGATGTTCGGTACCGAAAATCCTGCATAAAATATGAGCATGTACATATATGTATAAATATATATAATAGATCATAATGGGGATTGACTGATCATGTGGATCTCACAAGCAAGTAACTATGACTTTTTCCCTCAACCACATCAAGCATGTCAAACAAAAAAGTAAAACATACATGCTAACCATACACATGCAAGTATGGGGTCAACAAAACCATAAATATAAATAACATCAAATCTATCTAAGGATCTAACATGCACATAAAAAGTGGCCTAAAAGAGTTTGGCCAATTAAATTGAAAATTAAACTATGGGAGGGGTATTTCATCCACCTCCCCTAAAATTAGGCTTACTCTTGGAAGCCTACAAAAAAATAAGGATATGTATCTCTCCATCACCAAGCATCTTACTAAGATAAAAGACAAAACGATATCTAAAAACAAGCCAGAAAATAAGGACATGATATATAGTCATCGAGAGCAATATAATTCTAGTTTAAGAATAAACTAAAAATTGCATTGATCAATCATTCATTATTTAACAATTTAAATAGATCTAAATCTTTATTCATTCACCATTATAGAAAATATCTAGTAATCAATTGTATAAAGCACACATTCGTATTTACATCAAATAATAACTTAAGAGGTTCATGGAAAAATAGTTAATGCAACATTCATATAAAATCCAATTCGAACATACAAGTCTAATTTCATACCTCTAGGTTCATAAATAATAGTCTAAAATACAAAAGAGTTATATGTCTATATTTTTGTTTCAAGTTTTGACAGTTTATACATTTAGTGGATGTACAAATTCTTAGAGTCCCTAGTGGAGAAACTTGGACTCTAATACCAAGTGTAATGCCTCATTAGGGAACCCAAGAGAAATTAACCTAAACATGCTACTAAGTTTATAGAATAATTTTAATTTTTCTTAAGATTTTACAATAAAAACAATGCATAACAATGCGGAAGCAATACAATATAATTACAACTCAAACATACTAGTATAACTCAAACATAGATTACAAATCTCAAAGTTCCCTTGATGTAGATTACGTAAATATTAATTAAACCACTTAATGTAACAACCATAAAAAGTCTTCACATAACGTAAATAAGTACAACATCATATACATGAAATCTTGATACAACCGATACCACAAGGTATCCATAATGAAAGGCATCCTCTATACATGACGCATGGTATGTAACAAAATCAACACAAAGTACAATATGATATCCCAAATATAATTGATACAATGATATAAGAACATAAAATAAGAAAGATAAGAATACATCTCCAACAATGATGAACACGAAGGCACAACTTCTACAAGGATCATTCAACACTGATACACGAAAGTTAGAATCTGAAATGGTTAAAGAATCACTACCACTTGACCTCGTGGAACCTAAATGGGCCACTCCCACCATGCTGGGGAGATAACAAAAGAATCCACTTGGATTAAAAAAAACCTAAATCAATCATAGTACAACTAAGAAATGGATTTTGAAAGCTCTTTGTCTCAAAAGGTACAATATGATATTAAGGTAAAACATACTCAACCAAAGGCAACCAACACATGTAGGAAACCTAAGATGCATATGGGGAAGTGTCATCACATGAGACAACTCTAGAGTTATCCTGATAGTCTCTCAAGACCCTGACGCCCTAGTGACTCTATATGGTATTAGTAATCTTCTCATACAGACGAGGTACCAACTATGCTATATCCAAATCCACGCAGGCAATGAACATCATCTCACAAACCATTAGCGTACACTAGCGCTCAAGGCATGGGTGAAGAACACAATCATCTTATTAATTTTTCTATCCTAGTATATTTTATTATCACTTTATTAAGTCATTTGCAATAAGTTATCCTGACAGCCACTTGTGGGCCCCGATGCCTACTGCAAGCCTCGCCCCACCTATACACTTAGTTAACCTACCTAGGCTCACAAAGTAGATAACAATAGAATGATAACAATAATCCTCAAATCAATTCCATAGTCTAACTAAAACACACTGGTTCTCACATAGCCACAATAACATAACAACACTCTCAAAGTGTCCTTAAAATCATAAGATTCAATAAAACAAGGTTGACCACATATCATATAAAAGATTAATTCAAAATTAAGATTAAAGTAACAATTACAAAAAACAACTTGAGCATTCCAAAAGTACCTTAGAGCCTCTAGCATACAATTTCCAAAATCCAACGTAGTTCCCCAGTTACAATCAATCAAAGTCTCAAAACATGCAAAGTATCCAAAACCAATTTATAAATTTCAGTTGACTATAACAATCTATTTAAAACAAAATCTCATGCATATATACTTTTTACATAAGTATTTAACTAAAATCTCCATGCATATCAAAACACCACATGTATTTAATAATAAAATAATGTTATTAATCTTCTAAATATAAATATAAATGAAAACATTAATATTAAAACCCGCATGTAAAAAATCAATTAATATATATATTTTTTTTCAATATAAACAAATAACAATAATAATAATAATAGTAATTTATTTTTGTGTTTATTTTTTAAAAATTTTATATCCAAAAATTAATAAATAATAATAATTTTAATTTATTTATTTACTTTTTAATTTTAAATCCAAAAAATAATAAATAATAGTAATAATTTTTTTTTTCATTTGATTTTAATTTCAAGGGTTTTATGAAAATTTCTAATCAACCCTAACTAAATCAATCTATAAATTTTCTTATTATTTTTCAACCAAAATTTTTACGGTTTAGACATAACATCTATAATGGAATTTTTCTTAAATATAAATTGCTAATAATCAAAATATGATTTTCTAAGACCAAAGCATGTAGAGTTTTGCTAAGAACAACCTAGGGTTTCATCAGGCATAGTTTTTTAAATTTTAAATCATAAAACATTCTAGATCTAGATTTATCAAGAATTCTTCACATGAGATTTTAATAACCAAATTAAATTAAAATAATGAGAAATCAAGCAATAACAGAATTAGAAATTCAACAAACACTCAAACCCAAAAATTTTATGAAACCAAAATCCCAAGCAACAAATCTATGAAACATTTAAATTTCAACATACAATTGCAAACACAAGGAAGACAATCTTTCAAAAAGAAATTGCAATAAGATTTAAAACTCTACCTAAAAATTCACAAGATCTTAAACAACAAATGGCCGAATTGAAGACTCAAAGATTCTATATTACTCCTAAGCTTTAAAAATAATTCTTCAAACAATCCAAATAATTTTCTCCAAAATTTGGTCTCCTCTAAACTTGTGTTGAGAATAATGGCTAAAAGAATTTCTAATAATGAAAATCCCCCAAGACTGAACTCAACATGTAACTCCAAATCAGAAATTAGAACTCAACATGCAACTCCTAATCAAAATAAGAACTCAACATGCAACTCCTAATAAGAAATTAGAACTCAACTCACTAACCTTATTTTTATCACATTATGTTGTATGATTAATTATAATTTGAATAATAAAATATGTATTTTGTAATTATCAACTCCTAACTCAACTTTAAACTTAAATTCTTAATTCAATTTTATTAAACTGGATGTGCAACTTAAATTGCATATTAATAATTTATTAACTATTATTATTTTCCAACACATTAATAATTATGAAATTGATAACTAAATATCAATTTATTAATTATGCTTTCTTAAATTTTAATTTTAGATTTAATGATTAGTTAAATTCTTTATTCACAAAATTGGAATTTTAAATTTAAGTATTCTTAAATTAAATAATATATTTAATTAATTCTCATTAGTTAAATATCCTCATATTAACATTTCTATCTTTAATACGATTTAATTATTTATTCACATAATCAAGCCCATAAATCACTTAACCATGATAACATAAAAATCACATTAAACCACTCAACAAGACAACATGAGAGATGCCTAACTAAACTAAAAACACCAAATTCATGTTGAGGGAAAGGGTTCATGAATTCACATCACCTTGACAAATTTAGAAGGAAACTCAATCAGAAACTTGTCCCTTAGTTTAGGACAATAAATGGCTTGAGTTGGGATTGGACCTATATTTTATCTCCCCTCTCATACCATTTGAGATATTGTGATAGGGCACACTCATCTTGATATTGTGATGTTTGGATGTCTGGTTTGAAATTTGGATGTTTTGATATATTCTATTGAGTTTGGATGTCAGATATGTAGTATGTTCAGATGAATGGCGAAGGAAGGTCACTCAAGAGGTGAATGGTGAAGGAATGTCACTCAAGAGGAGGAGTCATGCATCTCATGGGTTGATGTAGAGGTTGTCTACATGTTTCATGTCAATTTTGAGTTCCTAACATGATGATTTGATCAAGTTATGGTGTCAAAAATGATGACTAGTTATTTTGATGATTACCAGTATTACAATGTTAGAAAGTTGCGGAGATTTGGTTTGCGCATGTGCTCAAGGTGAGATATTTGGTTGCGTAATTGGAAATGTGTTAAGGACATAAAAATGTGTCTACCATTCAAAGCATTTGTGGTTTTGATGATCTGCAAGGCATTTTCAAGTATTTTAGTTGAGGATAAAGTCTTATTGAAGTTTAACATAAGATGTTGATAGATCTGATGGGTGTGACAGATTTGAATATTTATTTGAGCTTCATGATGTCTTTGGATGATCTAGGATTATGTACCTGATGAGTTGGAAACTCACATTGATTTAGGTGACCAAGTATAATGAATTTAAGTTATGTTGCTGAGTCCTTAGCTAACATTTCAAGAAAAGATGATAAAATGACTTATGTGAGATCAGTTTAATATGTTTTAGGGTTGTGGTTATGATCTCAAGGTGTTTCTGATGGATCTAAGGAATAATTGGAAAACATGCAACGATCCTGATGGTTCATTTTGGCTTGGGGAGATGAATGTTTGAGGATTAGGTTCTGCTAACCTAGTTCTTGATAAATATGATGAATTAGGGTTTGATTTGTATTTCCATGTGTGTGCGCTAAATTTTGAAGGATTGCAGAAGAAAGAGGTTGCTAGTGAAGCACTTTTACAAATCTATTGAGGGATGGATTTCTCATCTGAATATGGAAGAGAAATATATACCAAGGGATTTGGCTATAGTGAAATAAAACTAAACAAGACATAGGTAGATGGTATCATACAACTCATGAATTCTCATATTGGTGTCTAATAGTGATTGTAGTCACTGTGACTTGGATTGTAAGTCAGCGGGACTTCCTTAGGATTGGAGCCCGAGGAAGACTGAGTAGTGAACTATAGGTGATGTGCTTGAATGCATGTGTATTCCTTATATTGTAATAAGTTTGTACTTATAACAAGGTATTAGTATTATTATGGTTATCAACCCCACTGTGGTTTTTGTACACACTAAAATATGCACTTCTATGAACCATTACATGCAAGGTTACTCAAGAGTGAGGCCTCACAAAGTGGCTCATAGCTCTCTATGCATGGAGTTGCAAGGGACTATGAGTTTTGCTCTCAACTAGAGCTACAAGAAGGTGACCTTGCTAGTCAACCATACAATGAGAGATTCAAGTGAAGACAAGGGCAACAATGCCAATATCTCCAAGAATCCAATATGAAATGCAATGTAATGCAACTAAGATGAAGATACAAATGTGCAAGCTATGCTATGAAAATGGAAGTACAATGCAACTAATCTATGAAAGGAAATAGCAATGGATTACAAATCCTTCCTATTTAGACTATGTGAGATTGCATAAAAGGAAATCTACACTAAGAATTCCATGAATGCAACTATGAAAGCAAAACTATTATGAAATGCAACTAAGAATGTCAAGGCTTCAAAGCTTGAGTGTCTTCAAAGAGAGCTCCAAAACCTGCAGCATAACAATAGCATAAAACAAGGATATGCAAATGAAGGAGAGAGCTCTCCTTTTATAAGAAATGAGGAGAAATGGACCATGGAGATTAAGAGGCAAAAGATCTTAATCGGCGGTGGAGCTTGAAAGAGGAGCAATCCATGTGCACAAACATCCTCCAATGAAAGTGAAGTGTTGACTTTTGAGCCTCATGTGAGACAAAAAGTACTTTTTCCCTTTTTTATAAAATAGGAATAATGTTTTATTTGTGCAACTTAGGATAAGAGGAAAGGTGGGCTTTTTATTTAATTGAAAGGGGAGGAAATATTCCTTTTAATTAAATAAAGACTTAGGATAAATGGTTAGCCCATAGGATAAAAATCCAATATATGATCGAAATTAGGATTTGATCAAGAGATTGATAATGTTGAAAATATTGATTAATGATCAAAATGATTCAGGATTGATAAATCAAATAAATGGGGCCCGAAGTCTAGGTGACCATTTTAGGGTGCATACAGTTTTTACCCAATTTGGGTTTCCACAAATTTTTTTTTTTGCAAATCAGTATTAAGGGTTTTACATTTTAAGGGTTTAAGGGTTTCAAGGTTTAAGTGTTTTGGAAGCAACTAATTCACCCCTCCTGATGAGACGAGAGTTTGCCTTTGTTTTATGCTTTGTTCCTAGACATTCCCAAAACATTTGTGTGACTTTTTAAGTGCTTGAATTTGTATATATGCTATAAGTACAGATAGATCCACAAAATTATGGGTATAAAATAGTAGACACACCTTGCTAATATTATATATATACTACAGTATTTCATATAATGGTTTTAATGTGTGTCTTAATATTTGGATGAAATTGACTAAGTTGAATACTTGAATATACATGCATACACTACTAATCTGCCAGGATAGAAGGAACGACTAGAGAGTAAATCGGTTGCATTGACAAGGAAGTGATGATGTTTTAGCCATGATAAGAAGAATTATTAAGACAACCGCGGGACATGCCTGTAGAATTGAAGGAACGAATGTCTCAGGGAATATAGGGGCACAACCATGCTAAATCTTCTCTAAAATCAATATTTTGTTGAGATGGTTGTTTGGTCTTTATGATCTTCCATTGTGGACTGATGTGTTCTTGATGTAGGAGCATCCTGGGTGTAAGAGCAATCTTGCATCACCCAAAAATATTTCTATTTTTGTATTCAATAAGGACTAT
Source organism: Chamaecyparis obtusa (assembly GCA_027943335.1). Lineage (NCBI taxonomy): Eukaryota > Viridiplantae > Streptophyta > Pinopsida > Cupressales > Cupressaceae > Chamaecyparis > Chamaecyparis obtusa. Next base: position 2,031,268 of record BSBK01004655.1, read on the forward strand.
CTTGTGTAGAGCAGCTATTTATGGAAACTTTCTATTTTTTAGTAAGTTGGTCATCTGATCTCAGAATGTTCTGATTTCTTCCCTAGAGGTTCATTTTGGTCATATCAGTCTGCTAGTAAAGTTTCATTGACAGAACAAGTCTAGCTTTGTAGATATTGAAGATTTTCGGTATTGGCAACAGGGTACAAAAACTTTGAACTCAGTTTTGAAGGCTTTAGAGGCCTCGGATGAGGTCAAAAATTTGGCTAACAAGTGCTTGCACAAGGCAAGCTTGTAGAGTGCTTCGTAGCCTTTTCAAAATGGGGTTATAATAGTCAATCGGGTCAACTGGCGATGACTTATGGTCTTTGGAAGTTGGGTCACCTGAAATGGCGGAGAATGATTTTCCTTCAAAATTTTTGTTTGGGTTTCAAAAGTTATTTTGAGCTTACTTTCATGTAATAAATTGTAAAATAAAATAATTCTAAGTTTGGTTGGCCTTGTTAGCTAAAATTCTAGAACCTTCCCAGGTGGTGGAAAATTGCCTATATAAGGAAGGTTGTAGTGTTGTCTTAGGCAGTTCTGAGTAGTAGATCTGGGTATTGATTCGAGGCTTTGTCCTACATAATATTGTAAGGGAATGCCCATGTGGCTTTGCATATTGTAATTCTGAAAGTTTTTAATTCCACATTTATGGAGATAATAAGAAGCCCATTTTCTGTTCTTGCATATTATTGTTGTTTCTCTATTTTTGTTATGTGTTTGTGGTATTAAGGGGAGCACCCTTCATCAAGTGGTATCAGAGCAAGAGTTCCTAAGTGTGTAAATAGATCGCCGACTATGAGGTAGTTTGCACCAGGACCGTGGTTAGGGTTTCAGTGCGCAACACGAAAATACCTCCACGAAGGGAATGTGGCAGAAGAGCTGGTGTTGTAACACCTGAGGTTAGAGTGCTCCAAAGACAAGTGTGAGCATTGCAAGAAGAGATTCGTAGAGAAATGAATCTAAATGTCAGAGATGAAAGCGAGGATGAAGCCAAAGAAGAAGATCAAGAAGGAGAAGTCAAAGTTGTGAACCAGGAGGAAGAAAGACTTTTTCAAGCCATTTTCAAGATCGAAAAAAGACCTAAGATTGAGGTTCCTACATTTTAGGAAATCTTAACCTAGAGGAGTTGATTGACTAGATACATTAATGTGAAGAATATTTTGAGTATGAAGATATTGAGGATCCTGATAGGGTCAAATTCGCAAAGGCTAGATTGAAAGGTCATGCGAAGATCTGGTGGCAAGAGATTCAATTGGAGTGAAATAGAAGAGGGAAAGATAAAATCACAAGATGGGATCAGATGGTGGATAAATTAAAGTGATAGTTCATCCCTGTTGATTATGAGCTTGACCTACTGAAGAAAATGCAAAGTTTAAAGAAAGTGGGACGATCTGTTTAGGAGTATATAGAGGAGTTCTATCGAATCCTCATCAGAACAAGCCATGCAGAAGCTAATAAGGAGAAAAGTGCCCGTTACCTTAATGGGTTGAGGCCAAGCATTTAGGAGGAGTTGAATCTAGTTCGAATGAACAATATTGAAGAGGCATACCAGTTTGCCCTAAAAGTAGAGGAAAAGTTGAACAAGAAGTTAGAGAGAAGACAAAATAGAAGAGGTCACGGTGGATGATCTAGTGGATGGTCATATGGAGGCCGAAATGAAGATCTGAAAAAGAAGGATAAGGCTAGTAGCAGTGAAAATCAGAGAGGAAACAATTCCAATCGTTTCCAAGATCAGAACAATAGAGATCATAGAGGAAGAGGAAGAGGATAAGGTTCAGGAAGAGGAGGCTTCCGCGAAACATGTTTTCACTGTGGAGAAGAAGGTCATAGGGCATTTGAATGTCCTTAATGCCAAGGAAGGATGGATAGGAGGAATGAAGGCCAGGCCAGAGTGGCACATGTAGATGAAGATGCCAAATCATCAAATTTTGAAGATGCTAAAAGAGGAGAAACACTGATTAACAGAAGAGTCCTATTAAGTGATGAGAATGAACCTAAGCAAAGGAGGAGCTTATTTTGCACCAGGTGCAAGTGTGAAGGTAAATATTGTGATGTGATTATTGATAGTGGAAGCATTGACAATTTGGTGTCAGAAGAGATGGTAACAAAGTTGAAGCTCAAGAGACAGAAACACCCACATGCATATCGGATTGCTTGGGTACAGGATGACCACAAGGTCATGGTCAGTGAATAGTGCCTAGTAAAGTTCAAGATTGGTGGATACCATGATGAGGTACTATGTGATATCATAGCTATGGATGCACGTCACATGTTGTTGGGTAGGCCGTGGTAGTTTGATAGGTGTGTTGTACATGATGGTCATACGAATACCTATTCCTTGACAAAGGATGGAGTGCGACATAAGCTAAAGCCATTGAATGACACATAAGAAAAGGTATGTGGTAGTGTAAGAATAACTTTTGTTGATGGAAGAAAATTCCTAGATGGTATGAGGCATGAGCATGTGTGTTTTTCTTTAATTCCAAAAGTTGGTAAAGAGGAAGTAGAAGATGTACTTGTAGAAGTTGCAGATTTGTTGAATGAGTTTCAGGATATTGTGTCTGATAATGTTCCTGATGGATTACCACCAATAAGGAAGATCAATCATCAGATGGACCTGATTCCAGGAGCTAGTTTTCCAAATAAGGCAGCACACAGAATGACACTAGCAGAAAGTGAAGACCTGAACATACAAGTACATGAGTTATTGCAAACATTAGAGGAACATATGATGCATATTTGCATGGTGTTTGAGAAGCCGAGAGATGAGAAACTGTTGATTAATTTAAAGAAGTGCAGTTTTGTGAAGAAAGAGTTAGTGTATTTTGGATTTGTAGTTTCAGCAGAAGGTCTAAAAATGGATTTAGAGAAAGTACAGGCTATCATTGAATGGCCTACTCCAAGGAGTGCTACTGAGGTAAGATCTTTTCATGGTTTGGCTAACTTTTACAGAAAGTTTATCAAAAAATTTAGCAGTATTTGTGGACCCTTGAATGAAACAATGAGAGGGGATAGAAAAGAGTTCAAGTGGACTAATGGGGCAGATAAGAGTTTTAAACTGTTGAAACGGAAAGTTACAAAACAACCTATTTTAGCACTTCTAGATTTTAATAAGGTGTTCAAGTAGACTGTGATGCTAGTGGTACTGCAATAGGAGCTGTTATGAGCCAAGAAGGTAAACCTATTGCTTATTTTAGCGAGAAGTTAAATGATGCCAAGAGAAAATATTCTATTTATGATCAGAAATTTTATGCTATAGTTCAGGCATTGAAGAAGTGGAGACACTATTTGCTTCCTAAGGAGTTTGTTTTGTATATTGATCATCAAGCTTTGCAATATTTGAATAGTCAAGGAAAGTTGAATCAAAGGCATTTGAAATGGGTTGAGTTTTTGTAGAGTTATACATTTGTTTTGAAACAAAGAAGTGAAAATTCTAATAGGGTTGCAGACACGCTTAGTAGAAGGCAACTATTGATGACAGATATGAAGATTGAGGTGGTTGGGTTCAAGGAACTCAAGAATTTGTATCCAGAGGATCCTGATTTTGGTGAAGCTTAGAAAGCTTGTATAGAACTTGTTACTCTAGACAGGATGAAGTGGTTGGATTTCATCATTCAAGATGATATGCTATTCAGAGGGAGTCAGTTGTGCATTCCAAGAAGTTTTATGAGGGAGAATCTCATCAAGGAGAAGCATAGCGGAGGATTGGCCGGACATTTTGGTCGTGATAAAACCCTTGCTTTGGTTAGTGAGAATTATTATTGACCACAGTTGCAGCAAGATGTCAATAATTTTGTACAAAGTTGCAGAGTATGTTAGATGGCGAAAGGAGTGAAGCAGAATACTAGGTTGTATCAGCCATTACCTGTACCAGAGAAGCCTTGGGAGGATATCAGTATGGACTTTGTTCTTGATTTACCAAGGACACATCGGGGACATGATTCAATTTTTGTGGTGGTTGATAGATTTTAGAAAATGGCACATTTTATTCCCTGCAAGAAGACTAATGATGTTGTTCATGTAGCAGAATTATTTTTTAGAGAAGTGGTGAGACTACATGGTTTGCCAAAGAGTATAGTTTCAGATAGGGACACTAAGTTCGTTGGATATTTCTGGCGTACATTGTGGAATAAGTTAAAGATAGATTTGAAGTTCAGTTCATCACATCATCCACAGACTAATGGATAGACATAGGTCGTGAATAGGAGTTTGAGAAATTTTATGAGATGTTTGGTTGGAGATAAACTAATAGGATGGGATTTGATTTTACCACAGGCAAAATTTGCATACAATAACTCTATCAATAGAAGCATTGGTAAATCACCATTCCAAATTGTATATGGGAGTAGTCCAAGAAATGCATCTGAGTTGAGAAAGATAGATAAAGGAGAAATAAGTAGTGCTAAAGCTGAGGATTTTGCAGAACATTTGAAGAACATCCATGAGGAGGTGAGGAAGCATATTACCAAGATGAATGTGTAGTATAAGGCTAAGGAAGATGAGAAAAGGAGGCATAAGAAATTTTAGGTTGGAGATGAAGTCATGGTTCATTTGCAGAAGGAAAGATTTCCAGTTGGTACATATAACAAGTTGAAAATGAAGAAGTTTGGGCCATGTAAGATACTGAAGAAGCATGATTTAGGAAATGCATATGAGGTCAAGTTTCCTACTGAGCTGAATATTTCACTAGTATTTAATGTTTCAGATCTGACAGAGTATCATGAAGGAGGTGTTGAAGATGAGGTTACAACAACACAGTGGAGTATTCTAGCAACTAGTTCAGCTATCAAGGAGATTGAGGACATACTGGATAGTCGTGTTGGCAGAAGCACAAGGAATAGGACATATGAAGAATATCTGGTCAAGTGGAAAGGACGATCTATTGAAGATTCATCATGGCTAACAAAGGAGGAGGTTAACCGTCTTGGTTTTCCTCTGCACACCTGAGTTGTGACAGGGTCACTTCTCAAATTACCTCGGGTGTAAGAGCAATCTTGCATCATCCAAAAATATTTCTATTTTTGTATTCAATAAGGGCTATCTTGTGCAGAGTAGCTATTTATGGAAACTTTCTAGTTTTTAGTAAGTTGGTCGTCCGATCTCAGAATGTTCTGATTTCTTCCTAGGAGGTTCATTTTGGTCATATTAGCCTGCCAGTAAAGTTTCATTAACAGATCAACTCTAGCTTTGTAGATATTGAAGATTTTCGGTATTGGCAACAAGGTACAAAAACTTTGAACTCAATTTTGAAGGCTTTAGAGGCCCCGGATGAGGTCAAAAATTTGGGTGACAAGCACTTGCGCAAGTCAAGCCTGTAGAGTGCTTTGTGGCCTTTCCGGAATGGGGTTATAATAGTCAATCGGGTCAACTGGCGATGACTTATGGTCTTTAGAAGTTGGGTCACCTGAAATGGTGGAGAATGATTTTCATTCAAAATTTCTATTTGGGTTTCAAAAGTTATTTTGAGCCGACTTTGATGTAATAAATTGTAAAATAAAATAATTCTAAGTTTGGTCAACCTTGTTGGCTAAAATTCTGCAACCTTCCTAGGCGATGCAAAATTGCCTATATAAAGAAGGTTGTAGTGTTGTCTTAGGCAGTTCTGGGTAGTAGATTTGGGTATTGATTCGAGGCTTTGTCCTACATAATATTGTAAGGGAATGCCCATGTGGCTTTGTATATTGTAATTTTGAAAGTTTTTAATTCCACATTTGTGGAGATAATAAGAAGCCCATTTTCTATTCTTGCATATTGTTGTTGTTTCTTTGTTTTTGTTATGTGTTTGTGGTATTAAGGGGAGAACCCTTCATCAGTTCTCCTTTCTTCATGGATGAATCAGTCAAAACTTATCTAAATGTTCAAATGTCAATCCTATATATAGGGATATGATTGTTGGAAATCTAGTTAGACAATTGTATTACTGTTATATTGAGAAGCAAGTTACTCTTTGGTTCTGTACAACATTTTGATGTAATCAATTTTTTGAATATATGAAATGAAGAAGTAATTTGAATTCTCTTATATGTTCATAGTTGATATAAACCAACCAAGGGGGCCCACTTGGGAGGTGGAATAGATTAGAGTAGAATAAGTAGTTTAGTTGTTTTCAATATTTGAAGTAGCGTTCACTACTTTCTCCTGCAACATTATACTTGTGTTTGTTCTTGCAACATATGCAGAGATAGCCATAGTACATGAGTTGGAATGATAGGATATGTTGAAGTTAAATTTATGGTTGTTTGCATCAGTTTTATTTATAATGTTGTGTGTTTTACTTTCCTACAGTAATAGCCTAGTTGTTTCTATGTATTTTCCTTTCCTGTAGCTTAAGTAAGATGACTTTATGAGAAGCTCAGTGCACAAACTGTGTTGTTCCATTTCAAGTATATGTCCTTAAGTTGACAATTTAAATGTCCTCCGTGATGGGGAAATAATACCTAGTTTGAATACACTATTCCTAGGAAAGGCTTTGGCATGATTATTATTACCTATTATGGGGTTGTTCATTTTTGGTGCCATTGTTGGGGATGGTGTCAAGCTGAGAATCCTATTGAGTCATTTTAGATAGTTCCCTATTTTCTAGAAATAGTTTTTAGGTCTGGACTTTCTTCACGAATTCACTTAACCACTTGCATGCATCGAAGGGGAAGAAGAAGAGATGTCCATGGAAGATTTATCCCAAGAGAATCACTTAATTTAAATGAAGAGTCTGCAGAAATTGAACTACCTTTTGTTGATGCGAGTCTGAAATTTCCTCCATCAACTTCATTAGTAGAGGACCCATTTGATCCATCTGACCTTCGGCCTTTTGCTGAGATTTTGGCTAGTTTTCTTGCAAACTCCACCTCAAGTGCAACAATTGCTAATAATAATCCTTTGAGCATAAACACTTCCCAACAACAAATTCATTCCCAATTACCCGTAGTAATGGCCCAGCCTACATTTCCATTTCCACTTCCTAGCCTTATCAATAATGCTAATCTAAAGAACATACCCATTGCTGCATTACCGAAGTTTTATAGCCTAATAAATGAGGACCCTGACACCTTTTCATTTGAGTTCGACATTCTCTGCCGAATTTTTGACTATAACACTAATAGTCATAAACTCAAATTATTTCCAGCCACATTAAAGAATTCAGTCCTAAGATGGTTTATGGGACTAGGGGCTAATGCATCAATTGGTTGGAATGAGATGCAGGCCCTATTTCTACAAAAATATAAAGAATATTGTAAGGGGGGGGGGGGGGGGTGATTTGAGAGGGGATGACATCTTCTGAATGTGACAAAAAGAAGATGAGACTCTGGAAGACTACATTTCATACTTCTTATACAATCTGTTGAAGAATCCTCAACATGCGTTGTAGGAGGATTCACAAAAACTCATCTTTTCGAGAGGAGTAAATGACAACTGTCTCGAAGCACTGGACCTTATGGTTGGAGCAGATATATCTCAATCTTCTTGGGATGATCTTAAAAAAATCTTCTTCGACTATTCAAGATCAACACTAAAGAAGGGCAGGGGATTTCGTCCCACATTGCAAAAGGAAATAGCTCTGGTATATCAAAGATGGAAATCTCAAATTTGTTGTCAGATTTCAAAAAAGGCATTATTAATGATGTTGCCACCCACCTAGATACAATGCAAGCTAAAAAGAAACATGAAGAAGCTGAGTTAAAGTTAGCTGAGTACTGCCCCCATTGTAGACATCAAGAGAAGGATTGTCGGTGCAAGATGGTAGAAAATCTGGAAACACAACATATTCCTATGAAGTTCAGGAAGATAGAGGGAGAGGATGAGAAAGTCTTCTTCATTTCTCAACGTCACCGATGGGCTCCAAGATAAGGTATGCCTCAGGACCCTTTGCAATCTTTCAATAGTTATAATAGCCAATGGAAAAACCAACATTCCCAATATCCTTCATAGTCCTTCCAACCTATGTGGAATAATGCCTGGCCAAATACTAAGTTGAACAAGTGGTATAACTCCCAACAACCCCAATGGCCACAACCACAATCTCAAAATTAATGGCAGCCACCACAGGGAAATTGGAAACCATATAATCAATGGAGGGACCTCAACAATGGCCTAATCAGAATCTTGGATATCAATCATTACCACCTCCAGTTCCTCAACCAACACTTATGCCACCTCCTGTAGCCACAAGTTCTCCTCCACAACCAACACAATTACATGCTCAGCCATAGCCAAATCCTAATAATAAGCAACGACAACCAGTCTACACTGTTGAAGCTCAATAGTACCTTGCTTATGCATTGGACATAAATGACATTCACTTGAGATCTGGTTCTACTTTGCCAACACCAAAACCTTGTGTTATAATGGAAGTATCAGACACCCCTATAGCATCAACACCACAACCAGAAGCTACTTTTCCAAATCTAGCCTTACCAACTAAGATGCCAAACCAAAATGATACTCAAATTAAAGCTAATCCTCATTTTCCTCAGAGGCTTAGGATGGACAAACCTATGCTCCAAGAAGAAGCACCATTTGATATCCTTGACCAATTAAAGAGCATGCATATCCAAATCCCACTATTTCAGGATATCAAAGATGTTCCACTCTATAAAAAAGCCATTAAAGAAGCATGTCTTAAGAAACCTGGAAGAAAGAAAAAGGATCCCCAAATAGTGCATTTCATAGGTCAATTGGATGATATAATGTTAGGAAAAATTGTGACTCCTAAGTACTTTGATCTAGGAAGCCCAGTTGTTGATGTGATAATTAATGACCAATTAATAAAGAATATTTTGATAGACTTAGGTGCTGCTATAAATGTCATGACCAAGGATAATATTCATAAGTTGAGTATAGAGGGATCAAGGATAGCTCCAATAGTTTTACAACTTGTAGATAGTTGAACTGTCACCCCAGATGGCATAATCAAAGATATAGTAGTCACATTGGACTCTTGGGAATACCCTGCTGACTTTATGATACTATCACCCAAAGTATCCCTTGCTACTTATCCAGTAATCCTTGGAAGACCATGGTTAGCAACAAAAAATGATAATATCAGTTGTAGATCATAAAATATAACCATCTCTGATGGCCAAACCATCAAGAATTTAGCATTATATCCTCCAGCCCAACCACAAGCAGATTTGAGCAATCTTATTTGGCTAAACTTGGGAGATGAGGAAGAAGAAATAAACTTTGTTTCTCAACTGATGATGCTATTTATATAAAATATTTTTTGAAACTACAAGAAGATGATGATGTCCTTCAGATTATCCTTACAAATGATTGTGCTACAACAAAAAATATTTCTCAAAGTTCAATTATGTAATTGACTACCTATGAAAATTGTGTCCTACCAATAGAACCTGAAGTCATCCATCAATTATTACCTTGTGAGATATCAACTAGCCCTATATCAGAAGCCTCAATGCTAGAGCTAACAACTACTATAGAACTCTCACCTAGCCATAACCTTCATGTTAACAGTAAATGATCACAGTAACAATTAAAATTTTTAACACAACTCCTATATAAACATGAAAAGGATTTTTCTTGGGACTACGGGGATATGAAAGGATTAAGCCCAAAACTCTGTACCCATAGGATTTACATCAATGAAGATAATCTACCTCTCCGTCAGCCATAGAGATGAATCAACCGAACCCGAACCCTCAGAGAAATTGTGAAAACAAAACTATAGAAACTACTAAATGTTGGTTTCATATATCTAATCTCAGATAGAAAATGGGTTTCACCTCTTGTGATAGTACCTAAGAAAGGGGGTAAATGGAGAATCTGTGTAAATTATAGAGAGCTCAATAATGCAACAAAGAAATACCACTTTCCATTTCCATTTATTGATCAAGTCCTAGATACATTAGCAAGTAAAAAGTACTTCTCATTTCTTTATGGCTATAGTGGATACAATCAGATTAGCATTGCACCTGAGGATCAAGAAAAGAAAACATTCACATGTTCTTGGGGAACATATGCCTACTCTGTTATGTAATGTACCTGCAACATTTTAGAGGGTTGTGATAAGCATTTTTGTTAACATCTCACATGACAACATGGAGATTTATATGGATGACTTCACCACATTTGATGCCACATTTAAAGAAACCTTGGAGAATTTGGAGAAAGTTCTGATCAGATGCAAAGAAAAAAATCTATATCTCAACAGTGAGAAATGTTTCATGATGATGCAAGGAGTTGTACTAGGGCACTTCATCTCATAAGATGGAATACAAGTGGATCCTACAAAAATAGAGGTAATCCTAACATTGCCTACACCTACTAAGCAAAAAGATGTTAGATCCTTTTTAGGACATGTTGGATATTAAAGATGTTTTATTCAAAACTTTAGTCAAATATCCAGTACACTATATACTTTTCTTACAAAAGAGGCTGAATTCACATGGACCCCAGCTTGTGAAGAGTCATTCCTGCGGCTTAAAAACCTTCTTACAAAAGCATCAGTCCTAAAAGGACCTGATTAGACTTTACCATTTCATATACATATTGATGCCTCTAACTATGCAATAGGAGTTGTTCTAGGCCAAAAGTCTGATAAACTTGAAAATGCCATTTACTATATCAGCAAAATTCTACATGGTCCAGAGTTAAACTACACAGTCACCAAAAAAGAACTACTAGCAGTTGTTTATGCTCTAAACAAGTTCTGCCACTAAGTAATAGGGTATCCAATATTTGTTCATATTGACCATATTGCAATAAAATATCTTATGAATAAAGTTTCCATTTCAGGTAGGTTAGCAAGATGGCTTCTTCTATTATAGAAATTTGATCTCACAATAGTAGACAAGCTAGGAAAAGAAAATGTAGTAGAAGACTATTTGTCTATATTATAGCATGATAATATATATACCTCATTGATAAATGACACATTCCTAGATGAGCATATGTTCCACATTGCTATTAAGAGTCCATGGTATGATGATATAACTAATTACCTTGTAGCTAACAAGATGCCTACATACTTTTCTCCTAACAATGGGAAATTTCTAGTTGAGAAGAGCTTCCAGTATTCATGGATTGATAACACATTGTTTTACATTGGCCCAAACCAAGTCATGAGAAGATGTGTATGTGAAGATGAAACCTATGACATCTTGCACACTTGCCATAATGAACCCTGTGGAGGACACTTTAGAGAAAAGAGGATAATGAAAGTATTGACAACAGACTATTATTGGACAATACTTCACAAAGGTGCATCCAATTATACCAAAAAATGTGATAAATGCCAAAGGATGGGCTGTCCTACAAAATTAGATGAAATGCCTCTACATCGACAAGTGGTTGTCACACCATTTGACAAATGGGGCATGCATTTTATTGGTCATATAGATCCTCCATCTAATGGAAAATCATACATCTTGGTATGCATAGATTATGTAACAAAATGGGTAGAAGTGAAGGCAATGAAACACGCTCATGACAACAAAGTAGTAGCATTCCCGTATGAAGAAATATTCACTCACTATAGTGTACCAAGGGAGCTAGTGACTGATTAGGGAGCACAATTCACATCAAATCTCATAACAAACCTCACAAATGAATAAAACATCAAACATAGAAAATCCAGTCCCTATCATCCACAAGCCAATGGTCAGGTGGAAGTCACCAATAGAGAAATTGAAGCAATCCTTACAAAAATAGTACAACTCAATCATCGAGATTGGAGCAGTCATTTGTCAAAAGTAGTATGGACATACAAAACCACATGGAAAACAACAACTGGACTAACTCCATTTGAACTACTATATGGAAAAGAAACCATGCTCCCAATTGAATTTGAACACAAAATATTGTGAACTACTTTGAAGTTGAATATTGACCTTCCTACAGCACAATGTGAACGCTTACTGCAACTCAACTCTTTGGATAAGATGAGGAAATATGCATTGGAGTGCACTGAGATAGTCCAAAAACAAAGAAAGAAATGGCATGACTTCCACATCAAGAACAAACAATTCAAAGTAGGTGACTGGACACTATTGTTTGATTCAAGATATCAAGAAACACAAGGCAAATTACAAACAAGATGGCTAGAACCATATGAGATAACTCATGTCTTTGAAAATGGCGCAGTTCAACTGACAATAATTGATCCAGTACATTTCAAATTGGTGGTCAATGGCCATAGAATCCATCTATACCATCAACCAAAAACCAAGGAAGAGTTCCTGTAGCAGTTCCAAGAAGCCGACCTAACAACAACAAAGGTAATAACTCCTATAGCAGTAGGTGTCAACCTTCTTCCTGCAGCTTCACCCTAAGATACTTTCAAGAACGTCCATAATAAAAAATTCATTTTAATTGAAGTCTCATTCCCCATTCACTTTCTTAATTTCTCTTTCCAACTCACCTCATTTCTTTATCTTCACCCACACAAACTCCACGTCACCCAAATTCTCCATTTTCTAAGTTTTCAATAAATTCCACATCAACACATGAATACATTTAGTGACCGTATATTTTACATTGAATTTTATTCTTGTCCTTCCAGTGCATCTAAGAACAACATGATAGGTATAAATTTTCAATTTATTTCCACTTTTAGCACACACATTTCAATAATTATAAACATTGCATATATTTATATCATATGACATTATGCCAATTTTCTACCCCATGCGAAGTACGACAAGTGTGGACACTTGTCATAATTTCATATGGGGGAGAGAAGTGTATTAATTTTTAAAGTCGCTATTTTCTATACCTATCATCCCAAATTAGATTGAATGTCAGCCCAAATCTATACTTAAGTGTGTTAATATGATTTAGAACAATAGAGGGGGGGGGGGGGGGTGAATCAATTTTTCTCATGTCCAAATGTATAAAACAAACTTTAAAATCTTCAACAAATCAAATCTAATAACCAACGCGTATTCGGTCATTACTGATTGCATAACAAAAACATATAATAGTGCCGTCCACTTATCCAATAGCATCTAACTTGTAAAACACATAAATGTTCAAACCAAAACATTCACACAAGTATCAACATCAGGATTTATAATGGAAACCTAATTTGGGAAAAACCACTTTGTAACATGTTACTATTATGTTCACTCTTTTGAAGTGAGCTCGGTGAAAAGCCAACCCTATCAAAGGTTACAAACACACTGTCAGGTGTGACCTAGTTAAAGGATTTAAACCACTTTGTTAAAAGTGTGCCTTGCTATAGGCCTTACATACACTCCATTAGAATGCAACCTTGTTCAAAGGATTTATACCTATGACTGTTAGGTCAATCTCTGTTAAAAGGATTTTGACTATTACAATGGTTAGAAAGTAGCAGTAATATTGATCTGAGAAACATACAACTCACTTTGCAAATATCAGATCCAATTCTGTACACATATGCTGGCTTACTGACTGTGAACCTTTTCCATCTCCATCATTGATCTGCTCAGAACCCTTCAAGCAATCACAACACTTCTCCTTCAGCCTTTTCTGCTTAGACAGTCAATAACATCGACAATACTTCTAGCATCTACTTCTTACGACAACCTCTCGCTTAGGTTTCCTTAATACTACCTCTATTAGGTCAATACATCTTTTGCCACTTAATCTCCTTCGTAGATCTTAGGGTTAGGTTAGATTTTATTGAATCCATCCTACATTATGTTCTTTGGCTATCCTTTTGAAATATCTTGAATCTCTTAAAGATTTACAATAAAACATTTTACAGTGCATTAAATGCTTTCATACAATCAATAAATAAAGTCAACACGTTTTACATAATCCAAGAATTCAACGATGTCGGCTGGAAATTTGAATTCTTCATCAAATGCAAAATACTGATGCTCGGTCAATACTATGTTCAACTTCTCAGTCTTCAATAGAAAGCTCGGTCACCACATAAACTGTTTCCTCAACTAACACTATCTTCCTTGGCAATTAACTGGTGTTCGGTCAACACTGATTTTACTCGGCATATACTAGCTCGGTTGACAAAAACAACACTCGGCTTAAACTATATTTCTTCACTTTTTCTTGGTTAAGCCTACCAGTTTAGTCTTTACTTAGATAAACAATACATTATCTTATCATTGTGCCACATAATCAAGTACTCATTGAAGTATCAAGATAACTCAACCTTTCCTTAGGTGCTATTGTTACCAACCTTGCCTATCCCCTTAGCAACACTCAAATAGATATAGTACTTTCTTAAATAGCAATAGTCTTACCAATTAAGGTTTGACATTAATGACAATACAACAATTGCTTCAATTGTAGTTTCCAACAATCTCCCTCTTTGGCATTGATGCAACACCATATGAATATCACATGAATTACCAACCAATCCAAAAAGCTTATATGTCCATCAAAGAGATTTATAATATCCTTAGCTTCATTCTGATACATAATCAATTAGCCATGCTTGACCGTCCACTGAATTTCTCCCACTGTCTTGATCTTCTCATTTTGTGTATTCATCTGTCATCATCTCCCTCTTTGACAAAAATGCCAAAGCAACAACAAAAACAAACATCATGTAGATGTAGATATCATCCTTTCAATTCAGTACAATATTTCTCCCTTTGTCATCTTGCTTATGACTTATTCTGACTTTGTTGTGCTCTTCACAACTCTAGGCTGCTCCTAAAGTGTGACCTTTCTCTACATCAATTTGTTAGATGTTCTTTGCAACACATTTGATGCAGTGCTCCTAGCTTGACTAGGCAGCCTCAGTTAGGGGAAGGACCCCTAATTGACTTCTTAGGTATTCATGAGCTTCTTTAGGTAAAGCTTTAGTGAATATATCTGCTAATTGTTCCTTGGTATTCACATATTCCATGCAGACCTCTTTATCTTGTACCAGTTCTCTCAAGTAATGATACTTTGATGGCAATGTATTTGGTCTTTGTGTGCATCACTAGATTTTTAGAGATGTTGATAGCACTTGTGTTGTCATAGAAGACGAAAAATAGTTTAGTGATTTCTTCTTTCATGCCTACCAACCATTGCTTTATCCATATCAAATTTGAATAATTCATAGCTGTAGCCACATACCACTTAAAAAATTGAAAAGCATCAAATTTTTCTTTTAAGAACATTACATGCATCATTCTGGTATAATCATCAAAAAATATGATAAAATACCTAGCACCACAATAGCTTTGTACACCCATCGGTCCACAAAAGTTCAGTATGAACCAAATCTAAGATATTCTCAAAAGTAAAGGTTTTGCTCTTGAAACTAGACTTAGTCATCTTACCAAACTGACATTCTTTGCACATTGCATTCTCAGGTTTTTTCAATCTAGGTAGACCTCTCACTTTCTTTTTCTTGCTAATTTCTACCAGATTATCAAAGTTAACATGACATAGCCACTTATGCCATAACCAAATATCATCAAGTTGTGCAATCATACATGTTTCTTCAGATAGGTCTAGATAGAACAAATTACCTCTTATCTATTCTCCACTTCCAATCAGTTCACCTGTGACATTAAATATTTTGGCCTTCCTGTGATGAAATTCCACTCAGTAGCCAGTGCTATTAAGCTATGCAACACTCAACAGATTATAGTTAAGATCCTCAACCCAATAAGAATTTTCACAAGTGATCTTATCATTCATCTTAATCAATCCTTTTCCTCTAACAGGACATGGTGCATCATTACCAAATTTCACACTCCTACCTTTATAATGATTTACAGTATCAAACTTACTCTTATCTCTAGTCATATGATGTGAACAACCATTGTCAATAATCTATTTATCATTTTTGTTCACATAAGATATTAATGAAGTTTTCTCATCTTCATCAGATTCATCTTTCATTGCAACATAGACAACTTCAATATCAAAATCATCATTATCAGTGTCAGTCTCTTCTTTGGCAATGTAGCAAGATTTCTTACCTTTCCCTTTGTAGTCCTTGTATCTTTGGTAACCTCTATCTTCTCTTTTTTCTTTATGCTTGTAGTCTCTTTCTTCATTCTTATTATCCTTGTTAGGGCATCTAGCAGCTATATGACCAACTTTATTACATGAAAAAGAGATAATAGGGAGTTTATCTTTGTACCTTCATTTTCCCCTTTTCAGTCTTCTAGCCATAAGAGCTTATAGATCCTCAAGTTCTTCATCAGATGTGCCACTGTCACTATCACTTTCACTTTCACTAATGCATATTTATTTTTCCTTCTTTGACTTATTCAGAACCATTTGTGACTTAAAAGCAGTTTCAATACTACCAACAGTGAAGTTATCATAGTTAGAAAGTTCAAAAGCGGTAAGCTTACCAACCAAAATTTCTAAAGTAAGAGCATTAGGAGAGTTACATCTAGATTCCTAAATTGCAAAAATTTTGATTGCATAGATAGGACGCAGAGTTCTCAATACTTTTCCTATTACAGTTTCATCCTCAATAGTTCCATTTTCTCCTCTAATAGCATTTACAACTTCTTTTATTCTACCATAATATTGTGCAATATTCTCACCTTCTTGCATTCTCATTTCATCAAATTTACCTCTTAGGCTCTCGGCTTTTGCTCTCAGCACATTCACATCACTGCCATAAATGCTTACAAGGGTGTCCCACATTTGCTTTGTTGTACTGTAGTCTTTGATGTCTTCAAATTATGGATAACTTAGGGCAGACACAATCTCCAACATTGCTTGGTTGTGCTCTTTTTTAGCTTTCATTTCCTCGACAGTCAGAGGTGCAGTAGGTGTGACATAGTTGAATGCTCAATGTAATACTTTGCAGAATCACTAATACCGAATAGATGTAGCTTCATCAAGCTTTTCCATGTAGGAAATTTTTCCCTATTCAGCTTTGGTACCTCCTTCTTATACATCTTGATCATTTGCTTCAAGTACCTTCAAACTTGTTCTCTGTAAGCACCAACAGCTCTGATACCAATTGTTAATATGATTTAGAACAATAGAGAGGGGGGGGGTGAATCGGTTGTTCTTGGGTCCAGATGTATAAAAAAAACTTTAAACTCTTCAACAAATCAAATCTAATAACCAACACCTACTCGGTCATTACTGATTGCATAACAGAAACATATAATAGTGCAGTCCACTTATCCAATAGCATCTAACTTGTAAAACACATAAATGTTCAAACCAAAACATTCACACAAGTATCAACACCAGCATTTATAGTGGAAACCTAATTTGGGAAAAACCACTTTGTAACATGTTACTATTATGTTCACTCTTTTGAAGTGAGCTCGGTGAAAAGCCAACCTTGTCAAAGGTTACAAACACACTGTCAGGTGTGACCTGGTTAAAGGATTTAAACCACTTTGTTAAAAGTGTGCCTTGCTATAGGACTTACATACACTCCATTAGAATGCAACTTTGTTCAAAGGATTTATACCTATGACTGTTAGGTCAACCTTTGTTAAAAGGATTTTGACTGTTACAATGGTTAGAAAGTAGCAGTAATATTGATCTGAGAAACATACAACTCACTTTGCAAATATTAGATCCAATTCCGTACACATATGTTGGCTTACTGACTGTGAACCTTTTCCATCTCCATCATTGATCTGCTCGGAACCCTTCAAGAAATCACAACACTTCTCCTTTAGCCTTTTTTGCTTAGACAGTCAATAACATCAACAATACTTCAGCATCTACTTCTTACGACAACCTCTCGCTTAGGTTTCCTTAATACTACCTCTATTAGGTCAATACATCTTTTGCCGCTTAATCTCCTTTGTAGATCTTAGGGTTAGGTCAGATTCATTGAATCCATCCTACATTATGTTCTTTGGCTATCCTTTTGAAATATCTCGAATCTCTTAAAGATTTACAATAAAACAGTTTACAGTGCATTAAATGCTTTCATACAATCAATAAATAAAGTCAACATGTTTTACATAATCCAAGAATTCAACGATGTCGGCTGGAAATCTAAATTCTTCATCAAATGCAAAATACTGATGCTCGGCCAATACTGTGTTCAATTTCTCGGTCTTCACTAGAAAGCTCGGTCACCACATAAACTGTTTCCTTGGCTAACAATTAATTGGTGTTCAGTCAACACTAATTTTACTCGGCATATACTAGCTCGGCCGACACAAACAACACTCGTCTTAAACTATATTTCTTCACTTTTTCTCGGTTAACCCTACGATTTTAGTCTTTACTTAGATAAACAATACATTGTCTTATCATTGTGCCACATAATCAAGTACTCATTGAAGTATCAAGATAACTCAACCTTTCCTTAGGTATTGTTGTTACCAACCTTGCATATCCCCTTAGCAACACTCAAATAGATATAGTACTTTCTTAAATAGCAATAGTCTTACCAGTTAAGGTTTGACATCAATGACAATACAACAATTGCAGTTTCCAACAAAGTGTTGTGTCATTAAGTCCTTGCATTGTTTGCACAAAGTATTGTACCTAAATTCCTAGATTATTCTTGATTCCTAATTGACGTAACCCTAGATGACATAATCAACTTGTGTGAGTTAATTGCACTTAAAAACATAATTCCTTGTCATAAAGTGTCACTATCATTCATATTGCCCATTTTTCAAAAATAATGCAACTCAGAGTTTGAAGGGAGTTGAAGTTGAAGTGTATTTACGAGCATAATTGAAGGGTATTTCATAAGGATTTAGGAAATTTGGGGTTTCAGAGAAAAAAGGAAGTTGTGAATTGGCAGACTGAGAAAGAAATTTGGAGAAAGAATTTTGAATAATGGGAGGCCATCTGATGCGGCATTAACCTCTGGTTTATACTATTTTGTTAACTGATGTAGAAGTCATCCACAGATTTCATGCCTGTGGATGGCTTGGCTATTTCTGGAAATTAACAGAGTTTGATGAGGATGTGGCTACTGAGTGTTGGAATTAGGAGAGATAGGAACTAAGAGGGGAGGGGTGAATCAGTGCCTTCAAAAACTTCACTTGTAAACCTTTCAGATCTATAACTGTAAACAATGATAACCGACCAAAATAACTTGAATCTAATTGCATGAATCAATCATCTATTTAACTTAAGTAAACAACATGACATCAATATGAAAATCACATAACACAAGTATTTTGGTAATGTAGAAAACCTTGTTAGAAGGTAAAAATTGCGGTGGGGATGACACCCACAAATTCTTCACTACTGCAAATAGAAAAAGTTTGCCTGTTAGGGCTACAAGTTTTGATCACTTTTGGTGATCTCACCCTATTAGGAGTGACATGTTAGATCGGCTAGATCTACCTAGTTATAGGATTTTAACAACACTAATGAAGTGTGCACTCGGTTAAGAGATTTACATAAGACTGTTAAGTCTACTCTGTTAAGAAATTTTATCCAAAACTCTATGACAATTGTCAAAAAGCAATAGGCAATTATCTTCCATTTGACAACTCAATTGTCTGATACAGATCTATAAGCTCTAATAAAATATCACCCTACTTGTGATGAATCTCTGCTCTAAATTGCTCAATAGCCTCTATTGATTCTACTCAATCTGAATTCCTCTGTACTTGATTTTGCTCTGTTAACTAAAAGACTTGAAGTTAGGCAATTGCTTCAAGTGCTCTGTGATTCATATATCAGCTCACACCAAAAATGGTGCAAACAAACAAATATATAGTGTTCTATTTTTGCTACTTTAACAAAATTAGGTTACACAATATAGTCATAACCCTAAGATCTACAGTGTACAATAATAACCTAGATCAACTATTACAAAAGATATACATAGAATTTAATGAATATCATCACATTAAATGTTCCTCAATCTTGGTAAAATGTTTTATAAACTGTTGTAACCATTTGCATAGAAGAATGTGCCATTTCTGATTACTATGTTGTTTCCTGTGATCCTCGGTAAACACTGTGTAAACTGATCGGTGTATACTGTGATGCTCGGTGTTTATTGTCTGTCGGTGTCGATGTTTGCTGGTGCTCGGTAAACTATCGGTTGCTTGGTATGTAAGCTTTACCGACTAGTCTATTCTACTTTATGTTACCAATTAGCTCAATGTAAGTGATCGACCGATATCTTTACAAACCTTTGGTACTAATGACAACCTTAAAAGCTCAATAGAGATAACAATCTCCCCCTTTGGCATTAGTATCAAAACTTCAAATGTATATAGACAAAATTTTCTATATAAGTTATATCTCTGCCATATACATATACACATCAATTTTTTTTTCTAAGTACTAAGTACTCTCCCTCGGTGCATGCTCCTGGTAATATGTAGTATACATAGCATCTATGTACATATTTGGCATAACAAATGATACATTGTTTTCTCCCTTTTTGATAGTAATGCCAAATACAAAAATTAAGTAGTATACTCACAACTTGTCAAAAATATGCTAATGGGTTTTCTTCACTGACTCCGAGAGGTTGTCCCATTCCTCTTTCAAGTTGGTGAGAGCAATGTGCTCAAGACCGACATTTGCATGCATGTCAAAGATGTTATCTAACACTAAAATTTTTGGTGTTGCAACTAGCAACTCGGCTTTGACAATATGTGCTTCAAAGATTTTCAGGTATGGAATGAGTTCGGTTTGCAACTCAATAACCTGATCTATTATGTGCTCTACTTGTTTATTCAAATCTGTTATCAATCGCTAGAATTCCTGAACTCGATGAATGTGCTTTAAGAAAGCATGAGGCTCGGTTATAGCTGCATTTGTACTCAACTGTATTTTTTCTTCCAATCCTTTGATCTTTTCACTGACTTCAATAGTGAAGGTGTCTATAGTACAAAGCTTCAATAAATATTGACAAATTGTCTAGGTGATGGTTTTTATCTCGGTGATTACCTCAAATAATTTGACCTTCTGTAATGCCACTTCTAGGCTGATTTTCTCTGCTAATTTGTGATGTATCTTGGATTATGCCCTTTCTTCTATTCTTTTGTTTGCATCAGTGTCCAGGTCATTGATCTTCTTAGCAAGTGTAGCAAGTTGATCTGTGATAGGCGTATCCTCATCAATATTCACCTCAGGTACTACCTGTTGGAGGATATCCCACTCATCGGTTAATACTTCTTTTTGTTTGTGTTCTTGCTTCAACTTCTCTTGCGCTACCTTCCTTGTACATAATTCCCCATATTTACTCAAGTCTTCAGGGCTTAGGGTCCTCGGGTCGCACTCAGGGATAATTATCACTTCATTTAGGGTGACCAACCCTTTTCCTTTCTTCTTCTTCTTCAGTGCTAGAGGTGATTTCTTCCCAATAATAGAAATAGTTTTATCTCCAGTCTTTGGAGTATCCTTCCTAGTTAACACATGTTCTTCCTTCTTTTTCTCCTCGGTAGTTGTAGTCTCAGTTGATATAGTAGGAGTTTCAGATGTGGTGTCAAGTGGGATCACCTCTGTTGCCTTTGTTTCTTTTGTTTCCTTTGCTTCTTCTCTTTCCTTTGCTTCGGTGGAAGGTGCCTCTGTATGTGTAGGCTCATCTGTTTCTATAGGTTTCTCTATGTTTTGATCCCCTATGGTGTCTTTGTTTTTCTCGGGTTCTGAGCCATCAGGTTGTACTTGGAAAAGAATTTCAGCTACTTCTGCAAGTACAGGAAGTTCACCCGATAGTGATGTAGATAGACATTCAATGTCTAGTGCTTCATCTTTATTTGGTGCAATATTTACATCTTCATCATCTTGGTCATCAGGATCACCATTTGTGATGTCTTCAATGAGTACATTGTCATCAGTTTTCTTCTCCAGTTGAATTTCAATTTTATCCGGTGCATCTTGTGAAATACTTATTTCTTCCTTGTCCTCGGTAATATCAATTGCCTCAGTAACTGATATACTGGTATTCTTTGATTTCTTTGTAGTTCCCTCATCAATGCAAATACCCTTATCTTTGGAATTGTGTATCTTCTTAGGCAAGTTCAAGAATGCTTCTTGCTTAGCTTTTTCTTAGGCCTTCAAAATTGATGTTCATACAGAATCTGTTGTGGTATCCATATCTGATACATTTTCATCCATGATCATCAAGGCTCTATTCTTGATCATAAAGTTTGCTTGGTATTTGGTCAAGTATTCACTAACTTCTCCAAAGCTTAAATGTGTGGCTGCCCAAGCTAGAGAGCGTTATCTCTTTCTCTTCTCGGTGTCTAGTGCAATAGCCCATTTTTTCAGTAATTTTATCATCCAATTTCTTTGGTAATGCAGAGGCAAATTCCATTGGAACTTTCTTGAATTTTATCATCATTTGGATGACAGCCTCTTCAATCTTGGTTTGATCTTCTTTTGACATTTTGTCAAATCTGTCTAGTAAGGGATCAGTGAGGTCTCCATGTTCAATTATGTCTTCAATGATTTCATCTATTGTTTTTGCCTTGTTACTGACCACTTTGAATTGATTGACATCATCTTTTGTCTCAGTTTCCTCAAGATCTTCCTTATTTCTTATGAATTTTCTCCTTTTCTTTGGTGCCTCAGCTACGACCTTGTTCTTTCTCTTAATGTATTTCTTTGTCGGTGTAGCTACTCTCCTTTTTGTTACTTTCTTTGCTTCTTCCTTATCGGTAAGTGGTGCTGCAGTTGACGATCATGTCTTCATAACTTCATGTATAGGTGACTGCTTCTTTATAGGAATTTCAAGTGGAGGAACCGGTGTGGGATCTTCTTCTTTGTCAGACTTAGTCTCCTCACTATCATATGGTTTGTCAGCTAACTGTAACTGACCTTCGGTTGCCTATTCAACCAGTGTCTCTTCAGATGTCTCAAACCCATCTCCATATTTAGCAGTGAGATTTTTCTTCATCTTCTTTACCTTTCTAGTTATTTTACTGATCTCAATATTTGTTGAAATTCTAGATTTGGCCTCTTCATATACTCCGAACCTAGTGGCAATGGGATCTTTCGGTAGTGCAAGCAGTGCATTAATAGATTTTAGTGTGAAATCATGGTTCATTTCATCTCCCATTGGTGCCAACCATTTAATCCTAGGTTCAACTGCTTTTATCAAAGGATAATCGGTGTTGACTACAAAACATATATCATTCTCAAATCTTTGAACTAATTCCCTTGGAATTCTGCTTCTTTTATGCATTTTAGACTGAAACTCTTTAAAGTATGCATTAAACTCTATATTCAACTTATCTCCTAACTTATTCATCATTTCACTAATCTATTTTGTTATCGGTACATCCGGTATCCAATTTACTTTACCAATGCTAGGTACATACTTTTGTAGATAGAAGAATATGCATGCAAGTAGAGATCCAAACTTACATGTGTTAGACTTCTTTTTCCTTATGGTCTTCATATTCTCCTAAAGTTGATGAAACAATACCTCGACAAGATCAACTTGGTGACCTTTTACCATAATTTTGTGCGCCATGTCTACTGCGCTGCAAGGTATGCGGTTGAGTCTGCTTGATTGAAATAACTTGTACCTAATCACATGTGCTGCAAATTTGACTATTGGGTCCTTGATTGTCAAAATATTCAATGCCCAACCATCCCATTGTGCTCTAGTATATTTCTCAACATCCGGTCCTGATGAACTACGAAAAGCCTTAGCCTTGTTGGTTGTAGGGAGCCCAGTAACCCTACTGATCATTTTCTTGTTGACCTCAATCAGTTTATCCAACCAGAATTTTTCATCGTGATACTTGCTCAAAATGATTCTAATCCAATCTGATTTAAATGATTGCGGAAACTGTATAAAACACGATAACCCTGATTCCTCAATCTTCTTGTAATCTGATTTTATTTTTCCATTGGGGCCACAGAGTTTTTGATATGATGCAACAGTTTCAAAATCTCCAACTTCTCCGATTTTGCAATGAATATAAGACCTTACATCTTCTGTCAATAAAACCCTTTTTGGTATGCTTGAAAAAGCGCCCATTGTATCTATTTGTGTTGCGACCTTGGGATGTGGCTTAAACTTAGGTTCATCAAAATTTTCCCTAATGATTAGATTAACTTCCTCCTCAACACTTTGAGTTTTGCTCACAGATGATGTAGATGTCATAAATTGATTCTAAGGTTTCAGCAAGCAGAAGGATAAGAAGTGTTTGATTGCAAATGAACTTACTCGGTATTGTGAAGAGTGATGTTGGTTCGATCTAACGTAGCCTTGAATCCTTCTAAAAAAAATTTAGCTCAAACTCTGCTCTTTGAATTCTCCACTCTTCGAAATCGCATTGTAAAAATGAACTCTGTTCCCATGTATTTATAGACTTTTTGATGTTCCCACTCAAACTTTCATGCAATAAATGCTTAATCTGACTTTGGGTACAAAATAGTTGTCAGCTCGATGACAACTAAAATTTTCATCCACTTGGTTAACATAGAATTTCTTCATTGGTTGATACATGTTCTCGGTTAACCTTAGATAGTGATTACCGACGGGTAACCAACTCTCAGACTCTCTTTTATCAACTGGATAACATTGTTAACTCATGACAACTAAACCATAGTGCATCTTTATTCATGCTGATTTGGTATAAGAACATTATACATACGGAACTGTATGTAAAATGTGATCTTTTGAAATGTCAGTCCCATACATACCTATTTCACCTTAAGTGGAGGTACCGATGTCACCCAATCCAGTGGACGAGGTTTCACCGGCAACATTACTTGACTCAACATTCTCATTAGATGCCTTCTTCCACATAGTGTTCCTTAACTTTGTGATATCTGCAATAGTATATCCACTTTCAAATATATGGTTTTCATCTAGTGCTCAGTCTCTGCAGTTATTACTTAAATGACCGACCTTATGGTAGTGCATACAAGCCATCCCAGTGCTTGTCCAGCTTCTCGATTGTCCAATCTGACTCTTTCTATAATAATTTGCTGCAATGTGTCCATATCTACCACATACAACATAGTTAGTCCATGTATTATAATCCCAAACATAAGAATTACCTTGTCTCTTCAGTTGATAGGGCTTCCAATGTGTTTGCTTCTTAGGAGTCCATACTTGCTTCATCTTCACCTTACATTCTCGTGCAGTGTGTCCATGCTTGTTACAAGTATAGCATATTTTCTCCATAGTGGTATTGTTAGCAAGATCATTTTTCTTAGCTCTACACTCATAGGCAAGATGTCCAAACTTACCACAGTAGTAACAATATCCATTAAACTTAGGAGTGATAGGAGGTTTACCTTGTGTTTTTCTTCTACACACATTAGATGTATGTCCCAATTTGCCACAGTGATAACATGCCAGCACTTTAGGTTTCTGATTTTGACTGATGTTGATTTGTTCAACTTGTTGTGATGATTCTCCTTCACTTGTGTAGCCTATACCGGGTTTACCTCCAAATCTTCTCTGATTAGTCAAAAAGTCATCAATCTTCTTAGAGCTGTCCTCAGCAAGTTTCTTCATTTCATTTTGTTGCTGTTGATTTTTCACTTCATTTCTCAGCTTCTCATTCTCTTCTCTGAGTCTTGCAACATCTATTTTTCTTGTCAATTCTACATTCACTAGGTTTACCTCTTGATTCATAGTCATCACTTGATTAGTTACTTGGAAATGTCAGTCAGTGAGTCTTTGTATCTCACTCTCTTTAGTTTGAAGTTGTTCAGTCATCTGTCTTCGGTCATTGATTGCTAGATTTATTTCTTGCTTGGCTTGTTTTTCTTTGTTCATTATTTCTACCATTCTCACCATCTGAGATTCTTGACCGATTTATAGTTCTTTCACTTGATCAGTTAAATATTGATTCTTTTCAGATAGATCAGTGAATATGCTTTTAGATCTATCAGAGATGCTTCTAGAACTAGATCCAATATTCTCAAACATTTCATCAATAGGTTCTTCATGGTAATTGATCTCATTCTGTAGTATAGCTAGGTTCTTCCTTTCAACCAGTAATTTCTTTAGTCCTTCCTTGGCTTGCTTATACTGTTCCACAAACATTTGCATTTGTAAATTCTAATTCTCAATTCTAAGTCTATTAATTGATAGACTTGAAGTTAGGTAATTGCTTCAAGCGCTCCATGATTCATATATCAGCTCACACCAAAAATGATGCGAACACACAAATATATAGTGTTCTATTTTTGCCTCTTTAACAAAATTAGGTTACACAATATAGTCATAACCCTAAGATCTACGGTGTATAACAATAACCTAGATCAACTATTACAAAAGATAGACATTGCATTTAGTGAATATCATCACATTAAATGTTCCTCGATCTTGGTAAAACATTTTATAAACCATTGTAACCGTTTGCATAGAAGAATGTGCCATTTCTGATTACTATGCCATTTCTTGTGATACTCGGTAAACACTGTGTAAACTGATCGGTGTATATTGTGATGCTACTGTCTGTCGGTGTCAGTGTCGATGTCTGCTGGTGCTCGGTAAACTGTCTACTGCATGGTATGTAAGCAATACTGACTAGTCTATTATGCTTTATGTTATTGATTAGCTCAATGTAAGTGACCAACCAATATCTTTACAAACCTTTGGTACTAATAACAACCTTAAAAGCTCAATAGATATAACACTGAGTTCATGAACACATTTGAAGAAGGGGAAGAAAATGTTTGGGGAGTGACTATTTTAGCAATGAAGGAATGTATTGCAGAGGTGACAAGCTTGCCAGCAATTGGGGAGCATTACCCCAACGAGCATGATGCCAGGCTGACGTGAGCTTAATTCACCCATCTTTGTGACCCCCCGCTAGAAGTAAACAAACAAGGTTGCAAGAGAATGTCACTACCTGCTCCATACAACGAGTTGGCTACACACATTATAAGGTATTTCACATGCGAAGGGAGATTTTTCCATTTACATGCGCATAATTTCAAATTACTTAGCTGCATTAGAAATAATCTTCAAGTGAATATTCTAAATTTTTTGTATAACATGCTCAGTATAAGTGCTGAGGAAACTCAAAAATAGTAAAAAAAATTCTTTTTCACATCATGCCCTAGTTAAACTACTAGTCGAAAGATCTCTTAGAGACATCTCTCCTTTGGAATGGAAAGAATCCATTAGAGTCAAAACCTTATAGCCTCAAAATGAACCAGTTGAGTAGCTAGTTCCCAAGAGTGAAATACCCTCTAAGCTAGTTGATATATCCCAAAAAAGAAAATCGAAGAGTCCTAAAGAAAGGGAACCTTCTCCTATCCTGAAAGATAATGTGCCTACCTCATCCCAAAGAAAATAGAAATAAAAAATTGTTGAAGGAACTCCAGTTCCTGAAGCAGAACCCCAAAACCCTACAGTTTCAAAAAGTAGAAAAAGGAAATCGACTCCTACAACAACTCCTCATACAGCAGAGAGACAAGAAAATTGGCAAAAAGAAAACTATAGAAGTAATAGAAACTCCTTTGAGAAGAAGTTCTAGGATGTTCCATTGGACAAATACCTCACGTTTCCCCAGACAGTCAAGATGTTCCATCAGAAAGGCCTACTATAGAGCCTCATATCGATTATGCCTCAGATGATTCTCGAATTCAACCAAATATTTTAGATCCTCCTCAAAATGTAAGTGATTCATATCCTAATGAGCCTCCCTCACAACAAAGTAGACTTGAAGAAAGAACTCAAACAGTTCAAGAGGACTATCATGAGGAGCTTCAGTTGCCTCAATCACCAGTCTATTCTTGTACTTAGAATGTCGTAGTACCTTTTGAGAGAACTTGGTACACATATTATCTAGAGCAGGCCCACATTGCAGAGAAAAGACAGAAAACTAAACCAGAGGAGCTTGGCCTACCTACCCCACAATCTATTCTCTTTAGTCTATACACCCAGTTTGTCTTTAAAAATACTCACTACTACATTTGGGGCCAAATTTTGACAGAAACTTTTGACGGATAATTCTTTTTTTATGCATTTGGCATTTTTTTTTGTAATAGTCCCCAATGGTGTCGGTATTCCGATGGGTTTTAAATAGGCCACCAGAATTCTGACAGTTTTAGGGTATAGATGAAAAAAAAGTGAAATAGCCAAATCATTTTTATTTCAATTATAGAGAAAACGAGCGGGTGAAAGCTGAGCGCGAGAGAAGGTATGTGATTTATTCATCTTTGATTGGCATCATATTCAACAGAAAATTTCAAATGCATTGCATTTTATTTGATCATGAATGCTCACTGAAATGACCGCATTCTACTGGTGTCATGCCCTAGCCCGTGCTTTATCTCCATTATTTGATGTTATTGGTGCTTGTGCTCAAGGATATCGATTCACTGTTTTGAAATGTTTGGATTCACGTTTGTTGATATTACTGGCACGACCATTGTATATTGCTGAGATGCTCACTGAAATGACCGCATTCTACTGGTGTCATGCCCTAGCCCATGCTTTATCTTCATTATTTGATGTTATCGGTGCTTGTGCTCAAGGATATCGATTCACTATTTTGAAATGTTTGGATTCATGTTTGTTGATATTACTGGCATAACCATTGTATATTGCTAAGATGCTCTCTAAAATGACTACATTCTACTAGTGTCATGCCCTAGCCTGTGCTTTATCTCCATTATTTGATGTTATTGGTGCTTGTGCTCAAGGATATCGATTCACTATTTTGAAGTGTTGACTGTGGTTATCAAATGGACAGCCCATGAGCTTCTAGCTAGGCACCATTTATATTGATAGCTTAGGGCATCAAATGAATTGTATCATTGATAGTTGAGACTTTGTTAAAAGGAAATAGGACAAAGAATGATTTTGATTTATTTTCTCTATTTTGATCCCTAAGTGGCTTCTGCCATGATTTTTATTTTGAGTGCAATTTTGATGAATAGAAAATATGATTCGTACCTTATGAATTAGTTTTTGAGGTGCACGATCTTCATCAATCTCCTTAGAAGAATACCCCTCCTCACTGCTACTGCTTTCTTGTTTAACAATTGGTTTGGAAAAATGCATTTAACACAAGAAAAATTACAAAACTGAACCAATGGCATGTTTACAACAAAGAAATAGAATGATAATAATATGCTGAAAATTCTATTCTATTTAATACACGCCATAGGACCAGTCCCAACAATTCTTAAACATACTTTATCTGATATGATGAATTGTTAATAAAGGTATAATTCTGTAGACTGCTAGCATGAAGGAAGATTTGACCTAGCCAAATCTTCCTTGTACCACACAAAAAACTATGTGATAACTATGTTTACTCCAACCTTAATTGTTTAAGAATTCATCATATCAGATAAAGTATGTTTAAGAATTGTTGGGAGTTCTATTACACCTTTGTTGTAAACATACCATTGGTTCAGTTTTGTAAATTTGTTTTTTGTATTAAATGCATTTAAATAGAATTTTAAGCATAGTAATAATATGCTTAATCTATTTGTAATTGGCAGATTAAATGCAGATAACACCTTTATCAATTTAGCATGTTATTATAAGATACTAAAGAAGACCTGCTATTTGTCAGACAAATCTTCATTGTCCCCCACAATGAAGAAAATGAAGATTGACCTCCTGCCCCACAACAAAGAACATTGTCATAAGACCTTTTAATCCTACTGACAAGAACATAGAAGCATTCTAACTCATTTGTAAAGAAAATAAGCTTTCTATAAAATGAAAGGTTCAACCTAATTAATACTAGCACTTGCACTCAAAGGATAATGACTTGGTTGAAAGACTTAAGAGAGACTTTGACCCAAGAGCTTCATCATCAAGCTCTACAACCTCTTGTAGCTATCTTCATAGCAATAAGAGTCATTGGATACGTCAAATTTCTTGGAAGTTTGTACTTAGTTTGTAGGTTGACTTTGTACAAAGTAGATTGTAATTGAAAATTTAAAAAACTATTTGCATCTAGTCATTATTCATGCACTATGCAATATGCATTGTGCAACACAATGAAATCAACAATGTGTATAGAAATGACAAAAACTATATTCCACAATTCTTGGGCTAAACCCTAAATTTATTTTCTTTTTATATCTCTATGCTATTGAGACCACTTCCATTTTATTAAACACAATTTTTCCCAATTAAAAATCTCAATTAGAATAAGATATAATATAGTGTTAGAATAAACTTTGTACAAAGACATGTAATGATTATGTTAATGATCAAATACACATATGGATTCATTGTTCTATTCACTGTTCCACAGGATAGTGGATTACCAAAGTTGTAGAGAATTTAATCTTTTATTGATATTCCTCTTCTTTGTTTCATACATCTTGATGCAGAGCCCTCTACTATCACCTTAAGGAGACCAACTCAACTCGAGGATTCAACAAGTAACTTGGAATCCACTCAAGAAATTAGCCTCAACTCAAGGAATAAGTAGAGTTCGCTGACTATGTTAATCACTTCCACAACCTTGCTACACAAGTTCACTTCCTCATTTCTTGGCAATTCCTCCTAGCACCATCTCCATCCTAGGCCACCTAGTGCACCTAGTGCCTCCACTATGTCAAAACCTTGGCTAGGCTTTTCACCCTTATCATCTCATCATCATCTATTCACCATGTTTCAACACCCCATTCACTCTGATCTATTCAACTTACACCATTCTTCTTCTACAACCCTTCTAGGCCTGTCTTGCTTGTAGTTATTGGTCAAATGCAAATATTTTGTCAAGTTGAAAGGGCAAGAAATCAGTTTGGTGTTTTTGGTTTATGTTAAAAGTTAATTTGGTAAAATCCTCAAAAAACACACTACATGTTCTAAAATGTAAAGAAGTTGAATAATAAATGTAAGATATATATCTCATCCATAGTAATCAAAAGAAAGGACATGAAACTAAGGAGATTTACCAATCCAAAAATATAAGTGAATAGAAAACATGATTGGTACCTTATGAATTGGTTTTTGAGGTGCATGATATTCATCAATCTCCTCAGAAGTAGACCCCTCCTCACTACTACTACTTTCTTGTTTAACAATTGGTTTGGAAAAATGTATTTAACACAAGAAAAATTATAAAACTGAACCAATGGCATGTTTACAACAAAGAAATACAATGATAATAATATGCTGAAAATTCTATTCTGTTTAATACACGCCAAAGGACCAGTCCCAACAATTCTTAAACATACTTTATCTAATATGATGAATTATTAATAAAGGTCTAATTATGTAGACTGCTAGCACGAAGGAAGATTTGACCTAGCCAAATCTTCTTTGTACCACAAAAAACTGTGTGATAACTATGTCTACTCCAACCTTAATTGTTTAAGAATTCATCATATCAAATAAAGTATGTTTAAGAATTGTTGGGATTGGTCCTTTGGCGTATATTAAATAGAATAGAATTTTCAACATATTATTATCATTCTATTTCTTTGTTCTAAACGTGTCATTGGTTCAGTTTTGTAAAAAAAAATTGTGTTAAATGCGTTTAAAATAAAGGTCTAATTATGTAGACTGCTAGCACGAAGGAAGATTTGACCTAGTAGTCTACAAAATTAGACCTCTATCTATAGCTTTGTCTAATTTTGTAGACTGCTAGGTGTGCTATAATTTAAAGATTTGTCTGACAAATAGAAGGTCTTCTTTAGTATCTTATAATAACATGCTAAACTAATAAAGGTGTTATCTGCATTTAATCTGTCAATTACTAATAGATTAAGCATATTATTACTATGCTTAATGTTCCATTTAAATACATTTAACACAAAAAACAAATTTACAAAACTGAACCAATGGCATGTTCTTCGTGTGGTACAAGGAAGATTTTGCTATCAAATCTTCCTTCGTGAAAGCTGAGCGCGAGAGAAGGTATGTGATTTATTCATCTTTGATTGGTATCTTTGACGAGCAACGTCTTTCGAGCCTCTCGCATCATATTTGACTACAAATTTCAAATGCATTGCATTTTATTTGATCATGAATGCTCACTGAAATGACCGCATTCTATTGGTGACGTGCCTTAGCCTGTGCTTAATCTCCATTTTTTGATGTTATTGGTGCTTGTGCTCAAGGATATTGATTCACTATTTTGAAATTTTTGGATTCACGTTTGTTAATATTACTAGCACGACCATTGTATATTAGACCTTTATTAACAATTCATCATATCAGATAAAGTATGTTTAAGAATTGTTGGGATTGGTCCTTTGGCATACTGGGTTTAATTCACAAATGGATTTAATTTTATTTTGTATGTGAAATTTTGGGAGTTGCATTAGAAGTTTTAGTGTCTAAACACTCAACTAATCCCTCTAACCGATTAGGAGTGGTTGGGGAAGTTGAGAGGAAAGTTTTCAAATATTCATATTCACTTATTGAATGCTTTGGAGACTACTGGTTTGACTATCCATGTGTTACCAGTGACTGAGATTCATTAAATGATACAAAACCCTTCATTTTGGGTTATTGTGTGTGGATTCAAATGTAGGTTTGAATTGGTTAATGTTTAGAAGAGATCAATAAAGTGTTTAAAGACAATCTTACATGTTTGGAGAGGTTTGAGAGGCACTTATCATGACTGTACCCTCACAAACAGTGGCATAGACTGGTTTTACTAAGTTTCCTTTCTCTACCACAGGGGTACAGTCAGAGGGTTCATTGACAAAATGATCCTTTGAATGGTTACTATGAATATGAATGATTTGATATAGCATATTGCTCATTTTACTTGAAGTTTGGAGTAGCTTGTGCAAAGGTGAAAGTACTTTTGATCCTTTTGGTTGTGATTGTTCCTCTACATAGTTCGGAAATGTAACTGTCTAATGATTATATGTAATGTTGAATGGATTAAATGCTTTATTCTTGGTAGAAGTGAATGGAAGGAATAGTGTTGGTTTTAGGTTTCATTTATTATTGAATTTAACGGTTTCCAAGATGTGTTGAGGAGTTGCTCCTTGTTTAATGTTAACTGATCCTACACAATCCACTCATACAACAGTGAAATGCTATGTGGAAGGGATGATTGATAGTATTCCTTGAGGGAAGGGGGATTTTGAAAGACTTGTTATCATTGTATTGTGTATTTCTAGTATATTTGGATGCAGGGAAGACCAAGAGAATGAAGGATCACTCACTGATTGCATGATAACCCAGTTTTGAAGGGTCACTGGTTGAGGGGACAATCAAGGTCCGGATGATTGGACCATTGGAGGACCCTATTTGTATGAATGATCATGATATGGTCATAATATGGTGTTTGATCTATTCAAAGGACCTAGGAAGGTGTGGATGTGGATGTTTGGGAAAGCCCTAGGTTATTACACCTTAAAGGGAGGGTTTTGTGAATGAAACCTTAAAACTTGTTGATGGTTCTTACAAATGTGAAAATCATTGGTTTTGGATGGTGTAGGAACTTTGTATATGGTGGAGAAGCTCTGGTTGGGTAAGGAGTTAGTGGTTTCTTTGGAAAGTCCCACTTGATGTTTTGTAATTTTTTTTCGTAATCCTCCCTTAATGTTCTGTAATTCTATTTACTAACTTATCTCATTCTTCTTCCAACTTAGTTTAATACATAACTCTTTTCTCTAGAGAGTCTCTAAATGACTGATCTTCATTTGTTGTTTGTAACATTTCTCTAGCTAGCTCCAAAGGTAAGGACACTTGAGCACCAATACCATAGACCAGTTCAAAGGGAGCCACACCAATTGATTTTTTAGGAGTAGTTATGTCTACCCATAAAGCTTCATACAGATTCTTATTCCAATCTCTAGCATTATCATGTACCAACGTCTTCATCATGGCAATTAGGTTCTTGTTACTTGATTTCGCTTGTCCATTACCTTGCGGAAAATAATCTAAAGAATATGCTAGGGTGATAATATTTTTGTAATAGAACATTACCAGTTATTTAGAAGAAAAATATGTTTCATTATCTGTAATTATCTTCAATGGAACTCCAAAGAGAACCAAGATGTAATCTTTCAGAAAATCACAGATTACCTAGGAATTAGCCTTCTTTGTAGGAATCGCTTCCACCTATTTAATGAAGTAATTTTTTTTTTAATATGTATGTATGTCCAGTGCCAGAGAGAGGATTTAATGGCCTTATGAAATCTAGCCCCCATTGTTTAAAAGGTTCATCCACTACTACTAGCCTCAGTGGGAGAGTTGCCAACTGTGCCTTGCCAATAAACAATTTACATTTCTCACAATTCCTAACATAAGAGTATGCATCTTTAAACATACTAGGCCAATAAAAGCAATTTTAGAGAATTTTGAATGATGTAACTATAGAAGAGAAATGTCCCCCACATGCTTCTTCATAAAATATTTTTAGGATTTTTTATTGTTGATCCGTATCCACATATCTCAAAAATGTGCCATCTAGGCCTCTCCTATATAGAGTGGTTTGAGATATTACATACTTTTCTGATTTAAACCTTAAATTTCTCTTCTCCTTGGGTGAAAGGTGTTCTTGACAATCACCATATGTCAAATAATAAACTATATCAAAGAACCATGAATCTTGCAAGCTTACCAATAGTCCTAGGGTAATCCTTCTATTGTTTCTTCTTGATTAGGTACATTTTCTACTATCAACTTCCATAAACCATGACCTCTCACCAATTTAGTAGGTTTAATGCTCAAATCATACTCTTGAATTTTGGCTACCCATGTTGCCCGCTTGTTGATCCCAACCTCTTGTTGTGTCAATATAATTTTTACTAATGAATCTGGTACATAGACCACTAAATGTGAATGTATAATGTAATATCTAAAATGCTTGACAACCTTGTCAACCACAAAGGCTTGTTTCTCAATAAGTGAGTATTTAAACTTGTGGTTCTTAAATGGAATGCTCATAAAGGATATAAGAGCTTCAACTCTAGATTCATTCTATGCATCAATATACCAGATAACGTGTGTTCGGATGCATAGCAGTAGATGAAAAAATATTTTCTAAAATCTGGGTTGACCAGAGTGGGTGCATGCACTGTAGCATTTTTTAGATCATTAAAAGCCTTGTTACCTTCTTCGTTCCATTTGAACATTTGGTTTTCACTCATCATCTCTACTATATGCATGGTTATCTCTAAGAAGTCGGGTATGAAACTCCTTAGGAAGTCGACTTGACCAAAGAATGGCTTAACTCCACTCCGGCTTGAGGTAGGAACACTTGTGAAGTCTCTCATAACATGACTAATTGCAAGTCCACCTAGGGCCTCTACAACAAGTTGTCAACTTCGACAACATTAGACCTATAATACCTTTATATCATTGATATAACCTTTTTAGAGTCATTTGGCATTGTGGGAAATAGTTCATTTGTGGCTACTTTGTTAATTGAGCATATTAGGCCTAGTTGGGAAACATGAATCAACAATTTTAAGATGTGATGTTCCAAAACACATAGTCTTAGTTTTGACATATGTTATACAGCCTGAAAAAGGGAATTCAAATATGTAATTAATTTTCTGAGTCATTTGGAATGTTTTTGAGAAAACCATGAAAAACAGTCGTTGTTGTACTACAAAGATTGGGGTTTGAAGGCCTAGAATGGACATATTGAGTTTTGGAGTAAAAAGATCATAGTGTGAGTGCATGGTGAGTGAAGATAGGACAAAAAGTAGGTGTTAAGGTCCTTGGAGGGTTTGGAATCACCATTTGAAGAGGTGATCAAGAATTTGGTTGATGGAACCAATTGGCAAGCTTAAACAAGCATGAACCAAGAACTTGTTTGATTTTTCTTGGGAAGCTAATTGCTCAGCTCTCATCTACTTCATTTATTATGAAGCTAATTGTCAAAGGATCTAGACCCAGGCTAGAAAGATGTCTTCACATTCTATTGTGGATAGGTGTTTCATAAAACATACATACTTGTTGCACATGCATTCTCGATTCAAAGTGGGAAAATCTTATTTTGGATGCGAGGGAGAGAAGCCAAACACATAAAGAACATGCACATAAAAACGATAGCTGAGAAACATAAATGTAGATATCACAATAGCTGAGAAACATAAATGCAAGCATCATGGTCACAATTGTTTGGAGACACAACATAATTGAATGCTATACCCAAACGATGAAACACAACCACTACTCCAGTTCTAAGTTGACACTGCGGGATCCAAAAACCATATATAGATAAGGAATAAATTTAGAGAGCGGAGGAGGGCCGTAATGACCAAAATAATATAGGGGTCCCTATATTATTTCGGTCATTATTGCCCTCCTCCTACGCTCTCCAAATTTATTCCTTATCTTTGGTTTTTGGATCCTATAATGTTGACTTAGAACTAGAGTAGTGGTTGTGTTGCATCGTCTGAGTATAGCATTCAATTATGTTGTGCTTCCAAAAAATTGTGACCATGATGCCTACATTTATGTTTCTCAGCTATTGTGTCTCGGGACCCATTATGACCCTTTACAATCCCTAAGAATATATCTTAGAGGTCTTAAAGTGTCATAAAGGGTCATCAGAGACTCCTAGGAGGGGCTAGATGAACTTCCACCTTCACGTGGTTGGCCTTGTTAAGTAGAGAATGTTAAACTATTCTTGTAACAAAGAGAAGCTCAATAATTTAAGGTCTCAGTCCACAAAGATGCTGAAAAAATGACGGGAATCAATGAAGAGTTTTTAGATACTGAGAAGACGTATATGCAGTGGAGGCCAAAAGGGATTTTTGTGGATGATGATTTAGTAACCTACGTCTATAAAACCTTCACAAAAATCCCTTTTTTGGCCTCCACTCATACCTCTTCTCATAATATAGAAACTTTCGATATTGTTTCTCATCCATGCACGAAATGTGCTAGTGATTGTATACAATTACAGATCAATTATGAGAAGGTAAACAATAAGATAATATTATTGTATCTTTCATTTCTTTTATCCATTCATATTTTCCCCCTTCTCTTATACTAGATACTGTGTAGTGTACATAAAGGCAAGGCGGTGATTATTCTCGACGATCGATAGGTATAAGTCTTCTAGGCCTTACCCAATAGCTAGGAGTAAAGATAACAGAGCTCAAGAGACCATCATAGTTTGTCTCTTTCTTCAGTCCATATTACTGACAAAATGTTTTACCTTTCATTAGCTCATCAAATGCAGAGATTTGAAAGAATTTAATAGATGATATTTTCATCATTAACGTACATTATTTTAGTTTGACGTTGAACAAATTTATCTACTTCGTGCACTTGTAGACATCAAGCACAACCATAAAGAAGCATCCCCTCCCGTGGCTTGAGTAATGTAGGCCATGGGAGGAGATGCTTCTTTATCATTGTGCTCGTAGTCTACAAGTGCGCGGAGTCGATAAAATCATTCAACGTCAACTTAAATAATAAACGTTATCATGAAAATATTCTATTAAATTCTTTCAAATCCCCGCATTTGATGAGCTAATGAAAGGTAAACCATTTTGTCAATAATATGGACCGAAGAAACAGACCAACTACGATGGTCTCTTGAGCTTTGTTATCTTTAGTGTGCATATCTGTTGCTTTTTGGACACGCATGAAACTTTTTTCGACATGAGTAGTCCTATACATTTGATGGGTTATTCGTCGCCATTCCGATAGGTTAAACGTCGGAGGGAACTCCTTTTCGACATATATGTGTGATAGGACTGCTATCCATCTGACAGTTTGTCTTGTCTGAAAGTCAATGCCTATGTGTCACCATTTCGATAGTTGTTTGTCGGAGTTCCAATAGATACATCGTATGAAAGCCCATAGTAAATTTACTATTTATGTGGCCTAGTTCGACAGGAAATGATGTTGAAATATCGATGGTTACCACTTCTGTCACAATTTCCAATGCAAAAATGTCGACAAAAACATCTGTCAAAATATCGACAAATAGATGTGGCAAATCTGACACATGGCCATTGGAACATGACCTCAAATGTACTAGTGACTATGTGGGGAGAGGAAATGAAAAGGATGAAAAAGGAAATTGATGAGTAGAAAGAAGAAATTGAGGACATAAAAGAACAAATAGAGAAACAAAAATAGAAAATGGATCACACCCTAAAATTGGCTGACCAAATCATAGCTTGTAGGCCTCCCCCAAGGGTTTATGCTATTTTCTTAAAAGAGAAATTCCTCTTATTCCAGTTAGAGATTACTATTTAGGATAAAGACTCTGAGTTTAGAATAGTTGAAGATTTGTATGGTTTATATTAGACACTTCCCATTTGGTAGTAGAATTTGATTTGTGAGTTGTATCTTCATAATTTCATCATTCCAAATGAAATTGATTGGAATCCATTACTTTACATAGGGGATGTACATTTGAAAGCATTAATGTCTTGGATGCATAATGAAGCCAACTATGATAGACAACTGGACAATTATAGAGACCAGGAAAAATTAGAGCATTTACCTTTGAGAGAAGAATCTAGTAAGCCATATGTTGTCTTGAGAGATTGGTTCATACTTACTTATGAGAAGACAAAACCAAAAACCAGAGACAAGACTTTTTCTATTAGAGATAAAGTCTATAGAGAATACCAAGGATTACCTTATTTCGCATTCTAGAGAGCCCTAACTGGAGTAAGGAGTAGATGGAATAGATTGCCTGATATTTTCAAAAAGTCTAAACCACACAGTCCTACTAATTTAGATGCAGCAATAAAAAGAGCACCAAAGTACATGCAATTAGGGAGACAAATCAGGAGAGAGCTATGGTGTCCTCTAACCTTTCATCCATCGATGCTCCTATGGCCATTGTATGACATCAACACTAAAAAATTGGACCAGCTGCAAGAAGATTACCAAATGAACTATTGGGAAAGAACCAGGGGATTCTACTATACCTTCAAGAGCAAGCGGAGAGGCAAAACAGAGGTTGGAGAATTCAAAACAGTTGCCAAGAAGTGTAATGCTTGAGGAAAAGCAATATACTTGTTGGGGGCAAATGATGAGACTAAAGTTTTTCTTTGTTTTATGTTGTTTTATGCTCTGTTCCTAGACATCTCCAAAACATTTGTGTGACTTTTTAAGTGCTTGAATTTGTATATATGCTATAAGTATAGACAGATCCACAAACTTATGTGTATAAAATAGTAGACACACTTTGCTAATATCATATATATATATATATATATATATATATATATATATATATATATATATACTGCAGTATTTCATATAACTATTTTAATGTGTGTCTTAATATTTGGATGAAATTGAATGAGTTGAATACTTGAATATACATGCATACACTGCTAATCTGCCAGGATAGAAGGAACGAATGGAGAGTAAATCAGTTACATTGATGAGGAAGTGATGATGTTTCAGCTGCAAGAAGAAGAATATTAAGACAACCGTTGGACATGCATGCAGAATTGAAGGATTGAATGTCTCAAGGAATATAGGGGCACAACCATGCTAAATCTCCTCTACTATCAATATTCTGTTGAGATGGTTGTTTGGTCTTTATGATCTTCCGTTGTGGACTGATGTGTTCTCCTTTCTTCATGGATGAATCAGTCAAAACTTGTCTGAATGTTCAAATGTCAATCCTATATATAGGGATATGATTGTTGGAAATCTAGTAAGACAAATAATTGTATTAATGTTATATTGAGAAGCAAGTTACTCTTTGGTTTTGTACACCATTTTGATGTAATCAGTTTTCTGAATATATGAAATGAAGGAGTAATTTGAATTCTCTTCTATGTTCATAGTTGAAAGAAAGCAACCAAGGGGACACACTTGGGAGGTGGAATAGATTATAGTAGAATAACTAGTTTATCTTTTTTCATTATTTGAAGTAGCATTCACTGCTCTCTCCTGCAACATTATACTTGTGTTTGTTCCTGCATCATATGTAGAGATAGCCATAGTACATGTGTTGGAATGATAGGATAGGTTGAAGTTAAACTTATGGTTGTTTGCATTAGTTTTAGTTATAAGGCTATGCATTTTACTTTCCTGCAAAATAGCCTAGTTCTTTCTATGCATTTTCCTTTCCCATAGCTTAAGTAAGATGACTTTATGAGAGCCTTAGTGCACAAACTATGTTGTCCTATTTCAAGTATACGTCCCTGGGTTGACAATTTAAATCCACTTTGTGATAGGGAAACAATACCTAGTCTGAATGCACTATTCCTAAGAAAAGATTTGGCATGATTATTATTACCTATTATGGGGTTGTTCACCCCCTACCCTTGCCTCTTAGTTGTTTGTTACCTATTTCCTACAATTGGTATCAGATCTTAGTCCCTTGAAGGAAGCCTAACAACTTGAGGATATCCGAAGATGGAAACATATAAGGACAACTCTAGATTCAATGGAACTAGCTATGCATTGTGGAAGAACCACATGATTGTACAGCTCATATGCATTAATGAAGTCAGTTAGAAGATTACAAAGAATTCAAATAACCCTCCTCAAAACCCTGCAACTCCTGATGAGATCAATGAGGCATAGAAAAATAGTAAGGAAAAGGAAAATTTGGTGAGTGCATTAGCTGATGAAGAGATGACTAATGTAATGGAATTGAAGAAAAATAATCAAATATGGGAGAAGTTGGAGACTCTTTATGAAGGAGACACAAAAATGAAGTTGGCCAAGTTATAGAGCTTGAAAGGAAAGTATGGAGCTATGAAGATGAGCAAAGAGGAGAACATTTCATCCTATGTATAGAAAATCAATAAAATGGTGTGTGCTATCAAATGTGTTGGAGGTATATTTGATGAAGATGAGATTATGTCAAAGATTTTGAGAATATTGCCTTCTATCCATGATAACAAGGTTGCATCTATTCAAGAAATAAGGACAATAACAAATGTGACCAGAGATAAGCTAGTTGGGAAGCTTACAACCTTTGAGTTGAGCGCATTAGGTGGTGCTCTAACTAATATTGAGACATCATTAAAAGCCATGAAAGTTAGGAAGGACATGCACATATCACATCTGACTGAGAAACCTGCAAGGAGAATGTCAAGATGGGAAAAGGAAATGAATGAAATGGAAGAAGAACACATAGAGATAGAAGAGTTGGGAGAAAAAATTTCAAAAATGATGTAATATAGAGCTCCTTATAGTAGTAAGTATAAAGGAAAACTACCTTTCAAATGTTTTCAATGTGGTAAGGTAGGACATTATGCATCTAGGTGCCCTACTAGGCACCTACTAGATTTCCTAAGTATAGGAATGAGTCTACGACTAGGGAAAGAAAGTGATACTATGATCTAGATGATGATGGTGTTACTGATGATGAATCTGATGAAGCTGACAAGGATGATGAAGAATTTACATTCATTTCGATTAAAGAAGATGATGACCCTAAGGATGATATTGTAATGACTTATAGTATTGTTAATGATTTTGTTGAAGCGAAAGCACTAGCCACTCAATTTATCAAGGAAGATAAGTGGGTGATTAACAGTGGTTTCTCTCACCACATGATTAGTAACAAGAGTAAATTCATAAGCTATGAGAAGTATGATAGTGGTGAAGTGAAATGGGGTGACAACTCTGGTGGTAAGATCAATGGTAGAGGTTCAATTACTTTGGATGGCATAAATAATACTAATGATGTATTATATGTAGAAGGCTTGAAGCATAATCTTCTTAGTGTTGATCAATCGATGGATAAAGGCTATGGATTGCATTTCAAAGATGACATGTGTAAGATCTTGAATGACTATGGAAAGGAGATTTCTACTAGATCCAAAACAAAAGGTAACATATTTTTTTTAAATAGTGGTTAGAAGACTTGTTTAGTAGCTCAAGTAGATGAAAGCTATCTATGGAATATGAGATTGTGTCATATGAATTTTGACAATATTGTTTCTATAAGTTCTACTTCTATTGTTAGAGACATTCCTAGAGTAAAGAAGGCTACTAGTACAACTTTCAAGGAATGTCAATTGGGTAAGAAATCAAGGTTTACTTTTCATTCCAAATCTAATAACTCTAATGGTTTGTTAGATCTTGTTCATACTAACTTGTGTGGTCCTGCAAGAATAAAAATTTTGCAAGGTGATAGATACCTTATGTTGCTTATTGATGACTACTCTAATATGGGTGACCTTTTTGAAATAAAAGTCAGAATCCTTTCATAAGTTTAAGTTTTTCAAGTCTATGGTAGAGACTTAGATAGGACTGAATTTGAAGTGTTTGAGATCAAACCAAGGAGGTGGATTCACATAAGACAAGTTCAACATGACATAATAAGATAGTTTTCTTCTCTGTGGACCCCACAACAGAAGGTGTGGTAGAGAGGAAGAACAAAACAATTATAGATAGAGCTAGAACCATGATTCTTGAGAGAGATGTTCTGCGGATATTTTGGAGAGAAGTGATCAACACTGCAGTGTATACTCTAAGCCGAGCACAAATAAAAGAAAACACTAGTAAGACACCTTATGAACTATGGTATGGAAATGGGTCTACTATCAAGTATTTTAGAATTTTTGGTAGCAAATATTACATTAAGAGAGATGAAGACATAATCAAGTTTGATCCAAGGAGTATGAAGGCATATTCCCTAGTTATTCCATTAAGAGTAAGGCATATAGGTGTTATAACAAGAGGATAAAGAAGTTAGTGGAGAGTACAAATGTTAAGGTAGATGAAAGTCTTTAGAATTTAAAAGATCTAGTGAATGTGAACATTAGAAGGACAATAATGATCAAAGACAACATCTGCAAATGCAAAACATAAGTCTAGGTATGACAAAAAATTCAGAAGATGAGGCCTACATAAGTGGAGAAGATGAAGAAATGCAAAAACTAGAGAAAAGGAAGAAGAATCCAATGTATGTGAGATTGAATCACAATGAAGGACAAATCATTCGTGATAGAAACAAGGGAGTTCATACAAGGACAAGGATTGAAAAAGATTAAATTCGTCTAATATAAGAGGTTGAGAAACCGATGATGTCTGGACTAAATCTATTAAGGAAAAGATTGAGACTAAAAATGATCACATGCATAAGCTTAGAATCAGAGCATCCAAACTTGAGGCACTGCTTGAAAGAGAGAACAATGGTGTTAGATTTGTGAAAGGAGAATGCTTCAAGTTTGGTCAAGACAAGCCTAAAGCCAAAAGACATAAAAACAAGTAAAAGATTAAGAACGAATCTAAAGATCAGAAAGACAAGACCAAGAAGAATGATAAGGCTAAGAAGAAGAAAGGACATAAGAACAAAGATAGAAGACAGAAGTGAAAGGCCAAGAAAAGGAACAAGAGCTTGAGAAGACTTTGGTAAGAAGACCTAAACCTCATAATTTCAGTGGTAAGTGCTTTGATTGTGAAAAGTTTGGGCATTAAACCTCAAATTGTAGAAGGAAAACTTACTTTCCTAGAGGCAAAAGAAATAACCATGTTTCAGGGATACTCAGTAATATGAGAAGGATGAATGATAATGTCACTAAGAAAATAGGTGGATGTCCATGTTCTATGATGAGAAATGAAGAAAATAGATAAAAGATTATCATATGTCTTAGATGTAACATGTCTACACAAATTG
Organism: Chamaecyparis obtusa; assembly: GCA_027943335.1. Taxonomy (NCBI): domain Eukaryota; kingdom Viridiplantae; phylum Streptophyta; class Pinopsida; order Cupressales; family Cupressaceae; genus Chamaecyparis; species Chamaecyparis obtusa. The sequence goes on from BSBK01004655.1 coordinate 2,074,554, forward strand.
CTAGATACTGCAGAGACATACATGTAGATGAGTATGGCCCAAGGAGAATGGACAAGAATATGCAAGAAAATGTTGAGGTCAAGAATGTGGGGAAGAGTGATGAGGACAAGAAACAAGTGACTAGGAAAGGTTATAACTAAAAATATATAGAGTGAGAAGACAAGGGTAAACAAAAAAGAGGACAGAGAAAAGGAATAGGAGAAGAAAGTTGATAAGAGAAAAAAGCGTAAAAACAAGGTCAAGAATAAGAAATGAAAGGAGATTGTCAGCAAAGAGTCTACTATTGCAGACAAATGGGTAATAATCCATCCTGATCAGAACTAAGATGCAAGGGATTTCATTAATCCAATATGCTTTAAAGAAGAAACTTACAATTGGATTGATGTATAAAGGTTTCTACTAAGGGGCAGTATATAGCATGACAAGTTAGATGTTCAGTTTTGATGTGTTTTGATTTGTAATTAAATGTGTTTAGTGGCTTAGAGAAGGTGATACACATTTTTTGTTGATGTCAAAGGAGGAGAGAAGAATATATGTGAACAATAATCAGGTGTGAAGACCAAGAGAAGATGTGAAGGACAAGTTTTATATACTTGCACATAAGAAAAATCTTTAGAAGAGGAAGTGTACATCCAAGGGGGAGAAATTGATAGAGAGAAGAGTACACATAATCAGATTGGAACCAAGGAGACCTTGTTCCCAGGGAGAGCAGAGACATAGCAGAGGTGAGACAACTAGAGATACTATTGGTTTCTAATTGCATTATTGTTTTATTATTTTTCCCAACACATGTTACCATCAATGCCAAAGGGGGAGATTTTTGGAAAGTTGGATGTGGTTTAATTGATGCCAACATGTCTAGTATGATGTTTGGATGTCTAGTGTGAAGTTTGGATGTTTTGATATCCATTGTGAAGTTTGGATGTTAGATATGCAGTTTTTCCAGCAATGTAGTATGTTTAGATGCATGGTGAAGGAAGGTTACTAAAGATAAGGATTCACGCACCTCATGGGATGATGCAAAGGTTGTCTACATGTTTCATGTCAATTTTTGAACCATCGGCTAAGATATGCAATAGGGAATCCTTCAGAAATGGTGAAAATTATCTGGAAAAGATGTATCTGGCATCTAGATAAGTGTTTTATCAAAGAACATTTTGACTATTACATGAAAAACATAAAGAGTCTATTTAATTGAACATGTAATAGCTACTACAAAGGTTTAGAAAATACAAGAAAATCAACGTGACAAATAAAACATCATTAAAAAAAATATTAACATAACAAATGTAAAATGCATTAAAATAGGGTAAAATCAACTTCACAATATTAATTATGTGCGAACTATAAATCTCACTAATTAGCAAAGCGCAAAGATCTATGAGTGTTTGGAAACAATATATATAAAGATATACACTTATTGGTTACACCCTGTATTGGCACCATAAAGATCAAAGAAATTGAGCAACCTAAGATTAAAGAAATCGAGCAGCCTAAGATAAAATTGAAATGCTTCCTTATTACCTGGATTGTTAGCTTTGAATCTGACAATGGTCCAACTATTAACGGTAACCCCTACAATATTGCACTAGTTGCACGAACATGAAAGAAGTCAAGATATCATGTTCCAAATTATGGCTCACGCATGTTGGTCTATACATGTTGTTCTCTTCTTTCTTATAAAAATTTGGATCCCTCTTCCCTCTTTCATTTATTTTTGATCCCTTTAAGCTCTTAGAGGAATTTCCTGTAAATACCTGATAATGACTGGGCCGATCTTTCATAAATAAATGTAGCGGTTGAATCGGTCTTCCACAATTAAATGTAACCACCCTTCGTGTGATCTGAGTAGTCTCCATGTAATGAAGTGATAACCCTTCATGTGATCTGAGTAGTCTCCACATAATGAAGTGTGACTGAGAGGAATGTGAACCATTTATTTTTTATTTACACAGAAAATGCCTCTTCGCATTGAACAAATATAAATAATTTATTTAATTGATTTAAGATTATTTTCCAATTTACTTTTACATTTTGAATTGGTGAGTTTATAATTTAGGAATCAAATTTTGAATGGAATGTGTTTGCTTATTTCTTTATGACCGTTGGAAAAAATAGCAAAAAATGAAAAAAGCAGAAAAACAAAGTTATCATTTATGCTTTCATCCAGGTTCAGGGAATGTCTAAAAATAACATTGTTATTTGGATCAAAAAAATATCTGGCTTATTATCTCTAATCATATTCCTAACAAGATCTTGCTTATGAGGATTGTTTAATCCTCTAATATTCCAAGAGATGATCTTCATACCTTAATAAAAGATCTTGTCTCTAGGATGGTCTTCTCGCTTCCATCCACTATATTCTTATTAGTCTCCATGGCTCTCTTTCTTTGATTAGATGGTCTTCCTAGAGAAGGCCGCACCCCTCCCACGTCCATAGTTTTACTACTCCTTGTGTTTTTGACAGGCAAATTATTCTTTTTCTAACTATTCTTAGATTTTCTAACATCCTCAGAAGCTATAGAGCCATCATCTTGACCACTCGCACACCCATGTAAAGCATGATTAATAGCTTCAACATCCCCCCATTTCAGAGTCTGGATCTCAGAAAAAGTACTCCTCACCACCACTGGAGAGCTCTGCGATAAATCTGATAGTCCTTGACCCAAAACTATACATTGTTGAGCATCCTGAAACTCACTAGCAACCACCAATCTATCTTGAGGCAAAGGAGACACAAATGCCTTAATCTGCACAGGCATACCTACCACCACATCCTTCACCAAGCTCAAACCTAGACTATCATTCAAACTAGAAGTATCATTTTTATTACTCTCCTCTTCCTCATCAAAGGTGTCTCTCACCATCAACTTATGGGTTCTTGCATTTTCCCCCTTATGTTTTATCCAAACACTCGTTCCTAATTACCTCACACTGACCTTGTGGGGAACCATTGCTTTCCTCATTTCCACCCTCAATATTAGTGTTATTCTTTTCATTTTCTACAGGGTCCGAGTTTTGAATATCACACCCATCATCTATAGGATGAGAACTCCTAGAAGAAGCAATCCCATTCTCCTGATGTTTCCCAACAGGGACCCACTTCTTCATCTTCCTCTAAACAACCCTGCTCAGGCATTGCTTCGCCCAGTGGCCAGCTTTCGTACAATGAAAGCCATCAAAAGGAATCGATTCATATTCAATCTTCTACGCCCAGGATCCCATCTTTGATTGAATGGTAATAGACTCAAGCATATCGACATCTTGAATCACTCCGACACATTCTTGCATAAGTTAACCTTCACCTGGAAGCCGTAATAAGGTCAATAGATAACAACTCACCAAAGGAGCTGACAATCCTAGAGAAAACATCCTCCACCCAATACTCTAGAGGAAGGCTCAGAAGTTTAATCTAGACCGTGGCCTGGACCACCGACTCATCCTGAAAAATGAGATTAGGGTATCATTTATGAAGAATCAAAGTGTTTTTACCAATCATCCAAGGCCCATTGCATAAAATACTCTTGCGATCCTCTTCACAAGAGAAGAAGAAAGACAGACAACCCTTAGTCATGGCCATCACATCAACTTGTTCTTTTAAAACTCATTTCTTCTTAACAAAGGCACGAACCACCTCAATGTTCAGCGCGCCTAACACCCAATAATCTACCCACAAGAGAGTTTTCCATCCTAGCTATATTGAAATCTATGATCTGATCTGGATCAGCAATGGAAAAACTCCCTTGAGCCGGGTTCAAAATATTCTTAACAGGTGGTAAAGATGACTTACCCGTGGATTTAACACCGAAAAGGGAAGACCAATTTTTTGCGCCATCCTGTTGAAGATTTGAGGAATCACAATTTCCCCCCCCCCCCTCTCGGGTCCCCAGGCACCAAACCAACATCAAGATCCTTACCTTGATGCTTGCTCGTTGCAGAAGGACCTGCTTCTGCCCCTACCACACCATTCTTGCCCAAATTCAGAAATTTGAATTGGGCACCTCCTGCTCCTTGCTTCTCCTCCTCCTCCTTGCTCCATATGTCTAGATAAGTTTTTTATCAAAGAAGATTTTGACTATTACATGCAAAACATAAAGATTCTATTTAATTGAACATGTATTAGCTACTACAAATGTTTAGAAAATACAAGAAACTAATGTGACAAACAAAATATCATTAAACAAAATATTAACAAATGCAAAATGCATTAAATTGGGGTAAAATCAACTTCAGCGTATTAATTATGTGCAAACTATAAACCTCACTAATTTGCATTGAACTAGGGTAAAATCAACTTCACCGTATTAATTATCTGCATCGGTCTTCCACAATTAAATGTAACCGCCCTTCGTGTGATTTGAGTAGTCTCCATATAATGAAGTGACAACCCTTCGTATGATCTAAGTAGTCTCCACATAATGAAGTATAATGATAGGAATGTGAACCATTTCTTTTTTATTTACATGGAAAATGCCTCTCCGCATTTTTATTTTTAAGAACAAATATAAATGATTTATTTAATTGATTTAAGATTATTTTCCAATTTACTTTTACATTTTGAATTGGTGAGTTATAATTTACGAATCAAATTTTGAATGAAATGTGTTCGCTTATTTCTTTATGACCGTTGGAAAAAACAGCAAAAAATGAAAAAAAGCATAAAAACAAAGTTATCATTTATGCTTTCATCCAGGTTCAGGGAATGTCTAAAAATAGCAGTGTTACCGTTTAATGCTTTCAATTTAACTCTTATATAACAGTAGAAGCTCTGAGGGTTTCCTCATCTAGCCTGGGTTTACACTTGTATTCTGGAACGTATGAATGCCGAGGATCTGCAGCGCTGTGTTGATGATGACGCGAATTTCAGACTTCATTGCATCCACTCCCGCTATCCCTTCTTAATCAGGGGATTCTGTAACTCCCAGGTTTCCTTCTTTTGTTATAAGTTGTGCTTGTATACAGATCAATACCTGTTATGGCATTTTCATTTTCCTCTGATTATCGTATCTTGCTTTAGATCCGAGGGCATTTGTTTGAAATGACATTTCATATTTACTATCTCTATTTACCATTCATATTTACTAGGTGAGGTTGATTTACGGTCTAAGATTGCAGTTCGCTTGCGACAGAATGTTTTATTGCAGCTTCCTATGGACACGATCATTCATTTAATTATTTTTTAATTCAAAATAAGCATTGTTTTGCACGAGGCATTCAGATCCTAGGGTTCATGTCCCACTGAATTGATATATAAATAGAGGGTTTCTTTAAATTATATTTAATTAGTCTTGATATTTTAAGTATATTTGCCCAAAAAACACTTATCTCTTTCTATCATAGGGAACAGTCCGCCCCCTCCTTCCAAGTCCTCTGCAATTTTGCTCAAGGTATTCAACAGATTCAGGAGGACAATAAAGATCATTTTCTGCCTTGCCAAGTATGCGTTCCCTCATCAGATGGCTATATCTTATCATTTCCATCTCTTCACTTGACAAAAATTAGCTAAAATTTATATAGAACTTGCTAGAGCTTATTTCTTGAAGTAAATACCCTGCATTCTACCCTTATCTAATGTTAATCGATATAGATTTGAAAACCATTTTTATTTACTTCTCTTCCGACCAACCAGGCTTACAACCAACCAGCATGATGACATCACAGTCCATTGTGATGAGATGAGATGTTCTGGATGTAACTGTTTGTTACTTATATCTAGAACCTCTCAACTCATTACTCTCATGACTAATACTCAAGGGAGGTGTGGAATTGGTTGTTATGTTCCTCCCTCCCTGCAATACATGTTGACCGTCATATTGGCTAATTTCAAAAGCTAGTGATTTTTATTTCCACTAAAATTGAAATTAGAACATAATGACTATGTAAGTTCTTCCAGCTCAGGCTGCACTTTCTCTACTCAATCTGTTAACATTGGCTGGAGAGATTCTATTTGTAAATATACAGCTGCTCCTCCAGTAGAGAGTTTGGGGTGGGGTGTTTGTGGTGATTCAATGGTTTTCATGACCCCCAATCTTTGTTTCTGATATAGATTGCCTACAATCTACCTATGTAATATAAGGTTATGAGCTTTTAGGAAGCCCTATAAGCTTTCCTTCTCCTAATGTTATTTGCTTTATTCTGAACTATAAAATGTTTCAAAGGCTTAAATTAAAATCATGATATACAAAGATCCAAAGGTTATCTGAAAACTTTCGGTCAGATTTTACTGTTGTCTTAGATAATTAAAGATCACTAGAGTATTTGCTTCAAGTGATTGTTGTAATTCTGCATCAGGCCTGTTAAGGTGCAGAAATCCATATGATATTAAAGAATAGGTTATAGGAAATATAAAACAATTCTGGATAAGAAAAATCACACCTATTGAAACTTTGGGAGTACAACATATGTACATTTGATTTGCAACAGTCAAAAATTAATGTACATATTGTTTCGACCAGTTCAGAAAATAACATTTCATTTTTACTATCTGTATTCTATACAACTGTTGTGTTCACAGTTTCTAGTTTGTCCTACGTGTATGAGTTAAATATTCTTTTCCTCCAACATTTTTGCAATTTCTAGTAATTTGGAAGATCTGGAAAACATATTTTGTCTTTCAGCATTTGTGTATATTCAATTCTGTAAAGTTATATTCTCTTCAATTCTACACTTCGAAGCTATATTGGAATGTTTTCCTACACTGTTTATATTTCTAATTTGCAAACAAATCTTGTCTCTTGGAGATGGATTGCAAACTATAGTCATTTGTAAATAGTACTAAAATATATTCTTTGTATCTTTTCCATGTCTGGAAATTGAATCACAAATGTTTGGGAAAATTAGATGGGTTCAGATTCAAACTTAGAACAGTCCTCTTCCCATTGGTCTGCTTTTCAACCAGGCTGAGGTCCAAGACAACCCTGCGGAAACTGCTATAATTCTATATTGGCTACCTGTACAGGCCTCAGGGTAAGAGTTGGAAAATTAGGCAGCTATCTATCCCATGGACAGCTAAACAGCCGCTCTACTTTGCGTTCAACGATAAGTTCTGGCTGTAGAACAATATCCCTCAAAGAGTATATCTGGCTGTAGATTATAAGAAGTAATCCAAAAATATGAATTATTTTATTTGCAATAATATTGTTCAATTATCAAACAAGAGGTTAAATATATTTATCTTAATGGTAGCCATTAAGAAATGCTCTCAAGGACTGAAGATTCAAAAAAGTGTATGCTCCAAATTCAGGGGATGGTAATTCCCTGTACTAAAATCTAAAAGCTGTAATAGGCCATTTGTACAGTCTATCAACCCATAGGTGCCTGGTGTAGCATTGTTATCAATGAAAGGAAATCAGTAAGATTGGCATGAAATTCACAATAAGAAGCCAACATAATTTGTGGAGCTGTAAAATATGAATATTAACTATAGTATCTATGTTTTCAATTTATAGCAATACTCAAGTATTTACTCTGAATTTTGGAATGAATAAAGTACGACTGTCTTCTTAAGCTTTATGCAGTTGGGAAGGGGCAGTGCACTAGACAGAGACCCTTTGTGGTGAGGCCTTCGGTCCAGGTCGGATTCATATGATCAGAATTTATATGCTGACGTAGGTGATTTAACTGAGAAATTTGCTTTCCATTCATCTTTCCAATGCAGAAATTTCTTCAAGCACGTAGAAATGTCATGGTCATGGCTTGGATTGCTTTATTGGATTTATAATCCATTTTTTTCCGTGTTGGTTATTAATATTCAAACTAGGTTTGGGATGAATTGGAGTAGCTATCCTATTGAATGTATCATAGTGGATTGTTGATATTGGTCAATTCTTGCATATTGTTCGACATTCAATGCTTCAACTATCATGTTATGGTTAGTTAGGGAACAGTAGTGTTTGTTTTCTTCTCAAGAATAAAAACTCAATTTCTGTCAATGAAAACCTTAAATTAGGATCAGAGAATGAACAAAATCTTTGAGCTATGATTGCTCTAGTCACAATCTTTGAAGTCGATGCATTATTTATCTGGTGAGGGGCTTGTCCTAATCTTAAAGATGCAGCATTTGAAGACGATGCATTATCTATCAGGTAAGGGGCTTGTCCTAATCTACCAACTTCAAAAATTTAACATTTCTATCAAAATGCAGTTTTTAATCTTCTGGCAAATCCTATTAAGCATAACCTTATAAATCACAAGCTCTTAGTGATTGAGATGAACTGGTGGATGCATTGGAGACATGATCTTCATAGGTTTCAATGTTGGCTTACAAAATGTGTCTTCAATTTTTTGACAGCTAGCTTTTTCTTATCTTTGGGAAGTTTGGGAAGACTGCATTGACTTTGTGCTGTGGCAGAATATCCCAAGAGCCACAAAATTCTTTGTGCTAAAGATGATTTTGCTGTACTATTCACAAATAGTGAAGTGGCAGAGATTTCATATTACTTAACTTTTGTAGGATTTGATTTTTGGTATTCTCTTTTGAAGTGGCAGAGATTTCATATTACTTTATTTGGAGTGACAAAGATTTTAAATAGTGTTCATGACTCTAATTGTTGAAGTTGGCCGATTTGATTTTTGGTATTCTCTTTTGTCGTGCAGGTTGCTCAAGCCCAGGGTCGCCTCAAGTTGTGGGAAGCAATTGACATTCTCTGATGCTATTGATTACTATACTCATAAACATCATTGTAATGTCTGTAGAGAAATGCTAGATTATCTCAATAGTCATTGCAGTCAATGCAAAACCAATTTTAATTTTACAATTACACTTTTGAATCAAATTGATCAAGTAATTTGTAAATGGATTTGTTGTTTAATATAATTTTTTATTTGGGAGGGGTTGAATTTGCCCCCTCCTTTAGGTTGGAGGGAATGGTCATTGGTCATGATCATTCTTTTCAGTCTAATGTTGCTGTGTTGATTTTCATATTCTTATTATATTGTATAAATTCAATGCTTTTTTACTTCATTACATTTTATGATTTAAAATTTTCAATTAGTGCAGTTAATTAATGATTAGGCAGTTTTGTAAATTTTTTGTTGTGTTATTAGTACGTTGTGATCTAAACATGTTTATTTGATGTATTTTATTTTTTGAATTCATGTATTTTTTGTGTGAAGCCTGTTCTTGAGTATTGATTTACTCATTATTTATTGAGTTGAGTTTGAATTTTGGCATTCACTTAGGTTGCATTTATTATTTGTCTAAAGTCACTTTTAGACTCACTTGCCATTCACTGGTTGTAAAGTGTGTTTCAAGATTGATTTGACATTGACTTATATATGATCAATTTTGAAATTTACGTTTCATGTTTAAATTTTCACACTATGACATTCACTTTGTTTGCTGCATTTCTTTTATATTGAAGTGTGTTTCAACTTTGTCATATTGAAGTGACTTTCAAACTTGCTTATATGTTTCAACATCCACTTGTAAAGTGTGTTTTTGAATATTGATTTATTCATTGTGTTTTTAAAGCATGGTATGAATTTTCGGATTATAGTTTTCTTAATTCATTTTGACATTTTACTTAGTATATTTGATGTTGACATTCACTTTGTTTGTACAATTTTCGTGTTATCAATTGTTGTTTGAAGATTTTAAAACTTGTTTATTTAGAAGAGTGTTTCAATTTGATAGACAATATTTATTTGTTGGAAGTTTGTTGGAAGTTTGTTGGAACTATAATCAATTTGCTTTGTACCATTTAGTTTTTAAACATTGGCATTCAATTTGTGTAAATGTATGAATTTTGGCATCCTTTTTACCATTTTAAAAATTTTGTGTGAAGTGCGTGGATCAACTTTGACAATCCTTTCTATTATTTGTTGGCATTCACTATGTGTGTGAGAGAGAAGGACAAAGGGACTGTTTGAATTATCTCAACATTTACTTATATCTCATATTGTTTGAACTTTTATTGTCACTTTAATGTGAGAGCTTTTAAAGCATTCACTTAATGACAATTCAAACAATGTGCATGTACGTTACACATGAAGTATGTGTTTCAACAAAGTTTGTATAAAGTGTATTATATCTTTTCACATTCCATTTGGTTGTTTATGTTTGTTTTGTGTGTGGTTGAGCCAATTTTTTCTTAAATTTATTTTAATTTTGGCATATTGATTTTGTGTGTGGTTGAACTTTGTGCTACATAGTTTATATTTGAACTTTTGCTACTATCTTTGGTATTTTCTTGTGTGAAGTTTATGTCTAAACAAAATATGTTTGAAGTGACAAAGTGTCTTTGAAATAATTCACTTTTGTGTGTACTTGGGTATTTTTCAAAGAACTTTATGTTTAAATTTTAGCATTTTCTTTCTATATGTGCAAAGTGTATGTTTGAACAAACTATGAGTGAAATGAACAAAACATTATATGAAATATGTTTGAACTTTGACGACCATGTTATTGTGTTTTTACTTGACAAGTGCATGTATGATTGAACTTTCACATCCACTTTATATTGTATGTTTGAACTTTATTGTGAAGTGTGTATTATTTATTAACTGCAATATTGCATTGGCAACATTACCATAATAGTACTTCAATTGAAACTTTCCTTGGACACATCAAATCCGACAATCTATATTTTGAAAAGGGCATAGATTTTCCAAAGAACCGAGACCCACCAACTATAAACTCCACATCTTCTCAAGGTTTTGGAAGGAAAGAACCTATTTTGCATAACAACCACATGTAACTAATGAGAAACATTCTATTTATTTGAAGAGCCAAATAACCTCCATGGAAGCAACAAAATTATCAACCAAGGCTTCATATTCCAAACTAAGAGACGAGAACTAGCATATAAGGAATAGCCATACCGGTCAAAGGCTCGACAAAGGGATATCATCTTAGGATCAAGAAAAAGATACTTGAATGACCTATCTAACTAAGAGACAACATTCTATACAATGATAGGACATGAAGAGAGATCTCTAAGAAGAAATAAGGGGGCCTCCCCCACACACAATTTGATTTCTTTGTTAGTCAGCAATCTACTTTTTCTTTGAATAGAAACATGTTTTTTTATATTAAATACAAACAAAACAAAAGCAGAACAAAAAGGCAATGTACAACAAGATCAAGAACAAACCATTAACAACATCAAGAGTGGGTAGACAACTCACCCACAACATGGAGAGGAGAATGAGAAACTGAAAAGGGATATTTCCTACATTAGTAGGCCAATGTCTAGACAATACTATCACTAGGACATCACAAGGGGGCGCAAGTAGGGAAATGCTCTTTGCAAGACTGTCAACACAAGTAGCTGAGTGTTGACAAAGTTGCACATCATTAGCCAAAGGTTGGTAAAGAATAGAAGCAAAAGCAAACAAAAAAGGCAATGTACAACAAGATCAAGTACAAACCATTAACAACATCAAGAGTGGGTAGACAACTCACCCACAACATGGAGAGGAGAATGAGAAACTAAAAAGGTATATTTCCTACATTGGCAGATCAATGTCTAGACAACTATCACTAGGACATCACAAGGGGGGGCAAGCAGGGAAATCCTCTTTGCAAGACTATCAACACAAGTAGCTGAGTGTTGAAGAAGTTGCACATCATTTAGCCAAAGGTTGGTGAAGAATAGAAGCAATTGATGAATAAGGGTCCACATAGCCAAAGGGGTCCACACAGCCAAAGGGGGCCACAGAAACAACAAGAGACGGAGTAGGATGGAGTAGGAATCACAGGGTTTGCAAGACTGTAAACACAAGTAGCTGAGTGTTGACAAAGTTGCACATCATTAGCCAAAGGTTGGTGAAGAATAGAAGCAACTGATGAAGAGTCAACACAGCCAAAGGGGGCCACAGAAACAACAAGAGACGGAGTAAGAATCACAGGGTTTGAGGAGGCCAAATCAATAACATGAGCATCACTTGAGGGGAGTCATGGGAGGAAGAGTCACAAGCTATGATAGTTAAATGTTCATCACTAGCGTCCTTCCACCATGTGTAGCATCTTCATGACGTGAGATAGAACAATTAGTTTTTAAATGACCACTAGAGAAGCATTGACAACATTGGAAGGGGAGAGAGACCCTCTTAATAAGATTGAGTCCATGGCCTATCCTCAACCTCGAAAACTACATCTCAAGAAGAGGTGCGGAGATGTCAATGTCAATCAAAATTTGGGCAAAGGTAGAGAGACCAATAGAGTTGTTGATGGGCATGTAGGGAAATCCTCTATGCAAGACTGTCAACACAAGTAGCTGAGTGTTGACAAAGTTGCAAAACATTAGCCAAAGGTTGGCGAAATAGGAGCAACTGATGGAGAAGGGTCCATGCAATCACCATCAATAAAATCAGATAATTATCTTCTCATAACCTTGACCAGGAAGAATTGAAGTGAATAAATTTATCCCAAATATTCAACACAAAAAATAACCAACCTAGAACCAAATGTTACATGTATTTAATGACCATGGATGGCTTAAAAAAGAACCAAAAGTATTCACAATACCTTTAAGTATTTATTTATTTTGATCGGTAATAAGTATTATATTTTATTAATTCAAAATCAGCTAATTAGAAAGCCACTGTATTTGGCAATTTCTACTTTCCTCCCTAAAGCTAATTAACAAAGCCACTAAATTTGGCAAATTCTTCTTTCCACTCCCAAAACAAACCACATCCCGAACCAAGGACCATTAACCCTAACCACCCCGTCACCTCCTCCCTTGAAAAGTTCATAAAGTCTGGCCATGACGAATCACTACGAGCTTCTCGGGGTTTCATCAATGCCACCATGCACACCACCACCCTCCTATTCAGCCTCCACAACCAGTCGCTCATCTTCTATTATTTGTAAAAAAAAAAAAAATGGCTCGCCACCCCTTTCGTACATCCACCATTTGCTCCACCATTGGATGTGCGGAAGTCTAAATGACCAGGGGTTACAATTCCCCATCATCACCACCAATGAGCCACCAAGGGCCTTGGTTCATGTGTAGCTACACCCACGCCTACCTCTGTGCTACCGACAATCTCTGCCATCCCACCAGTTGGAAACCAGGCATGCACGAGACACTTGCAACATCTCTTCTCTCGACAAGCCAACCATTAAAGCCAAAAGCTAGAAACAACAAGGAAATGCCCAGGTTGGTTATGGGGTGAAGGTCCGAGTTAAGAAAATCATCACCCATCATTAAGCACACCACCTCCTACTCAACCGTTGTACTGAAATCGCCCCCCTGACACAATGGCTCCAATGAGAAATTTGCCTCCATGACTCAACAAGAGCTCAAGCAACAACAAACCCCAATTTTGAAGAACAAAGAAAAGACAAGTGCATATTTCCTCTAAGCTCACTTCTTACTTTAAAAGTTGGCGAAGCCTCATAATCAATTCCCATGTTGTCAAGACATCACATCATCCGACCTCATACTAAATACAAATCAGGGAAAATCCTTACTCGTATCTCTCACACGCTGCCACCTCATCCTCTTATGTCCTCAACACCTGCAAGGACATTATGAAAAGTACCACTTTCGTCTCCACTTACATATCCCACCCCATGACATAACCTTGTTACAAGTAGTAGTTGTCGTTGCACCAAAAGATCGACTTGTTAATGCCCGATACAACCACTAAACTTATAGAAGACACAAGAAGCGGTTAAGCCATGTTGCAAATCCCAAGGGGAGCGTTGATCATTTTGCCAACAATCTCCCCCTCAGCATTACTCGAGGGGATTTGAACCTATAAGCAAGCTCTGATACTACTTGTTACAAGTAGTAGTTGTCGTTGTACCAAAAGATCGACCTGTTAATACCCAATACAACCACTAGAATTATAGAAGACACAGGAGGCGGTTAAGCCATGTTGCGAATCCCGAGGGGAGCGCTGACCATTTTGCCAACACTTGTGATGTCCAAATGATGATTTTAAAAATCATAGCCTTCTAATGCGAAATCTACGACCCACAAAAACCTAAGGTCCTCAAAAGTTCAAATATGTCCTCTAATGATCCATTCACTCTGACATTAGATAGTTTTTTTGCAATTATGTTGGCCTTCCTAAGAACATGGGAAACTCTCAAGTCGACAAATTCCCCAAAAGATCTCGAGTCCTCTGAATATGCTTATTAAGATACCAGGTGTCCATCTCCCCTTTCACAATACCATTCACAACAAGTTGTGAATCACCTTCTAGATGAAGCCTCTGAACTCCCAATTTTTTGGCCACCAAGATAGCCCCAATCATCACCAAACACTCTGCTTCATTATCAGTCCCATCCACCAACCTTTTGGTGCCAAGAGAAAGGATGCTCTCAAACTCGTCAGAAACCACAAATCCGACCCCCAAAGTTCCAAGGTTTCCCTTAGATGTGCCATCAAAATTAATATTTATTCGTCACTTCTCAAGCAGATGCCACCTTAATCTATCATCTCCAACCAATCCATGAACAAGCATGATTAATGCTAGTATTTATTGCATTGGGAGTCCATATTTCAAAAAGAGGGTAGATTTGTCAAGGAAAAAAGGAAGAACCCATTATGCATAACAACCACAGGCAACTAATGAGAGCCATTCTATCTATTTGAAAGCTTTCTCCATAGCAACTGTTGCCACTGATCCGTCTACAGGCTTGGTACCTGGGTCCGCTTGTTTTGTGCCCGTTCTTCTCTGGACTCTTTGGGTGCTGCAAAATCTACCGGCTTGGGCGGTGCTGCTCCTGCTTTGGTTGGTGTTTCAGTGTCCTACGCTGATGTTGCGGCTTATGAAGCTCGAATCCATGGCCCTGCCGCTATTGGTAGGGGGGGTTCCCAGTCTCCTCTAGTGCAACCGGTTTCAGTATGTAAACCTATTAGGTTAATGCTTGATTCTGAAACTATGGAGGAGAATGAAAAAAATGTTGATGATTTCTCTTCCCATGCTATTATTTTTTGTTTTAGGGGCTTATGGCCCTCGCTCTCTGATTTACATGCTTGGATCTCCAAGCATTGGGAACCCATTCTATTTGATGCAGTTCAGATTTACCCTGTTGCTAGGGGCTTTTTTATTGTTAAGTTTGAAAATGCGTAAGATAGGGAAATGATATTGTGTGACAGTTGCTTCACTTGGGATGAGCGTTTTCCCCTGATGGCCAAACCCTGGTATCAGGGGTTTGATCCTCTCTCAAAGACATTCAATAAAATACCCTTATGGGTTAGGTTGCCGAATCTTCCCCTCCACCTTTGGCTGGATTCGGTTTTGGAAACTGTGGGTGAGGCTTTAGGGGACTTTCAAATGGTGGATTCAGACTCCTCTGAAATTTTTAAGACTACTTATGCTCGTATTCTAGTGGAGATTGATGTTTCTAAGGGTCTCCCTAAGCAGAATGTTTTGGATTCTCCTATGGGCTCTTGGATCCAAAATCTAGATTATGAGAATATTCTGTTCAGATGTAGGAAGTGTCACAAGACTGGACATCTGGCTGCACGGTGTGTATCTAACAAGATCAAATCAAAGAAATTGCCCTCTTGGTGGGCGAGGGCCTCTGACCACCACTATACGGTTCGGAAAACCTCTATGGATGGGGGCTCAAGTTCGAGCCCATCTCAGAATGATCATGCTTTGGTTGGTGTTGCAGATGCTTCTAATGTTGTCTTTGTTGCTGGTGGTGATGGTTCTGATGTGGCTCTGGCTCATGAGGTTGTTGTTGTCCCTTCTGGTGTTGCTCTTACTTCCCCTAGCCAGACTGCTGATGTTGCCCCTGTCCAGTCTGCTCATGTTGTCTCTGTTTCAGCAGCCTTGTCCACGGACGCTGCTGGTTTTACTGCTCCCTCTGTTGTCTTTGGTTCCGTTGATGTTGTCTTTGGTCTAGCTGCTGCTTTGGGGGCTGGAGCTGTGAGATCTTCAGTGACTTGCCCTTTAGTGGGCTTGTCTAGCTCTCCTAGGGCTTGGCAGAAGGATGCTGGAAAGGTGGAGGATGGATGGACAACAGTGAAGGGGAAAAAATTTAAACCTTCCACTCCTTTTGATATGAACTTACGTTCACATAAGGATGGGCAAAAATGTAAATCTTGATAGCCCTTGTTTGTTTCTGGTGTGGGCTTCTGTCCACTTGGTAGGAACGCTGGTTTGTTCCTTTAGTTTGTTTGGTGGGGCACCATAGTTGTTTTGGTCTTTAATTGCAAAATTTATTTTTTGCTATTGTATAAGGTTTCGAGTCCTTTAAAAACCTATTTTTACGTAATCAAATCAAAATTGTTAGTTCCATATTCCAAACTAAGAGGCAAGAGCCAACAAATAAGGAATAGCCACACTAGACAAAGACTCCACAAAAGGAAGACCAATCAACTTAGGATCAAGCAATGGATCCTTGAATGACCCATCTAACGGAGAGGCAACATCCTATATAATGAAAGGATATGAGATCTCAACGACACATTATCCATCCAAACACCGAGAAGAGATCCTTCTTCCCACAATTGCCCATTAGAATAAGGGGCCCCCGTCCAATGCAACTTTCATTCTCAAAATGCTTGGGATTTCAATGCTTGAGTGGAAACCATTTCACAAGCCAAAGCTTTAAATAAATTTTTGAAGAATCATTGTATATAGTGGGCATTGAGAAGGAACATATTTCTAATAAGATATCCAAAAGCAATTCATCCTCATCCTTCCTCATCCACCAAAAGTCATCTCATTCCTTTTTACCTTAAATATCTTCATCATCCTCGTTCTCATCTTTTGAACTACTCTAACTTGCTCAAATGCAAACACCACATGACGAGGTTAAAACATATACCACACAAATAAAATAAAGGATTTGTCAAAGTTAAAACACATTTCATTCAAAGTTTCTTTATTTGATATTGATTTTTTAAAACAATCTTCAAACATATTGAAACACACACTCTTCACATGAAGTAAATGTGAAAGCTCAAACATACACACATTTCGAAGTTTTTTTAAAAAAATGGGGTTGTCAAAGTTTCAACATATTTCACACAATTTTTGTTCAAACGCACAAAAGTGGTCATGTACCTAACTTAACAATATCTATCTCATGTTTTTCCCTTGTACAAAGTTACGAGGCCCCTTCAAAACTTGTTTTTACCTTAATAAAAAATAATATCTTATGAAGAGATACTTTAGCTACACACAAAGTAAGCACTTTAGTTCAAAAATATCAATATTCAAACAAATACAACAAAGTGGTTGACAAAGTTACACATTTCACACAAAGTTTGTTTCTTTAGCATAGTGGTTTAATAACAATCTTCAAACATATTGAAATGCACACTTCAAGCAAGTTTGAAAGTCACTTCGCAAGTTTGAAAGTCACTTCAAACTAATAGTAAACACACTTCAATATGACAAAGTTCAAACACACTTCAATATAAATAATAAATGCAAACAAAGTGAATGCCAAAAGCGTTAAAATTTAAACATGCAAAGTAAATTTCAAAATTGATCATATAAAGGCAATGCCAACATTCAAACCCATGCTTCAATAAAAAATAGTCAAATCAATGTTGAAACACACTCTACATAACTAGTGAAACAAACAAGTTTGAAAGTGACTTTAAAAATCAAATAATGAATGTCAAAGCTCTCACACACACACCCTTCATATAAACAATAAATGGAAAGTGATCGTCATAGTGTCAAAGTCCAAACATACAAACTGAATTTCAAAATTCTAACTCACTCTCAATAAATAATAAGTCAATATTCAAGAACACACACAAAAATAAATGATTTCTAAAAATAAAATTGCAAGGTACTAATAATTAAACAATAATTTTTACAATTTACCATATTACTTTATAATTAAACAATATTGCAATAATTAAATAATTGCACTGCATCAAAAATTCCAAATTATCAAATGTGATGAATTAAAAATAAACTAAATAAAAACTAAGTTTGAATTTTATACAATATAAAAGTATGCAAATCAACACAGAGACATTAGACTGGAAAGAATGACCATGGCCAGTGACCATTCCCTCCAACCTAAAGAAGGGGGCAAATTCAACCCCTCCCAGATAAAAACTTTATATTAAACAACAAAGTCTATTTACATATCAATTTACAAGTTAGTTGATCAATTTGTTTCAAAGTGCAACTATAAAATTAAAATTGGTTTTGCATTGACTGCAAAAACTATTGAGAAACTGTAACATCAGTCTACAATGTACATACATGCAAAAAGATATTTATGACTATGGTAATCAATAGTATCAGAGAATGCCAATTGCTTCTGCCACATCAAATGCTTCAACCATTTAGAGCATCCCACAACTTGAGATAATCCTTGGCTTGGGAAAGTACAGTCAGTAAAATTCAAGGCAGAGAGATATGTGATTAGTACTAGAAAGAGAGTCTGCAGGTCTGTTCCACAGATCAAACCAGTCCAAATGCCCTCTTTCAACATGAAAGTTTCTTGGGTATACCAAAAAAATAGAGGAAATCGAGGATTTGGGGAAGACAAAGTTTTACCTTGGCTCCAAGAGTTAAATTTATAGCCAATAAGAAGGCACGGGAATACTTCAATAAAATAGCAGCACCCTATGTTTATACATAGACTATCAAAGCTTGGCAAAAGCATTCAAAATATATAGTAGAGAAGTGTGAAACCACAATCAAATTGAAGAAACCTTTTACATTTTGTAAGTGATCTCTACCTACGATTGGATATGATATCTCGTATTAGGAGAACCTGACAAGTAAAACACAATTAGAAACAGAGTCTATTAACAGGAAATGTTCATACCTAATGCCAGCATTGAAACCTATGAAGATCATGGCTTCCCATCCATTGAAAGTCGTGCTGCAAAAGGAATAGATCAAAACTGTAAGTGAGGTGTATTTTACAGTAAGAGTTACCACAGAGAACACGTTTAAACAACCATATGCACCAGGACTAAAGAATCTAATTCCTGTACAGATCCTAGGAAACAGGAAATGTAAGGTCTAACCCATACATCCACCAGTTCATTTCAATCTCCAAGAGCTTGTAATTTTGTAAGGTTATGCTTAAACAGGCTATGCCGGAAGATTAAAAACTGTATTTTGATACAAATGTTAATTTTTTTAAGTCAGTAGATATGGGTAAGCTCCTTACCAGACAGACAATGCATCGACTCCAATTGTTGCATCGTAATATTCAGTGACATCATATACCAGAACTCTAAACTGAAAAAACCAACCACACAAATGAATGTGACTAACACAATCTTAGCTCTTCAAAGATTTTGTCCATACTCTGCTCCTAATTTAAGTTTTTCATTACCAGAAAATTAGTTTGGAAGATAACTAACTGTAACATGATAGCTGAAGCCTGTGAAAGTACATGATACAGAAGAATTAACCAATATCAATCCAATCCAAACCATGCCCAGTACTTTTCTCCGTGCTTGAAGAAATTTCTTTATTGGAAAGGTGAATGGAAAAGCAAACAGCTGTGGTAGTAACCATCTAAATGAGCTACGTCAGAATTGGTTTGGCGAAAATGTAAACAAGAGCCAAAAGCAGGCCGTGCAGAAGCTCCATCAGCACTGTATATAAACTCGGAGCATATGAATCTGTCCTGCACCAAAGGCCTGCCCGCAAAGGGTCTCTACTGCACTGTCTATTCCCAACTGGATAGAGACCAGAAAAACACTGTCTTACTTTATTCATTCCAAAATATAAAGTAAATACTTCAGTATTGCTCAGTATTATACAGCTCCACAAATTTATGTGTGCTTCTTATTGTGACTTTCATGTCAATCCCACCGATTTCCCTTCATTAGTGAGGAAGAGGTTTGGCTACATCGGGCACCTATGGTTTGATAGAATGTACTAATGGCTTATTACAGTTTATAGTTTTTAGGTTTTAGTCACCTTTTGGTGTTTGTGGACATTTGAAACAGGGTAGGGAATTACTATCCCCTATGTTTGGAGCAAACACCTCTTTGAATCTTCAGTCCTTGCGAGATGAATACACATTGACAATTGAACAAAATTATTTCAGATAAAGTTACTCATATTAGTGGGTCAATTTTGATATTCTACAGCTAGATATACTCTTTGAGAAATTTTATTCAATATCCCTAGAAATGAATTTATCGTTGAAGTATAGCAATTGTATAGCTGTCTACAGGATGGATAGCTGTCTAATTTTCAAACTCTTACCCTGTACAGGTAGCCAATATAGAACTAGAGCAGTTTCCTCACATTTATCTTGGAGCCCAGTAAGGACCTGTGCCTGGTTAGCCTGGTTGAGAGATAAAGTAGATCAATGGAAGAGGATTGTTTTAATTTTGAATCTGAAGCCATCTAATTTTCCCAAACAATTTTTATTCAATTTTCAGGCATGGAAGAGAAAGAAAGATAGTACTGTTTACAAATGACCATGGTAGATCAAATAACGGTTTGCACCCATCTCCAAATAGCTCAGGAAAGCATTCCAAAATAGCTTCAATTCATATCTTCCAAAATTTACTGGAAATTGCAAAAATGCTGGAGGAGGAAAAAAATATTTAACTATCAAGTTTAGAAGGATAAAATAGCATTGGTGAACAAATAGAGGTACAGATGTCATTTTCTAGTTAAGAAGCCATTTTCTGAACTGGTTGAAACAAAATTGTTTAACTTTTGCAAATCAAATGTACACATGTTGTACTCTCAAAATTTCAGTAGCTGTGTTTTTCCTTGTCAGGAATTGTTTTATATTTCCTATTATCATAAGGATTTATGAACTTTGATAGGCCTGATGCAGGGTTACAACTAACAATCATACAATCATTTGAAGGGAATATTTTACTGATCTTTAATTATTTAAGGCAACAATTGAATCTGATTGAAAGTTTCCAGATAGCTTTTGGATCTTGTATATCATGATTTTAAATTTAAACTTTTGATACTTTTTATCCTTAAAAATAAAGAAAAGAACATTAGGAGTAGGCTTCCTATAAAAGTTCATAACCTTTTATTGCATGGGTAGACTGTAGGCATCTATATCAGAAAAAAAGATTGGTTTCCCCGAAAACTAATGAATGTCAATTATATATTGAAAAGAAAATTATAATCTTTGGATCACCACAATCAACCCATCCCAACTTTCTAATGGATGAGCAACTGTACAGAAACTACAGAAACTCTCTAGACAATGTTAACACATTAAGTAGAGATTGCAGCTTGGGCTGGAAGAACTTACACAGCTGCTATGCTATAATTTCAAGTTCGGTGGAAATAAAATCACCAGCGGGCGAAATGAGCCAGTATGATGGTTGACTTTGAGATGAGGCAGCTTGAGCTAGGCACTCATTGCAGAGAGGGAGGAACATAACAACCAAATTCACATATTTCTTAATTGATATTATTGCCAGGAACTTTATGTGAGATGGCTTGCGCTATGCTATAATTTCAAGTTCAGTGGAAATAAAATCACCAGCAGGCGAAATGAGCCAGTATGATGGTAGGCTTTTAGATGAGGCAGCTTGAGCTAGGCACTCATTGCAGGGAGGGAGGAACATAACAACCAAATTCACATATTTCTTAATTAATATTATTGCCAGGAACTTTATGTGAGATAGCTTGCGCTAGACAGACATATAAGGAGACGAGGAACACAATAACCAATTCCACACCTCCCTTGATGAGTATTAGTAATGAGAGTAATAAGTTGAGAGATTCTGGTTGTAAGTAATAAAACATTATATCTAGAATGTATCATCGTGAGCCTACTTGAGCTATTGGTGAAAGAAGTAAATAAAAATAGTTTTCAAATCTATCTTGACTAATATTAGACTACTCCAATAGACGAGGCATTTGATTTACTTTGAGAATAAGCTATTGGTGAAAGAAGTAAATAAAAATAATTTTCAAATCTAACGAGAATCGCCAAAAAATCGTCTGAATCGCCGGTTTTACAATTCGATTCAGGCCTGCCAATATTTTATGAACCAGTGAACTAAATCGCCGATTTTTTTCACAATGAATTGCCGATTCACCGTTTCATTGAAAAAATGGTTCAAATCGCCTCAAATAATTGTTAAAAATTGTCAAAAACCAGCTACGCGGGTAGAGAAAAAGTCAAGTCAATTTTTTTAAAAAGCACATTTTTTTAATGTTTTTTTTTGCCTTCTCCAATCACTTTGGAGGAGATTGATGAGTGGGGAGGATTTAAACAAATATAACATTTAAGAATAAGTCTGATTTATTTAATTTCTTATACTTTAAGTTATATTTGTATAAATACTTTCAAGATGTTTGAGATAGGTTCCAGCTTCATAGGAGTTAAGATGCAGATTCTAGATTTTGGGGGTTTTAAAAAAATTCCATACTTAGCCAAATTTCAGGATTTAGCAAGCCTTCAACAGGATTACCTCCCACAATCCATCATGGCTTTTTAAGGTCAAACTAAAGCTGGAAAAAGGATTCTCAAAGGGTTTTAACTCATTTTATCACAAATCACTTGGTTTCGACCCCATCTCTATGATAGACTTAGCTTAGCTCTCACTCAAATCCCAGACAGACATGACTTCTCAACAGACAAACTTGAAAACAACCACCAACAAAGGCTACCTAAGACTTAGTTATGAAGACTTTGACATTTGGCATTGATCAATGATCAAGCATCATAGATTCATACTATGAAATGACTTAGTTTTACAATTATGTATGTTGTTCGGGAGCCCATCTTACATGCGGGGGCTATGGCTCCGCAATCCTCTAGGACCTACCTTAGATGCCTTTGTAGAATACAGACAGGATACTCAGAGGCTGAGGTTGAGGCTGTGGCCGAGAGGATGATGATGAAGCTTGAGCTAGAGCCTTGTTTTTTCATTTTGTTTACAGATACTGATAGACATACATTTCATGGATCTTCATCTTACATACATTCTATAATTTGACTCATTATGATCCTATGATTTCTATTTACTTCAGCTACAATTTACATTTTACGTGTAATGTATGTGATGGATTTATCATTTATGTTCCTTGTTTATGTATGTTAGCTTCTATTTGATGATGTTATAGTGTGTTTAAATTATATTCAATAAAGGGTGCATGAAATAAGTTTTAAATTGTTAAAATCTCTAAATTTCAAGAGTTTTTTAAATTTGCCGATTCGTGGCCAATTCAATTCTAATTCGCGATTTGATTCGGCCTTGCCGATTCCGATTCTCGTTACTTTGATCTTGACTAATATTAGATAAGGATAAAATGCACGGTATTTACTTTGAGAAATAAGCTCTACCAAACTCTATATAAATCTATAGCCATTTGATGAGGGAATGCATACCTGACCATCCCATGAGTCAATAGTAAGTTGAAGGCCAAGCAGAAGATGATCTGTATTGTCATCCTGAACATGATAAAGATTATGTTGTGAAGCAATCTGCTGAATCCCTTGAGCAAAATTGCAGAGGATTTGGGATAAGAGGGCGGGCTATCCCCTATGATAGAAAGAGGGAAACATTTTTTGGACAGATATATTTCAAATAGCCACATATACTCTTTGAGAAATTTATTCAGTAACCCTAGAAAGATATGTATCATTGAAGGGAAAGTAGAGCAGTTGTATAGTCCATGGGATGAACAACTCTCTAATTTTCCAACTCTTACCCTGTATAGGTAGCAGTTTCGACAGGGTTGTCTTGGAGCCTAGCAAGGACCTCAGCCTGGTTAGCCAACTCACCATCTGAAAAATGAAAAAGGTTGGTGAGGTTCAAAGAAAACCAATGGGAAGAGGATTGTTCTAATTTTGAGTCCAAACCCATCTAATTTTCCCAAACATTTCTGATTCAATTTTCAGACATGGAAAAGATAGAATGATATACTTTAGTACTATATACAAATGATTATAGTAGATCAATGGTGTCCTATAATACAACCAGTATAAATAGACAAGAGTTTGCAACCCATTTCCAAATAGCAAATTAGAGATATAACAGTGTAGGAAAACATTCCAAAAATATTTAAAAATGTTTTAAATTTCAGTAGCTGTGTTTTTTTCTGTAAGGAATTGTTTTAAATTTCCTATAACCAATTCCCTAATATCATATGGATTTTATGCATTTTAATAGGTAGGATTAAAACTAAGTTACTAACAATCACTTAAAGGGAATATTCCACTGATCTTTAATTATCCAAGACAGTAGTTAAATCTGACCTAAAGTTTCCACATAACTTTTGGATCTTTGTATATCATGATTTTAAATTAAACCTTTAAAAAATTTTATGCTTAAAAATAAAGCAAAGACTATTAGGAGCAGAAAAGCTAAAAGCTTATAATCTTTTATAAACATGGGTAGATTGTAGGCAATCTAATCAGAAACAACATTGGCTGCCCTAATAACCAATGAGTATCAATTAATACATGAAAAAGGAAGTTATTATCCCTGGATCACCACAGACACCCCACCCCAAACTCTCTGCTGGAGGAGCAGCTGTATACAGAAGCTCTCCAGCCAAAGTTAACACATTAAGTAGAGTGTGCAGCTTGAGCTGGAAGAACTTAGAAATAAAATCACTCAGTTGTTTAGATGATACAGCTTCAACTCCAGTAAAATCACTAGCTGTTGAAATGAGCCAATATGATGGTCAGTTGTTTAGATGATACAACTTGAGCTAGACACACACTGCGGGTAGGGAGGAACATAACAACCAGTTTCACATCATTAATAATTAATATTATTGCCAGCACTTTATTTGAGATGGCTTGCACTGATAAGGCATAGCAGTGGACAAGGAACATAACAACCAATATTACACCTCCCTTGAATATTAGTAATGAGATTAATGAGTTGCGAGCTTCTGGATATAAGTAATAAACAGTTATATCCAAAATGTCTCATCACAATGGACTGTGATGTCATCATGCTGGCTGGTCATGAACCTACTTGAGCTATTGGGGAGAGAAATAAATAAAAATAATTTTCAAATCAATCTTAGTTAATATTAGATAAGGGTAGAACGA
This sequence comes from Chamaecyparis obtusa, assembly GCA_027943335.1. NCBI lineage: Eukaryota > Viridiplantae > Streptophyta > Pinopsida > Cupressales > Cupressaceae > Chamaecyparis > Chamaecyparis obtusa. Next base: position 2,099,464 of record BSBK01004655.1, read on the forward strand.
TGAGTATTTACTTCAAGAAATAACCTCTAGCAATTTTTATACAAATCTTAGCTAATAATAATCAAGTTGCAGGCTATTTACTTCGAGAAATAATCTCTAGAAAATTCTACATGAATCTTAGCTAATTTTAGTCAAGCCAAGAGATAGAAATGACAAGATATAGCCATCTGATCAGGGGACACATACCTGACCATCTATGAGTCAATGGTAAGTTGAGGGCCAAGCAGAAGATGATCTGTATTGTCGTCCTATACATGATAAAGATTAATGTTGTCAAACAGTCTACTGAATCCCTTGAGAAAAATTGCAGAGGATTTGGAATGAAAGGGCAGGATGTTCCCTCGGATAGAAAGAGGGAAGTGTTATTTGGAATGAAAGGGCAGGATGTTCCCTCCGATAGAAAGAGGGAAGTGTTATTTGGAATGAAAGGGCAGGATCTACACTAATTAAATATAATTTTAAGAAACCATCAATTTATATATCAATTCAGTGGGACATGAAACCTAGGATTTGCATGCCTCATGAAACCTCAACCTCAAACCCAGTGTCCGTAGGAAGCTGCAATAATTTTTTGGTCGCAAGCGAAATGCAATCTTAGACTCTCTAAATCAACCTCAGCTAGTAAATATGAAATGCCATTTCAAACAAATGGCCCCCGCCCCCCTCAGATCTAAAGCAAGATACGATAATCAGCGCAAAATGAAAATGCCATAACTGGTATTGATCTGTATACAAGCACAACTAATAACAAAAGAAGAAAACCTGAGAGTTACAAAATCCTCTTGGGCATTCATAGGCTCCGCCACTTTTCCTGCCTTCCTCAGCTCTCCAGAGTACAATTTCCCACTGTAATTCAAAAGATCGCAACCAATGGGGTTATATAAGAGTGAAAACCCACGCCAGATGAGGAAAGTCTGAGAGCTTCTCCTGTTATATAAGAATGAAATTGAAGGCATAAACGGTTACAGTGCTATTTAAAGACATTCCCTCGCAGCCGTTGGCCCTAAACCTGGATGAGAGCATAAACGGTAACGCTGCTATTTTTAGACATTCCCTGAATGAAAGCATAAACGGTAATTTTGCTTTCCTGGTTTTTCCCCCAGCCGTCATGGAGAAATCCCTCGATTACATAACTGATGAAAGCATAAACGGTAACTTTGCTTTCTTGTTTTTTTCATTCAAAAATTGATTCTTAAATTATAAACTCACCAATTCAAATGTAAGTATATTGAAAAAATCTTAAATAAATTGTTAGTTTTGGCCAATCAAATTTCATCATTTTTTTAATAATATCATTTTGATATTTTGTAAAGTGAAGTTGCACAAAACAAATTTTAGAAATTAGTTTTCTTAAATTTGATTGGCTAAAATCTTTTAGCCATGTGAACCCTTTTGTCAAGAAAGTAATGAAACAACATTATAAATATTACTATTTATGATAACATTTAATAAAAGTACACAAATATATGTATTTGCATCCATTACTCAAGGCTGATTAGATAATTGTGAATATCAATAAATTGTGGAACGAAATTAAAACCATTAGTAAGAATTTTAATAATTTTGTCTATATTGAATATTGCTAAAACTATTTATACTAGGAATCTTCACATGTTTTGCAAAGTTTATAGTTTAATTGACGTTGGATGCCTATTTTATGGAGTTGTGAAGCAGTTTTTCCTAACACTAATTACGCGGAAGGGCAAACAGACGATAAGGATAAGCAACTGAGATTGTTCGATTTGTGGGGTTGGTTGAAATGCAGGTTTTGAATTGTTTAATGGAATCCAAGGGACCGCCTAAGCAATTGCATCATTCTACAAAGCATGCACACTCAGAATTTGATGGAGAAATGAGAGCAAAAGATAAAGAATAGATGAAAATGGAGATGGGTTCAAAGAATTTTCATCTTTAATTGATATAATACAAGACATGCACAAAGATTTTAGACAGAAGAGAATGGGTTTTCCAAAGATTTTTATAGTTGTAAATGTGGGTGCCCATGATATCAAGAGGAAGTCTCTTTGGAAGCCCTCATTTGAATGGGGGGATTTTTTTGGCTTTGTTAGTAAAGATAGAACTTTTTGCTACATTGATAAAAAATTGGGGGTTTTCTGTTGGGTTGTATCATAAGGCAGGGGACCTGAACTTAAAAATTCTTTTTGGATTATCCATTTTGAATGGCATTGTTGCTTGGAAGCTATCAAATTTTTGATTGGATGATGCATGGGCTCTAACAATTGCGTTTTGGGTTTGTTTTCTAGGATTAATGGACCGATATTGTTGGAATGGTTCATTTGGATTGAAGTGGTCATTCGGGATCCTTAGTTTGTGATATATCATCTTGGATTTTTAATTCTCAAGGAATTATTGCCTGGGTGAGATCAACATGTTGATTGAATATTCTTTGGCCAAAACCCATTTGTTTCATGAGATTAATGGAGCTATTGGGTCCATCACCCTGAAGGATATGTGCCCCTGCTTGATTCGGGATTAGGGTGTGCATAAATTAAACTCTTTGGGTTCATATTTTTCTAGCAAGAATGGCGACATCTAGTATTGTCCTGAGCCCTATGAAGGAGGAGTTTCTTCATACTCTAGGAAGCCTTCGATACATATAGACAAATCTAATGATAATTTCAAATAGATTTTAACTTTTAATGTTTGTTATTTCTCACCAGATCAAATTTCTATGATAGAATCCCGCAATCCCATCAAATGAGAGTTTCAGGTTACAAGATTGGAGTTTTCAAACTTTGGCAATGGATTAAATGCCTTTCAACACAACAACTTCCTTTGGAAAGAGAACAATAGAAGTGAAGTGTGCTTGTACGTTGTGGAAGTATATGTTGCTTCATGCTAGTTACAAGAGGAACTACCTTCTTACTGGGTGTGGCCCACTATTTTGTAACAAAAGCCCTGTGACATGATCATCATATGACGTATTTGGCACATTTTATAGAATTGCACTTGACTTGTATTTATCCAAATGGTTGGGCATGGATGATCTGCCAATTCCCATAATCATGTTATGGCCTCATGCTTATGGTTTGTTGTATGTTTGGTGCATCAATTTGCTATGTGAGGGAGGTTTGAGGACTTGTTGCATAGCTAGAGGAATTTTGGCTAGTGGTATAGGTTGAGCCAAGTGCTTGGCTTTTCTTTTTTTTTCTTTATTTCTTAACATAGTAGACAATGGAGCTCATCAGATACAAGGGGAATCCTCATGTATTCATAGTGATATGAATTTGTGAAGCCATGTATGGTCCTTTAGTAGGCGTTGAGTGGACAAGAATGTAAATGGCACCAACCTTATGGACAAGTCTTCCCCAGAAGGTCTGCAATGGTCATTGCTCCTTCCCTACTTGGGTGGTTGAGTGATCTACACTTGCATAATCCATGAACGAAATGACTTGCTATATAAATGCTTTGAGTGTGAATTGTTGGTTTAAATTTCATGCAACTGGAATAATATTATTAAATTTTTTGTTGATGGTTCAAAGAAGATAACTTATTATTTAGGTTGAACCACTGAAGCCAATTAAAAAATAAGATATAGAGTAAGATGTATTGCAAGCTATACTGAGAAGAAAGGGTTGTTGTAATGATTAAGTCCTTAGTAAATATTTTATGTAGATCCAAGATTCCACTTTTATAATAAATATTTAGAATATAAATGCTTTTATAAGGTCAAGGATAAGCCTTATCTTTTAAAAAACATTAAATTTCCACAATATAATATAAATTTATCACATATTTCTGAATTATATTCTTTGCACATTTCAGATCATCATGATGAGATGCCCAAAAATAAAATCTATTATTATAACTAAAAACAAAAGATGTGGCTTTGTTGATTTGAGAAGTGACCGGATTCATTGGATCTACTATTTGGTGAACATGAAATTCCTAGTTGTAAAGAAGAGGGTATTACAGAGTGTTCTTGCACCAAAAACATGGAGTGAGGTGGGATTTTCATATAATGCCCCAACTTGAAGTCTGATGAGGATGAAATCAATTGACTCATACTCATGTACCCATAAACCTTAAAGCAAACGTTGGCTATGGGATTTCTAGGAAGAATGTATCCCATTATGTACTTTGTAATGATGTTCAGCCCTGGAGTCTGCACAATAACTAAAATTAGAAACTTCCATGAATTGACATAATAAATTAGCAACCATAATCATTTTTCATCAACTTGTTTTAGTTTTACCTGATTAGTGGTGGCAGTTAAAAACACTGATGGATAAAGTGAAAAGAGATTCTAAAGCACATGCTAGGATTAAACCTCACCATGAAAGTTGCACCTCTTCCTTTTAAAACTCACACAATGCAAAGGAAACAACAAAAGTAGCAGTAAGAAGCACATAGAACCACCATATTGGGATGTCTTCATAGTGCACATCAATTTAGTATAGATATCAGGTGGACTACTTCTAGAAGTTGTGGCACATTACTATATTTCCTTGAGCAGGGGACATCAAAACACAACAAACATTGTTGTGTCAACATTCAAAACCAAAATATTGGGTACCCTTAAAGACACAACCATAAAACCCTCTTACCAAAAGCCTAGCTTCCATAAAAAAGAGAAGCATGGGTAATTATGGAAGCTATGACCTTGCAAAACCAAATCCATAGCTCAAAGCAAAAAATAGGCTCAAATGTATCTGGCCATTTTCCTCATAGGTTGTTTGATCCAATTCAAATTAGTTGTTCACAATAGCTGTAATATTGTAGTTCTAGCCTTTAGCATTTAATAAGTGTGAGCTAAAAATAGGAAAGTTCTTGGCATTTTATGTATCATTTGTAACCAAATGATTGTATACACATTCAAGTCAACAATGTATGACAATGGAACTAGAACAAACTCTATTTTTTGTTAATTATTGATAAATGTCTTTTACACAATCAAAGGACTGCATTTGTTCAATTTCTTTACAGAGCACTACTAAATAATAAATATAACTATATAGAATTGCATTAACACTAATCAACAATGTGTGATCATGGTGATTAAGAAATCATGCATGCTATCACAAGCATATTTTATCAACCTGACAATTTTTTTCAACATGTTGTTTACTATGTTTTCTATGTTGATAAAGTTGATGTTAATTTATAACTTGGTGGCACAATTAAGAAGATCAAACAATTTTATTATAAATTTCTTATTTTATAATATGTTCATTTATTTTCTACAATAAAATTTGGAGAGTTGTTAGTATGAAGGTCGTTCCAGGGCACATGAAACATAGCATTCAAGAACAATTATCTTTTTATGCCATTTTAAATAATTATTAAGGATAAGGAAAGATAAAAAATTAACAGAAGGTTGATTAGTCAAATTGCAAGGGCCATATTTATTAAGACTAATTTTTAAAAGAGTAAAAAAATTACCATAAGTCAAGACCAAGACAATGAGAGAACATTTTTATATATGTTATTTCTATCTTTGTTAAGGTGTTTCCACACATCCATCTAATTAACTTTGATCACTATCATGATTTTATATTACGGTAAAGCAGTGCATGTTTCTTCTATTTGAAGATTCAAGTAGTCAAAGTTTGTGATGTTATACCAAGAAGAAGCTGCCCCTTAAGCTCCATACAAATATGCAACAAAGAAGTGGCCTTCCAGAAATGTGTCAGTTGTGAAATAATTGGTCTTTCAAAATCTGTTAGGATTGAAAAGAACTGGGCTTTTCATGAAATTAATTGACCATTGTGTTGTAGTAGTTATTCTTTTTATTCAAAATTATTTCAAGAATCACGTTGTTCTGGAAAAAATTGGTGTCACTTGTGGAAAGTAATTTCCAAAGATGTTTTTGCAATTGTTTCAAAAGCATGTTTTAAAAAAAAAATTAGAGTCTCATATATTAGAAATTTGGAAATGTGAAGACAATGGGGTTGATTAAAAAATGTTGGAAGACTTATTTACCCTCACATAAGTTTTATGTATTGTTTGAGTTTTGTATAGTGCATGTATAAGTCGTATGTATATTTTTAAATCTTGAAAAACCCTTCCAAAAATATGACATATATTATTTATACAAATTTAATACATCAAATAATAATATATTTTTAAAAAATCTAGTAAGTTTATAAATTTTCCAAGAACAATGATATGTTTAATTTTTTATACTAGAAGAGGAGGGGGGAAGAGGAGGAAGGAGGAGGAGGAGGAAGGAGAAGAAGAAGGAGAAGGAGAAGGAGAAGGAGGAGGAGGAGGAAGAGGAGAAGAAGAAGAAGAAGAAGAAGGAGAAGGAGAAGAAGAAGAAGGAGAAGGAGGAGGAGTAGAAGGAGAAGGAGCAGAAGGAGAAGGAGAAGGAACAAGAAGAAAAAGGCAGACAAAGGTGGAGAAGGAGGATGAGGAGGAGAAAAAGGAGGACGAGGACAAGGATGAGGAGGACAAGAATAAGGTAGGAACAAAGGGAAGGAGGAGGAGGAGGAGAAGAAGAAGAAGGGGAAGAGGAAGAGGAGGAAGAAGGAGAAGAGGAAGAGGAAGAGGAGAAAGACAGAGGAGGATGAGGATGAGGAGGACGAGGGTGAGGAGGATGAGGACAAGAAGACCAAGTGTGTGTGTGTGTGTGTGTGTGTGTGTGTGTGTGTGTGAAAATTGCACCTATTCAGAAGACACAACACATCAGTAAAATATTATTGATCAATGATAAGAAAATATGCAATAAACATATGTATCATTAACTAGGTGATTTACTGCCTTCTAGAAGACATGAGTATGGTATTCACAGAATTTAACCAAGATCAGTGACAATGCAATGCCTAAACGAAGGATTTGAATGCAAAAACAATGAAAATAGATGCAAGATTAATCTATATTTTTTGTTTTTCTATGCAATAACAATATAAGCTAAATGAAATTGATCTAAAAACTTGATGATAATGAAATGAATCTAGCTATGAATGTAAAAACAAGAAAATAATGTCGGCAATGGATTTCCAAAAGTTGCACAATCTCAAGAATTCAATAGTATAGCGTTGTTGCTCTCAAAATTGTACGTGGTCCTCAAATTGTAGGAATGAGGTATGTTTATATAGAAATCCAGGGTTTGAGAACTCATGGAAAGCCAAAAAAACACTCCTTGATCAACTCAAATCGATTGCTGAGTTATCAAGAAATTAGAAACAATTATCTAGTAAAATCATGCAAATCAGCTTTTCAACTCATAATTGGAAGTTGAGATCACTCCAATCTTCTTTTAAACTCACAATCACATGTTGAGTTTAGAAAGTTAACAAAATGAATTCAATACTTGATTTTGAGTTCAACTGCTTTTTATGATTTTTGCATAGATAATTGTGATTTTATTTAATTTTCCATGTGTTTTATTCTCAACTTAGCTGATTTAATCAATTAAATAATTGATTTATGGGTTAATCAATTATTTAATCAAACTTTATCTAAAATTATATTATTAAATTTGACAATTTGATTTTAATCAATTAAATAAATATTTAATCAATTATTCTTAGAAATTTTGATTTATTGTCAAATAAATAATATTAATTAAGAATAAATTTAATTAAAACTAATTAAAATAATTAAGTACTTGAATAGAGTTTAATCAATTAAATATTTAACATATTCAATCAATCACACTTAGGATAAATAAAATAATATCATTTATCACCAAATAATATTTAATCGGAAATAATTAGGATAAATTAGGAACATTTAGGAATATTCCCTAGTGCAGATTTGAAATAGGATCGATTAGGGTTTCAATGATTCGATGTGCAGATGTGCCTTAAGTTAGGACTTTTAGGTCAATTTCGATCGATTTGTTGATGTAGGAGGTCGATTTCTATTCTATCCAATATTGTACCCAAGTCAGCTAGATGTTCAGATGCTCTTTGATAAGTAGCACCAGCGTTCTTAAGACCAAATGGCATTACATTCCAGCAGAAAGTACCCCATGCCCAAGTGAAAGTTGTATTTTCTTGATCTTTTGGAGCTATCTTTATTTGGTTATATCCAGAAAAGTCATCCATTAGAGAGTACATTTCAAATCCTATAGTCATGTCCACTATCATATCGATGTTTGGTAGTGGAAAATCATCCTTTGGGCATGCTTTGTTTACATCTCTGAAATCTGTGCACACTATGATATATTTATCTGGTTTCGACACTGGAACTATGTTTGAGATCCATTCTGCATAGTTGATGACTCAGATAAATCCAACTTTAAGTAATTTCTCTAGCTCAGCTTTGACAAGGAGTGCAACATGAGGATGCATCTTTCGCAACTTTTTCTTGATTGGTTTAACTCCTGAAGAAATACAAAGATGATGCATGATGAGATTAGGATCCAATCTTGGCATATTTGAATATTTACATGCAAAGTTGATCTTTTTCTCTGTTAAGAACTTGGTAAATGCATTTTTTCTTCTTCTGATAGAGATTGTGTAATATGAATCAACTGAGGTTCCTTTGTTGTGCCTAGATTGTTGATTGAGTTGGCTCTATCAAAACTGGTGATTTTTCCTATAAATGACTCAGAAGGACATCAAATATCTCATCCTTAGGCACCTCAGAGAGGTTTTCACCTTCGGATACATCTTTTGTTTTTACTATTTTTGGTTCTGAGACTGCCACATAGTGGTTTTCACCCTCAGAACTCTTTTTCTTTTTGCTTTTATTCTTTTGACTAAGATATTTTATATCCAACTTAGTCATGCTGATGCTAGGTTTGCTGATGGAAGTCGTCATGGGTTATACCACATTTAGGTAGCATGCGAGAGCACAATCTGTACTGAAAGTATGGATGTCTTAGCTTGGATAATTGGATGTTTGGTTAATAATCTCAAGATATTGGATAGAAAGTGTAGGGAAGGATTGGATGATAGTGTTTACCCATACAGTGTTGTCATCATGGGTTATGATTTGACTCTCAAATTCAAAGATGATATTACTACTCAAGATATTCCGTTCATTAAGTGTCTCAACGTCATCGTTGGATCTCCCGTTAGTAATAAGTGAATCAGTTTCATGAGGTCCATCATTTAGTTCTAGACTCACATAGGATGTAGGTGCATATTGGTGAATAACATCCACATGTTTATCTGTTATAAGCCCATCTTCATCTAGTTCTAGAATAATTCCCCATTCACAGTCATTAGATTCTTCATTAGGATCTCTGGGAAAGTCAAGAACATGTGTGAAATCGGGGCAAATTCCCCAAGCAAGGTTGCCTTCAGAGTTCAAGCAGAATTCATATTCATGAGAATCTGTATCAGAATCACTAGAGTTTCCCAAATGTTCATCTATAGCGAGAGATGTCTCTCCTTCTTCTAGATCAGTTTGTTCCTTTGAAGTAGTAGGTTCTTACATGTCTACCATATTGATTCTTTCTTTAGGTGTCTGATCATCTTTGAGAAGGTATAATATGTTCTAAGGGATACATTCATAAGGAAAAACATCTATGGTACCTAAATCATCACTTTCTTCATGGTGTGTTTCCTCTTCTTCTTGATCATCCATCCTTGGTTCTATCTGTTCTATGACATGAGAAGAATTACCACTGAGATAGAAAGGTTTCTTCTGATAACTTATGCTTGTTGTATCCTTATTTTTTCATCCACAATGTTCGATGGGTTTGATGATACCTTTTCCTATTGTTCCTAGAGGTCCTTTTCCAATAAATCCCATCTTGGAGATCAGTTTGTGTCCTGGTCCATAAGATTTTGAAGGGATCTTGAGTGATTTAGAGTCACATGCTTGAACTGTTTGTGACTGAGATTCATCTTTGTATAACCAGGCAAGTACAACTTCTTCCTCATTAGATTCTTGTTTGGATACTTGTTCTGTGATTAAACTCTCGTTAAAGATAACTTGGGGTTCTTTAGTTGTAGGTTTCACTTTCTCTTAAGGTTGTCCATAAGACTTAGGTGAAAGCGGGAGAGATGTGAGAGATAGAACTGATTCCATTGTGTATTCCCGCATGCCTGTATCTTTGATCTTAATTTCTTTTATTATGTCTTCCATTTTAGATGTAGATGCTATGTCAACTTGTTTGGTAGAAGACTCTCTGTTGTTTGGGATGAGTTTGTCTATACTTTCCTTTAAAGCATTGCAAAAAGCTGACATGTGTGCAGGTATAGTGACCTCTACTCCATCATAGGGAAATTTGACACATTGATGGTATGTTGATGGAATAGCTTGCATCTTGTGAATCTAGGGCCTTCCTAAAAGGATGTTATAGGCCAGTAGGAGGTCCAACACTTGACAAGTGATATCTCTAATGACAAGTCTCATTCTGATAGTAGCACAGTGACTCCTTTTGAGGATCTTTCTTGTGCATCATATGCCTTGATGGTTATTTTCTTTTTAGGATCAATAAGATCTTCTGACAATTCCAGCTATGTAACCAGTTTATAAGAATAAATGTTTAGACCAGCTCCCCCATCTATCAAAATACGCTTGACATGATGATTTTCAATTAGGACTTCAATATGAAAGGGTTGGTTATGTGGATGACTCAATGATTTTTCATCTTCCTCTGAAAAGGAAATGTATTGAGGGGAAGTCAAATGACCCACCATGGTTTGAAATCGATCAAGATCAAGATTTTATGGGACATTGGAATTGAGCACGGATTTTTCTAGGATAGCTCGATGAGTAGGAGAGATATGAAGGAACTCAAATATAGATATCTTCACATTTGTGTGTTGGAGTTGTTGAATGATGTTGTATGATGCCATTTTGGACTCTTTAGAATTGGAAGATTTTGGTGCAATTTTGTTTAGATGTAGATGCAAGATTGAATGGCATCTTAGGGGCATTTGATCAACCCGAGTTTGGTCCTAGAAGAGTTACCTGAGCTTGAGATCAAGTGATTATGTTAGCTGATCTATTTTCTTTGTCCTTTCTAACAATAGTGATGACATTGTAGTGCTGAAATACGAATGTCTCTACCATGTTGGTGACATCATTGTTTCCAGAGTAAGTGTAATTGACCTTAGCACCCATGTTTGGTTTAGAAGATGAATCTCCTTGATTGTGTTTCGGAAAAGGTTCCATGAATGTTGTATAATCATTATTGGATTTATGGTTATCAATCACAATTTCTCCGACATCAATTTTGTCTTGAATAAGATATTTTAGACGCATGCACTTGCTGGTTTTATGACCCTTGTTTCGATGGAAATCATAGAAATCGGTCTCCCTCCACCATTTAGGTTTTACTTTGGGCTCATATGGTTTGATGTCAGGTAATGTGATGATGTTATTTGCCAATAAGGTTCTCATGGCAGATTCCAAGGACTCACCCAAATGAGTGAGCTCACATTTTGGTTTTGTAATCCATGGCTTGTACTCATTTGACTTTTTAGAAAGCTCAATTGTCTACTTCTCTAAGGCTTTTATAGCTTGAGTGTTGATAGTAAGATTAAATGTTGGTGCTCTGGGTGGAGCACTGATGTGATCAACAACACCATTTGTGACAATATTTTTATTCTTGTTCCAAAATTTGACTATGTTTATTGTTCGAATTGGAACTTGAATCATACTTGTTTTCTTTATGAAGTGATATATCTCTCTTGTGAACAAGTACGTCCTCTATTTTCATGGCACTATCCACCATTTTGTCAAATGAGACATGATTTTGCATCTGAAGATGATAGTTGATTTCTAGGGTTAGATTGTTGATAAAGATTTCTGGTTTCTCTTTTCTCAGAATTTGTCGAGGATATAGCAAGAATTTATTCCTCCAATGTTTGAGGAAAGTCAGGAATGGTTCTCCTATTTTTTTCTTTAAGTTACAGATGTCAATTATGATGACCGGATGCAGGATGTTGTAGGAGTATTGTTGATAGAACAGTTTGATTAACTCCTCAAAAGTTTTGATGGTTCGAGGTATTTTGGAGAACTAGTTGATGGCTGCTCCTCCCAAAGATCGTGGGAAGAGATGCATTAAGTACATTGGTTCATGCATAAACTTCATGGATAGAGTGCAAAAATATTTGACATGATCTTGAGGATCTGAATTTCCATCATATTTGTCATATTTGGGTAGTTCCACCCCTTTCGGGAATGGTGGCATATACAAGCTTTGATCAAATGGAAATGGACATAGGGCATCCATAGAGAATTCCTTGGGTTCTTTCTCTTTTTTAAGCTTGTTAAGTTTGACTTGCATGGCATGCATCTGTTTCATCATGGAAGTGATGGGAGTCTCATCCTCTTGTGTTATGATGTTGTCAACATTAAATCTTCGAGGAAGTTTGGCACCTTGTTGGGCTAGTTCAAGAAAGTATGTCTCTTTGTCCTCTTGTAGGAAATGTTTCGTGAGTTTCTTAAAGAGATCATCATCTCGGTACTGTGCAATTTCTAAAGGTGTGGGTTCTTGATTCCCCCCTTCATCAAAGTTGTGACCTTGTGAGCCATGGCTACCTTCTCTTTGAGACATGGCAGCGTGGTGATTAATATTTGGTGTGGATTCAAGAGGGGTTGTGTGACCTCCTTTTAAGTGCAAATTGCCAAGTTCATCTTCTTCGTAAAGATCTGGATCATATGGTTGATGAAGAGATTGAACAATAAGAGAAGATGAAGGTGATGTCTCTGGTTCTTCTCTTGGTTTTCTATGTGAGGAAGCTCTAGTTTCCATCATTAACCTCTAGGTGAATCTTGGGGCAAGACAAGACAACTGACAGATAATCTGATTTATGAAATATCGAGTGATGCAACCTTATCAAGATTGGATTGAATTGGTGATGAAAAGATTTATTGGACATAAATGAAGGATATTGTGCCCCAGATGTATGGGTAGAGGCCCAAAAGATGGTGGACACGAATTCACAAGACTTAGCCATTTGAGATGATGGTGATAAATTAGGGTTGGATTGACAAAGTTTTTGACACAGGATGAAACATGATTCAGACTAATCAATCAGATGAAAAATTGAGTGAAATAGAGCACTTTGGGAAAATAAGATGGTTTTTCTATTTCTCTACTTTGTACCTGACATAGTAGATTTTTTGACAGAATTTTGATTATTGACTGGTTTTCTGACAAAATTAGGGTTTTTTGACAATTTTGTGCAAATTATCATACGACAGTATCCAAGCTTGTACGACACAAAATGAGGTCTGACATGACACTTGCAGAATCTTGTTCGACAATTGATATGAGGGATTATTTTGCTTGGGATTCTTGGCAACTCTCGTACGACACTATATAGCTTCTCATACAACACTTGGGGGGTTTTGATATGACAAACATAGACTTCTGATACGAGACTCTGCAATTGTCGCATGAGATTGTATGGAAAAATTTCAAAACTTGAATCTTGAATAAAAATTGTTAGAAAATGGATGAGATAAAAAATGGAAACTTGATGTCAGTCCCTACAGTGGGCGCCAGAAATGTGAGTAAAAATTGCACTTGTTCAGAAGACACAACACATCAATAAAACATTATTGATCAATGATAAGAAAATAAGCAATAAACAAATGTATCATTAACTAGATGATTTACTACCTTCTAGAAGACAAGAGTACGATGTTCTCAAAATTTAACTGAGATCAGTGACAATGCAATGCCTAAATGAAGGATTTGAATGCAAAAACAATGAAAATAGATGCAAGATTAATCTATATTTTTTGTTTTTCTATGCAATAACAATATAAGCTAAATAAAATTGATCTAAAAACTTGATGATAATGAAATGAATGTAGCTATGAATGTAAAAACAAGAAAATAATGTCAGCAATGGATTTCCAAAAGTTGCACAATCTCAAGAATTCGACAGTATAGCGTTGTTTCTCTCAAATTATACATGGTCCTCAAATTGTAGGAATGAGGCATGTTTATATAGAAATCCAAGGTTTGAGAACTCATGGAAAGCCAAAAAATCACTCCTTGATCAACTCAAATTGATTGCTGAGTTATCAAGAAATTAGAAACAATTATCTAGTAAAATCATGCAAATCAACTTTTCAACTCATAATTAGATAATTGTGATTTTATTTAATTTTCCATGTGTTTTATTCTCAACTTAATTGATTTAATCAATTAAATAACTGATTTATGGGTTAATAAATTATTTAATCAAACTTTATCTAAAATTATATTATTAAATTTGACAATTTGATTTTAATCAATTAAATAAATATTTGATCAATTATTCTTAAAAATTTTGATTTATTGTCAAATAAACAATATTAATTAAGAATAAATTTAATTAAATCTAATTAAAATAATTAAGTGGCTGAATAGTTTAATCAATTAAATATTTAACATATTCAATCAATCACACTTAGGATAAATAAAATAATATCATTTATTGCCAAATAATATTTAATCAGAACTAATTAGGATAAATTAGGAATATTCCCTGATACAAATTTGAAATAGGATAGATTAGGGTTTTGATGATTCAATGTGCAAATGTGCCTTAAGTTAGGACTGTTAGGTCAATTTCAATTGATTTGTTGATGTAGGAAGTCAATGGTACTGAAGCTCATTTTTGGGGTATTACACCAAGAAGAAGGGAGGAACAAAGTGGAAGGAGGAGGAGGAGGAGGAGGAGGAGGAGGAGGATGAGGAGAATGAGGAGAATGAGGAGGAGGATGAGGAGGTGAAGGATGAGAAGAAGGAGGAGGAGGAGGAGGAGGAGGAGGAGGAAAAGGAGGAGGAGAAGGAGAAGAAGGATGAGGAGAAGGAGAAGGAGAAAAGGAAGAAGGAGGATTAGGAGGAGGAGGATAAGAAGAGCGAAAGAAGAACAAAAGGGAGTAGGAGAAGAAGAAGAAGACACAAAACAAGAAGTAGAAAAATGAGAAAAGAGAAAAAGAAGACAATGGAGGAGGGGAAGAGGAAACAAAAGAAGGAGAAGAAGAACAAACATGAGTAGAAGGAGAAGGAGAAAACACTTTCTTTTGCCTCCCTTCAACCTCCTAGTACATTAAACAATTTATATTTATGCCAATTTGAAGAACTCCAAGGGTTGACTCAAATGCCCTTAGCACATTATCATACCCATATAATAATCTCCATTGATTTCTTAAAGTAATGAATTATCTATTATGTTCCTAGATAATAATGCTATAATCCCCATTCTTTCAAGAGAATGGATGATATGTTATTGGATTTATCTTGGATATTAATACCCGATTCTTTTAAATTTAAAGTATAACTATTCTTTTTCAATATGTAAAGAAATTTTGATTTTATAAAAATGTTTTATTTTTAATAATGTAATATATACATTTGTTCATGTTTTAGGTCATATGTGTGAAGTTTTTTAGTTGGTTACAAATGAATGAATGAGAACAAAATTATATAATATTTTTAATTTATTAGTCTAAAGTCATTTTTAATTTATTTTTAATTGTTCTATAATAGTTTGATTATATACAAGTGTACCTCTCAAATACCATACAACATATGATGATATCGGCATAAACATTGCATCTCATTGGTGCAAGTGCTATTTATATTTAAAATTAGCTGACTACTAATCTCCTAGATACATTACTAATAAGATGACAAAAAAGTAGTTATATGCCATAACAACACTACCACTAGAAAATAAACTTCTAGATCACAAAGTAAAATATAGTTGAACTTAGGGAGAAAACAATACTATGACAATTTGTTAGCATAAACAAAAATCACCTATGGTAAGTTATCAGTTTGAAACTTAGTTTCCACATATGATAATGATAAAAAAAACTTGAAACATTAATCAATTTTAAACTTATCCAAAAGAGATGTTGAGAAGTTCCAAGACTACCAACAGAAGAAAAAAAAAATGGCAGCTATTGAATGCCATTTGACAATTATTATAGCTCCTTTAGACATGCAATGAATTGTGTGACATTGCCAACACAACCAATTTTCACATTCTTCAATTTGACCAAATAGATATTTATGGCATGTCAGAAATAATTTGAACTTGTTGATTCCAGATCACTCCTCGTTTTTACATTCTGCCATGTTTTAAATGATGTATTTACACCACTTTTTCAAGCTATAGTCATAGTTAGTTCCCTCTACAATTGCATCCTACATTAATTTTAGTACTTAAATGTTTACTCTTCTTAGTACTCCATGCCTAAATTTTTTTACTACAACCAACATAATCACATAGAATTCAAATTAAAAAGTAAAGTATTATGAGAATTCGTTGACCGTTTTAGAGTATTAGTCACTTTTTGTTTTGTTAAAATGAATTCTACTTATGGTTATGAACATTAAAATGTAATGACATGATAGATTGTAAAGAATGAACTTCCGACACGAATGCCACATCAACAAAAATAATATAATCTAAGGAGTCAGTCAATAATTCAAAGGTCGAATGCATAAGTCGACAAGATACCAATAGATTCCCTATAACATAGGAATAAAAGAAGTACAATTATGACCATAAATGTCAAAATGATAAAGTATAACTATGTCCAAGATAAGTGGAATGTTGACCATCTATCAAACATCCTAATGAAATCACAATAAGAGATGTCACATCAAATACAAGCAAGTACAAACTATCATGTCAGAATAACAACCCAAGAGATTTTCAACTAACCATCGAATCACATCAATAAAAGATAAAGAGTAGATCAATTATGATCTTCCATTTCTAATAGTAATCTTTCCCTACCACGAAGCATTAACTCTTCCCTAAAATATTTCCTGACATGAAAGATAACCAGCCCATCTAGAAGTAATCTATCAAAGTAAAACTAAGGAGTAATGGAATATGTGCTACTTGATACATCCACATTTAATTTCCAAAAGAAAACCTTGTAAATCTACTTCCATTTCATACATATGGAAAATATTGTACAAAGATTCTCATTTAATGCATAGTACATCATGATTCATGGGTGCATTTAACATACATAAAGGAACATAAAAAAATCCTTCTCTAAACTATAAAAAACATGTCAACCTCATAATTTCTTCAAATATCTCTTTTAGTTCAAATGATAAATATAACTTGAATTCATCATAGTAAACAGAGAAAAACCAAGAATACACATATAACAAATTCATTTAATTCATGAAGCATAAACTATAACAATGATTAACATGTACATCACAAATAGGTCTAATGGATTACATGTCTAAGCTTTCCTCCATATATCTACTCATTAAGATTTGACTTCCACCTCTTTCATTTTATGTAGTAGTGTAATAAGAAATAACCATATTCTAAATCATTGTCATCAAGACATGGATAAACCAAATGCATCATTCAAGCATATTAAATTAAAAATATCAACTCTTTCTTGAGTTCAACATGTTGAGATGTCAATTCTTTCTTACTCACATACATAGATATACCAAGAGATTATTTTAAATGAAGGAACTCACAATAATGGCATAGGAAGCAACAAGATCTCACGATACTTTAATCATATCAAGTTTCACCAACAAGTACACAAGTACACATATTATATTTTCAATGTAATTTTATCATAGCCTTTCTAAGATATACTTAATTAAACTACTTTCATTCAACAAAGTGGTTAGCATAGACTACATGAAGTTCTCATACCTCCTGTCGTAGTTTTGAATGAATAAAAATAGTAACATTGCTAGAGCTATAGGAAGTACACTTTATCTTGTCAAAATTTTAATAATTAGAACAAAGAACTTGATTCCTAGAATTTTCAATCATATTTTCGAATAGCAATGATCATTACATAGGTTATTTGGTATACTATCATTTGTTCATTAACTAGGTTTTCAACAATGATGGCTAATTTCAATTCCAAAAGTTTATTTCAAATTTCTTCCTATCTACGGGGTTCAAGTAGATAATATAAAGAAAGACATTTTTTATTATTTTTTCTACAGGAGAAATAGTTTAATCATGTAAACCATGCAAATTTAATCTTCCTTTTTATCCACTAACGCTCACATTGAAGAAAAAATCACAACACAAAAACAATCAATCATCAAAACTATTCTAGAAAAAAATGCAATTTAAGAGAAGTAACAGTCAATAAAAAGATGAACTGCAAAGAGCTTAAAATCAATCATAAGTTATATACGTTAATATTCAATCAGATTTGTTTGTGTACTATCATTTGATCCTTGATTGGAGTTTTAAAAGTGTTATTTGAAAATGAAAAAAATAATTTCATAATTCTTCATAGCCACATCGTTTAAACAAAAAGATAAGTAATAAAACCATTAATACAAGAGATATTCTTCTTCTAAACTAAATCACAACTCATAAATTAATTATATAATCAATCTTGATTATAATTTTTAATAAACAAGAAATTTAAAACTAAAGAGAAATACCAGGAATTATGTACATGGTTTTCCTTTGTTGCTCTGATCTTTGGGCTTCAAAGCATTTTCCCCACTCCAAAATATGTTCTCACCATAGGGGCTAGATGAATGCTTTAAAGTGCAGTTACCTTGCCTTTGATGCACATACCACTCTTCTTCGTGAGAGACTTTGGCATCCCACACAAGAGGAGGATCTTCCACCTTGGCTTGTGCTTCATTTTACGACCTTGAAATTATGCCCACCATCTCCTCTAAAATATGATCTCCCTTCTTTCTGGCGCACCCCCTCTAAATGGTGTTCTATCCTCTTTCAACTTTGTGTTCCTCTCGATCTCCTCTTCTCACTAGCGCATGTCCTTCCAAAGAGTTCCTGATGCATGTTCCTCCAAAATTTGTGCACATCACCCCCTTCCATCTGTGTGAATCTTCTTTAAATGGAAGTGTGTCCTTCCCAACTTACCTCTCTCTTGTTGTGTGAGCAAAAATACTTCTACTTCCACCTTTGTGTCACTTCTCAACTTATTTTTACTAACCTAATTCTCTAATCAACACATATCTAGGTGGAGTTACCACTCCCAAAATCACTCCCAATTAAATAACTAAACAATTAGTTAATCCTAAATTTAAGAAAATTAATCTTGAATGGGAAAATGGGTTGTGACATGGATTGTAATGATGTTTGGGAGTACAAATTGATAAGTATGATGTGTCCTATACTATGTTGGATGTATAGTTTTGGGTGTATATTTTGGATTTATATATACATCATTTTAAGAGAGAAACCTTCATATCTCATGAAGCCATGAATTGATGAATCAAAAATCTTCTGGCACCGAAAAATGGTACTTATGAATCTATGGGTTTTTAATGCACAACCATCTCCCCAAGATAAAATATTAGAATGAAAACACACCACCCACAACCACAATAAGAAAAAAGAACCAAAGTTAATGACAATGATGAAAAAAATGTTAGAGAGGGATAAAAGTAGGGGGGTGGTGTTAGAAAGTAAAGTCCACCAAGATAACTGAGAGGGGGGAGTGAATCAATTATCAAATAATTATAAATTTTATCAACTTCAATAGATTTTAACTATGTAAGCAATATAACCAACAACCATAGAAAGATATTCATATACAATAACACAATGACACAAGATATGTTGACTAGGGAACCTCTTGATCAAAGAGTAAACCCCGATGGGAATGATGCCCACAAAAGATGCACTAATATGAATATTCCTTGTGAAAGGATGGATTTTGTTAGGAGTCTTATGAAATACACTCAGTATATATGAATCCTTGTTAGGAGATTTTGAATCCCTGCTAAAAGATTCTAACTCTATTAGGAGTTATGGAAGACAAAAGGACCCACTGCCCAAACAACTTCAATGGAAAGATCACTGAACACACTGTCCAACTGATCTCTAGATTATTCAACAGAATAATATCAAATCATTACTGTTCTCAACAATATATTACCTCTTCTCTGACTATGCTAAACTGCACTCACTGCTACACCAAATCTCAATTCCATATCTCTGTACCTCGCATATCCTCTTTCACAAATTCGCTTTCACAACTTCATTAAATTCATCATATTCATTCCATATATATCACAACAAGGAAAAAAATTCCTTCCTTTATACCACACTCAATTAATTACAAATGATTCGGCATCCAAATTAAAAAATAAAAGTTTCCACACGTTACATCAAAATTACACAAAACTATCGACTTCCAATTAGAATAATTCTTCACTCATGCGACCTTGAAGTTTGCACTGTCAACCACATCACTATCAACATGTCTTCAACTGCTCTCTAACTATGCAAAACTAGATTCCATCCTGATTAGGAGATATCATTTGATTTCCACAAACCGCTACTCAGGAACAATGCCTGAATATTGCTTCCACCAAAATGCTCATAACTTCCATGAATAAAAGAATTACTATCTACACTCTTAACCATGAACATAAAACATATCACAAAAATAATCCTCAACATCGCATAGCTTGATTTGCAATATCCCATGTGCGCTAATCCAAACACTATCTGCTCCTCTGCTAGTCTCCAGTAGATCACTGTGTTAACATCAATGACAATCACAGTCATGAATGCAACAACAACTGCTATAGAATGGCTACCAATACTCCCATAGGATATATTTAGCATTCATTCCTAATAATCTCCCCCATTGGCATTGATGGCAACATAGAGGAAAAATATCCAATGTTCCATAAATCCAATACTGCACCACTGCTGCTCTGAAAAATATTTTCGATCCTCTTCATCAATCAAATCTTGCTTCGTTTTCCTATTCAATTCTCTCCAATAGATGGTACAAATGGTTTTTCATGTACACTTGTCCCCCATTGACATCAATGACATAAATTTCATCATTATGTCAACATCAACTCCAATGTCAAAAGACACTATTCAGAAAATACATTCACTAGAGTCCTTATGACTCAACTCAGATACACATACTCTCCCATAGAGGAAGTACCAACATCCAGTCTAGAAGAAAGATAAGGCTCATATATCACTGGATGGATGCAACAAATTGCATCACTTCTCAAAAGTAGGCTGGGGCATAACCCCAAGCATACCTCTCAGATACTCAAATGTATCCTTAGGCAAAGGTTTTGTAAATATGTCTGTTATTTGCTCCTTTGTGATTATGTACTCAAGTTTGAATTCTTTCTCAGCAACTTTCTCTCTTACTACATGATACTTAATCTCAATATGCTTTGTCTTAGAATGTAGTACAGGGTTCTTAGACATACTAACTGTGTTGGTGTTATCACAATGTATAACAATAGGCTCAACGAATTTTATTCCAATATCCTTCAGCATCTGCTTCATCCAAATTATTTGGTTACAATTGTTTGCTGCTGCTACATATTCTGCTTCTGTTGTGCTTTGTGAAATATAATTCTACTTCTTGCTTAGCCAAGAAACCAATCTTCCTCCAAGGAAAAATGATCCACCACTAGTGCTCTTTTTATCATCAACACTGCCTCCCCAATCAACATCTGTATATGCACATAGGGTAAAATCATCAGATTTTTCATACCACAATCCATACTCAATTGTGCCTCTTAAATATCTCAGCATCCTCTTCACTACTGCATAATGTGATTCTCTAGGTTCAGCTTGAAATCTTGCTACAATTCCAACTGAATGTGCTATATCAGGTCTTGCATGTGTCAAGTATTGCAATCCTCCAATCATAGATTTGTACTTTTTTTGTTCAACTGCAGGAGTCTCATATGTGCTAGATAATTTATGTCCAGTTACCATAGGTGTTCCAACTGGTTTACGGTTCTCCATTCCAAATTTCTTCAATAAATCATTCAAGTACTTTGTTTGACTTACAAAGATACCATCACTATTCTATGTTATCTATAATCCCAAAAAGTATTTCATTTCACCAATCATACTCATTTTAAATTCAGTCTTCATTTCATCAGCAAATTTATCACTGGCTTCATCTTCTCCTCCAAAAATAATGTCATAAAAAAAAATAACTACAACCAACAAACCATTTTCAATCTCTTTGGTGTACAAGTTGCTACTAGCTGCGCCTTTTGTAAATCCCAATTTTAACAAATACTTGTTTAATCTTGCATACCAAGTTCTAGGTGCTTGCTTTAGTCCATATAAAGCTTTCTTCAGTTTACATACCATGTCTCCTTCTTAAGTCAAAGGAAAACCTTCAGGCTGCTCAATGTAGACTTCTTCTTCCAATTCACCATTAAGAAATGATGACTTCACATCCATCTGATATACTTTGAATTTCTTAAAAGCTGCATAGGTCAAGAACATTCTTACTACTTCAATTCTAGCAACTGGTGCAAAATTTTCTTCATAGTCAATTCCTTCTTGCTGTGAGTATCCTTTACATACCAATCTTTCTTTGTTCCTTACTACTTCTCCTTGTTCATTCATCTTGTTTCTGAATACCCATTTAGTTCTAATAACATTCTTATCTTTAGGTCTAGGGACCAATTCCCATGTCTTGTTCTTTTCAATTTGACCTAGTTCTTCTTTCATAGCTTTAATACAATGTTCATCTTCACAAGCCTCACTAGTAGATTTAGGTTCAATTTGAGAAATCAAACATAACTGTTCTTGTACCTTATTTCGATTCTAAACTCCTCTTTCTATGCTTCCAATAATCTACTCAACAGGATGATTCCTTGATAAATTCCTGTTAGGTGTCATTGTCTTAGATCTTACTTCAGGTTTCGGTTCTTCAATGATCTCACTATGGCTTTCATTCAACAAGTCAATGTCAGTTTCATAGAATAATTCAGTAGTTTCAATGTTATTTCTGGGATGAGTTCCTTCATCTGATTCACAATCAAGCATTCTTTCCTGAATTTTGAACTTTTCATCAACTTTAACATTTGTGCTCTCAATAATAGTCTTTGTTCTCTTATTATAACATCTATAAGCTTTTATTGTCAAAGAATATCTAAGAAATATACCTTCATAACTTCTAGGATCAAACTTTCCAATATCATCATCTCTCTTTATATAACATTTGCTTTCAAAAATTCTAAAATACTTAACCGAGGGTGCATGTCCAAACCATAATTCATAGGGTGTCTTATCTCTGTCTGTTCTGATTTGTACTTTATTCATCGTATACACTGATGTGCTTACTACTTCTCTCCAGAATATCTTCGCCAAGTCATTCTCAAATAACATAGCTCTTTCTTCTTCAGTCACTAATTTGTTCCTCCTTTCTGCAATACCATTTTGTTTAGGTGTTCTAGGGGCTGTAAACTGTCTCTTAATACCATTCACTTCACAAAAAGTGTTAAAATCTCTAGAAGTAAATTCTCCACCTCTATCTGATCTCAAACATTTAATTTTCATTCCAGATTCATTCTCAACTTTATTCTTTATGATCTTAAACTTATCAAATGCTTCAGACTTTTCTTTAAGAAATGCAATCCACATCATTCTTGTAAAATCATCAACAAGAATCATAAAATACCTTTCTCCATAGAATCCTCTAGTCCTTGTAGGACCGCTCAAGTCTGTATGAACAATCTCCAACTTCTCTGCAGAAGTAAACTTCTTACCGGGAAATGAACTTCTCTTCTGTTTAGCCATCACACATTCCTTGCAAATCATGTTAGTAGGCTTCATAATTCTAGGCAAATCTCTTACTGCAAGTGTAGTCCTCACTTTCACAATGTTATCAAAATTTATATGACAAAATCTTTTGTGCCATAACCAACTGTCATCAATCTTAGTAATCAAACATGTCATCTCAGTAGGATTCAACTCAAACACATTACCTCTTGTTCTAGATCCAGTGCCAATCAAATTTTCATCTTTATCTTTTATCACACAATTTTTCTCAGTAAACCAAACTTGATATCCCTTATCAACTAACTATCCAACACTCAAAAGATTATGTTTCAAACCATCCACAAAGTAAACATCATCGATATTAGTCTTTCCATCAAGAGTAATATATCCTATACCTTTAATCAAACAAGGTGCATTGTTTCCAACTCTAACAACTCCTCCATCATAATTGTTAAACTTTTTGAACTTTTTCATGTCTCCAGTCATATGATGTGAACAACCATTGTCTATAATCGAATCATCTTTCTTTTCTACTTGAGAAACTAAAGCCTTTTCTTCCTTAATTGCTACAAATCCTATATCATCATTGTTCTCTGTATCTCTTTCACTCAAAGGTTTTTCAAAACTAGCTTCAAGTTCTTCATCATTTGTATAGTAACATTCTTTAGATCTTCTAGGATTGAAATTATTTCTATACTTCTTAACTCTCCTAGGATACTTAGATTCAAAATGACCAAATTCTTGACAAGTCCAACATTTAAAATTTGTCTTACTGTCTGGTTCTCTCTTCACAAGCAAGGCAATACCTTCTTCAATCTTCATGTCTTCTTCATTTCTAGATCTGTTGCTACTAGCATAATCTCCTCTCACACTGATGCTTCTTGACAAAGTAGGGAAAATACTAAGAGCACTGAATGTTGTCTCCATTCTAGGCAAGTCTCCTGATAACCTTAGGTTCATCTCTACTACTTCCAATCTTCTAATAAGAGTCTCTCTTGTAAAGTTAAAAGTATAAGGTATAACTTGTTCAATCATCTGTGTTGTCTTCTTAAATGTAGGAGTCAATGTCCTTAGAATTTTCCATATCACTTCATTCTATGTCTTTGTTCCTCCACAATATTTTATACCTGCAACAATTTCTGACATTCTACCAATATAGCTTCTAACAGATTCATCTTTCATCATTCTTATATCTTCAAATGCACATATCCAATTATGTAATCTGACCTTCTTTGCATGTTCATCACCTTCAAAAGTAGAGTGCAAAGCTTTCCAAATTTCATGAGATGTTTTTAAAGATTTTATTTGACTGTACTCATTCTCCGGAAGGGCTGAAAAAAGTGCTTCCTTCGCAAGTATGTTACACATGAATAGATCTCTCTCATCATTACTACATGTTTCAATATCATCTTCTTCAATGATAGTCTTCTCATTCTTCATTATCAACCAATAACCTGGTCCTAAACACAGTAGATGTGTCTTCATCTTTTCTTTCCAGCTGTCAAAATTCACTCCATCAAACTTAGGGCTTTCTTTCCTAAAATTTTCCATGGATCTCCTTAAGCTATTAAACTTTTCTTTCAAGGACCTACTACTTTGATACCAATTGTTAGAAAGTAAAGTCCACCAAGATAACTGAGAGGGGGGGGGGGGTGAATCAGTTATCAGATAATTATAACTTTTATCAACTTCAATAGATTTTAACCATGTAAGCAACATAACCAACAACCATAGAAAGATATTCATACACAATAACACAATGACACAAGATATGTTGACTAGGGAACCTCTTGATCAAAGATTAAACCCTAGTGGGAATGATGCCCATAAAAGATGCACTAATATGAATACTCCTTGTGAAAGGATGAACTCTATTAGGAGTCTTATGAAATACATTCAATACATATGAATCCCTATTAGGAGATTTTGAATCCATGCTAAAATATTCTAACTTTGTTAGGAGTTATGGAAGACAGAAGGACCCATTTCCCAAACAACTTCAATGGAAAGATCACTAAACACACTATCCAACTGATCTCTAGATTATTCAATAGAATAATATCAAATCATTACTGATCTCAACAATATGTTACATCTTCTCTGACTGTGCCAAACCGCACTCACTGCTACACCAGATCTCAATTCCAGATCTTTGTACCTCGCATATCCTCTTTCACAAATTCGCTTTCACAACTTCATTCACTTCATCATATTCATTCCATATATATCAAAACAA
Source organism: Chamaecyparis obtusa (assembly GCA_027943335.1). Lineage (NCBI taxonomy): Eukaryota > Viridiplantae > Streptophyta > Pinopsida > Cupressales > Cupressaceae > Chamaecyparis > Chamaecyparis obtusa. The sequence goes on from BSBK01004655.1 coordinate 2,125,084, forward strand.
GGAAAAATATTCCTTCCTTTATACCACACTCAAGTAATTACAAATGAGTCGGCATCCAAATTAAAAAATAAAAGTTTCCACATGTTACATCAAAATTACACAAAACTGTCGACTTCCAATTAGAATAATTCTTCACTCGTGCAACGTCAAAGTTTGTGCTGTCAACCATGTCACTATCAACTTCTCTCTAACTGCACAAAACTAGATTCCATCTTGATTAGGATATATCATCTGATTTCCACAAACCACTACTCAGGAACACTGCCTAAATACTGCTTCCACCAAAATGCTCATAACTTCCATGAATAAAAGAATTACTGTCTATGCTCTTAACCATGAGCATAAAACATATCACAAAGTAAATCCTCAACATTGCATAGCTTGATCTGCAATATCCCATGTGCGCTAATCCAAACATTGTTTGCTCCTCTGCTAGTCTCCAGTAGATCACTATGTTGACATCAATGACAATCACAGTCATGAATGCAACAACAACTGCTATAGAATGGCTGCCAATACTCCCATAGGATATATTCAACATTCATTCCTAACAGGGGGGGCAATAAAATCATGATGTCATCGAAATGTGACTATATTATTGTCCTCTATTCCTTCTAAGGACAACAATACAATGAACTCAAAGTTCAGTGGGCATGTTTTTTCAAATAGTTTGTTGTTGTTTACTTGTTTTTTGGGCCTATTTTAAAGAGCCCCTAAAAATAGGGAACCTTAATGCTATAGTCTATATTGTTTTTAGAACATTTTCATTTTAGTAAGGTAGGCAACCAAGTGCTCCATGTTCTTTTGTATCTTCTACTATTGAATTCAATACTTTGAAAGATTGTTAACTGACTTATCATATGAATGTGGTGTAGGATTTTATGGTCTTTTTCACAATGTTATGACTCTAAAAATTCTTTTATGTAGAAATACTCTTACTAAAATTGTAGATGTAATATGCTAACTTATTGCACTAACAAATGACTTTGACAATGCTCATTTAAACTTTCAAATTCATTTACAAAGTTCAAACAACCTTTTCAACATTTTGGTAGGAACTTCGCTGCTCTACAACCTTGTTTATAATAGCTTTTTAAATAAACCTGTTGTAGAACAATAGGAAAGGAATATATTTTAAGTGGTGATTAAATTTTAATTTCAGCTAGTCAAAATTCAATATTTTTTCAAATAATATTATATTTAATATCTTATAAAGAAAAAAGTAAGCTTTGTAACTTTTTAAATATTCAGATTTATTTTGCATTCATATCATTCCTTAAAACATTAGAGGCGATATGGGCAGATTTTATCTTTCTAATATTTAGGGCATTTCATCAAATGGCTCCATGTTGAAAAATGTAATGATTAGAGATTTAAAAATCTATGGCATTTTTATATTTTTATCATGTTGTAACACAAGTCTGAACTCATACCCTAAATTTTTTTACTAGTACAAATGTTGCACAAGAAACATACTATTAAAGGCCTATGTAGTGTTATTTGTCATGTATTTTAAGCTTGTATTGGTGCCAAAGTTTCCCATAAAGTAATTCTCTGAAATAATTGTCATGTTAGGGTTTGTGAATAAATTATTCTTGCTAGGGTTTATGAACATTTTCAGTGTACATGTTCGACTAGAGAGTAGAAAAATGTAAATAGCTTGATTTCAGGTGCTCAATATAAATTGTAAGGTGTTATTTTAGTTTTAATATTTGTTTTTAAATAAAAGTGTAAATTGTATATGCCATGATAATTGTACATGCATTAAAATGGGGGCTGGAGAAAAGAGTGTACAAACTAAAAATATGTCATTGAAGTTGTTGTTTTCAACTTCCTTTACACATTGATTTATAAGGTGCTATTTAAAAGAAAAGTATAAGGCTAGGGTTTTAGTGAGAAAAAAACATGGGATACAAAAATTTGATACAGTTTTCTCCAATTTAGGTTTAAATTACATGAACATGGATTGTGAAAACTTAATGCTTTGGAATCATTAGTTAGTAAGATTTATTCATGCTTTTTGGAATTAGAATTTTCTATAGCAAAGTGGACAGAGATAACACTTTTTATATTGTTCTATCGGGTAAGTAATCAGGTTAACTTTCTATATCGTTGCATAACTTTCTTATTCCTTTATCGAGTTAAGTGTAGGAAAATGCATTGAGAAATCTAGTTTTAGAAGTAATATTAGTATCTTTTTCCTTGGTAAGTCCTCAGATTGAGATTATGGACTACATAACCCATAACGCCTTACATCACAACTCTGCTTCATATGTGAGCAAGGGTTCTAAACCTAGTTTATTTAATAGATACTTAGGACAAAATATCCAAATGCAAGTCTAGGAATGTATGCACTTTATCCAAGACATGAGATGTTGATACATGTCCAAGAATGCTTGCATTTTGCTAATCATTTGATGCATTGGACTTTTCTTAGCAATTCCTAGGGCAAACTACACTAATTGGACTTATTTTTATTTAACTTAATTTTAATGCATATAATTTTCATACTATTTCTCATTTTCACAGGGAATCATTTTCAAATATCATTTTATTTAAGAACTAGATTTATAATTCATTCTTTACTAAATAATGATTTACTAGAATCCATCTTTCATGAGTTCAAAATTTTCTCTCTTGGTACCCATTGCATCAGGTGATTTTCAGATGCATGAAGCAATGAGGTTGAAACTAATGAGATGAATTGTTGTTTGGTTTAATTATTACCTCCAAGATGTATAATTATTTACCAAGATTTTTAGTTAGGACATTTTGTGAAGGATGGGTGGGAAACTAATTTAAAAAGCTTAATATTTTATAAATTAAATGCTACATATTTTAGTGTTCCTTTTATAAATTTCTTAGGGAAATCTATGATGTTGAAAGAGAAACCTAAGTTGGCACATTTGGACAATTTATACCATATAGTGTTTATCTCTTCAAAATGGTTCTAACATCTTATTGTAACAATTGATACTTTAATTTTTGTAACAATTTTTGTACTAAAATTGGTCCTTCACATTGACATCAAACAAAACATTGTTAATATACAAACTTCACATGCTCACCCACAACCCGGATAAGAATGTATGTAATGCCCCGCCAGGGAACCTAGGAGAAATTAATCTAAACATGCTACTAAGTTTATAGAATAATTTTAATTTTTCATAAGAGTTTACAACAACAATACATAACAATGTGGCAGCAATACAATATAATACAACTCAAAGATACAAGTATAACTTAAACATAGATTACAAATCTTAAGGGCTCCTTGACGTAGATTACATAAATATTAATTAAACCACTTAATGTAACAACCATACAAAGTCTCCACATAATGTAAATAAGTAGAACATCATATACATGAAATCCTGATATAGAACATCATATAATGAAAGACATCCTCTACACATGTAGGGTATGTAACAAAATCAACAAAAAGTACAATATGATATCCCAAATATAACTGATACAATGATACAAGAACATAAAATAAGAAAGATAAGAATACATCTCCAACAATGATGAAAAAGAAGGTACAAATGCTACAAGGATCATACAACGTGTTGGTACACGAACATCAGAATCTTAAATGGTAAACTAATCACTACCACCCGACCTTGTGGAACCTAAATGGTCCACTCCCACTGTGTTGAGGTGATAACAACAGATCCCACTCAGATAAAAAACACCAAAATCAATCACAGTACAACTAAGAAAGGGATCCTGAAAGCTCTCTATCTCAAAAGGTACAATAGGACATCAAGGTAAAACATACTCAACAAGAGGCAACCAACACATGTAGGAAACCTAAGATGCATATGGGGAAGTGTTGTCATATGAGTCAACTCTAGAGTTATCCTGCTAGTCTCTCAAGACCTTGACAGCCTAGTGACTTTATGTTGTATCAATAATCCTCTCATACAGACAAGGTACCAACTATACTGTATCCAAATCCATGTAGGAGAAAAATATCATCTCACAAACCATCCTAGCCTATACTAGCGCTCAAAGCATAAGTGAGGAATGTAGACATATTATTAATGTTTCTATCCTAGTAGATTTTATTACGTTGTCACTTTATTAAGTTAATACTTAGCATAAGTTATCTTGGTAGCCACTTGCGGACCTCGACACCTACTACAAGCCACTCACCACCTATACACTTAGTTAACCTACCTAGGCTCACAAACTAGATAACAATAGAATGATAACAATAATCCTCAAATCAGTTCCATAATATAACACAAACACACTAGTTTTCACATAAACACAATAACATAACAACACTCTCAAAGTGTCCTTAAAATTATAAGCTTGAATAAAACAAGGTTGACCACATATCATATAAAGATTAAATCAAAATTAAGATTAAAATAACGATTACCAAAAGTAACTCGCACATTCTAAAAATACCCCAAAGCCTCTGGTATACAATTTTTAAAAGCCAACGTAATTCCCCAATTACAATCAATCAAAATCTCAAAACATGCAAAAGTACCCAAAACTAATTTATAGACTACAGTTGACTAAAGCAATCATCTTGTTGAATAAAGTTCATTTGACTATAAAAGCATTCATTTAAATGTCTCTGCATACGTAACTATCTATTTAAAATAAAATCTCATGCATATATACTTTTTAAATAAGTATTTAAGTAAAATCTCCATGCATATCAAAACATCATGTATATAATAATAAAATGATGTTATTAATTTTCTATTTCTAAATATAAATGAAAACATTAATATTAAAATCCGCATGTAAAAAAAATTAATTAATATTTATTTATTAATTAATTTTTTTTGAAATAAATAAATAACAATAATAATTAATAGTATCAATTTTCCACAATCCATATCAAATGTTCATGTGCGTTTCTAGATTTGATTGTGTAAGTTTTTAAGCATCGACGTTTCAGATCACACTCTGTGATCCATCATCCAGAAGAGAAAGCACAAGAATATAAAAATAAAGTAGCAGACCCAGCCTATCTCAAGAGTTATAAGGAGAGGAAAGGGCTTAGAAAACTAGGAAGAGAGGAGAAAGGAAACATAAAAAACAAAAATTATAGAAAGTACCCAATGTTAGCACCAAAAAGATAAATAAGAAGATTAGTGCATGGATAGAGTGTGATAAAATAAGTAAAATAGTTAATAAATACAAGAAATAAAATGATAAGGAATGTTCATATATATATATATATATATATATATATATGAGAATAATTAAGGAAAAACAAATCTATAAAATAAGCAAATCAGAGAAAAAATGAGCAAAAGAGAGGAGCAAGCAAAACCACAAAAAGGCCTAAGAAATATAAGAAATATATATAAAAAGCCTTAAAAGACTAGAAAATAAATTAGAAAATAAAAAAGAGAACAAAGGGATATATATATATATATATATATATATATATATATATATATATATATATATATATATATATATATATATATATATATACACTAAAAAAGAAAATAGAAAACAAAAAAGAGAACAATGGGATATAAAATATATAAGTAATATAGGTCTAAAAAAAGCCTTAAAGGACTAAAAAAGAAAAAAGAAAACAAAAAAGAGAACGGGATATATATATATATATATATATATATATATATATATATATATATATGAAAGTAATATTAAATATAGACCTGTAGGTTTATATTTAATAAGGCAAATAAGAGGACTAAATTTATTTTTTTAAAGGTCAAAACATAAAAAGGGGGGGTGGGTGTTATTAAATATAGACCTATGGGTCTATATTTAGAGATAACATGAGTGTTATTAAATATAGACATATAGGTCTCTATAGAAAAAACTATAAGGGAGAGGACTGACAAATATATATTAAAACTAGACCTATAGGTCTATATTTAATAAAGCATAAGAGTGGACCAAAAAATATATAGGTCACAACATATAAAGAAGGGGAGGGGGGGGGGGGCGTTATTAAATAAAGATAAATAGGTCTATATTTAGTAATAACTTGAGTATTATTAAATATAGACAAATAGGTCACTAAATAGAAAAAAACTAATATATATCTATATGTGTGTGTGTGTGTGTGTGTGTGTACACACACACACACACACACACATTATCTATTCAAACATATGTATATGTCAATATCTTAATGTCATATAAATAAGTTTGAGTAGATGATGTGTGTATGTGTGTATATATATGTGTATAAATAAATGAACAACACTGATGAAGGGTGCTCCCCTTAATACCACAAACACATAACAGATATAGAGAAACAACAACAATATGCAAGAACAAAAAATTGGCTTCTTATTATCTCCACAAATGTGGAATTACAAACTTTTAGAATTACAATATGCAAAGCCACATGGGCTTATCTCCAACCAAACATCTCAGCAAATTCCCCAAACTCCTATTCACCACTTCTGTCTGTCCATCAGTCTGTGGATGATGTGATGAACTGAACTTCAAATCTATCTTCAACTTCTTCCACAATGTACGCCAGAAATATCCAACAAACTTAGTGTCCCGATCTGAAACTATGGTCTTTGGCAAACCATGAAGTCTCACTACTTCTCTGAAAAATAATTCTGCTACATGAACAGCATCATTAGTCTTCTTGCAGGGAATAAAATGTGCCATCTTTGAAAATCTATCAACTACCACAAAAATTGAATCGTGTCCCCGCTGTGTCCTCGGTAAGCCAAGAACAAAGTCCATGCTGATATCCTCCCAAGGCTTCTCTGGTACAGGTAATGGCTGATACAACCCTGTATTCTGCTTCACTCCTTTTGCCATCTGACATACTCTGCAACTCTATACAAACTTCTTCACATCTTGCTGCAATTGTGGCCAATAATAATTTTCACTAACCAAAGAAAGGATTTTGTCACGACCAAAATGTCCAGCCAATCCTCCGCTATGCTTCTCCTTGATGAGATTCTCCCTCATAGAACTTCGTGGAATGCACAACTGACTCCCTCTGAATAGCATATCATCTTGGATGATGAAATCCAGCCATTTCGTCCTGTCTAGAGTAACAGGTTCTGTACAAGCTTTCCAAGCTTCACCAAAATCAGGATCCTCTAGATACAAATTCTTGAGTTCCTTGAAACCAACCACTTCAATCTGCATTTCTATCAGCAATAGTTGCCTTCTGCTAAGAGCATCTACAACCCTATTAGACTTTCCACTCCTGTGTTTCAAAACAAATGTATAACTCTGCAAAAACTCAACCCATTTCAAATGCCTCTGATTCAACTTTCCTTGACTATTCAAATATTGCAAAGCTTGATGATCAGTATACAAAACAAACTCCTTAGGAAGCAGATAATGTCTCCACTTCTTTAATGCCTGAACTATAGCATAAAATTCTTGATCATAAACAGAATATTTCCTCTTGGCATCATTTAACTTCTCACTGAAATAAGCAACAGGTTTACCTTCTTGGCTCATAACAGCTCCTATTGCAGTACCACTAGCATCACAATCTACTTGAAACACCTTATTAAAATCTGGAAGTGCTAAAACTGGTTTTTCTGTAACTTTTTGTTTCAACAATTGAAAACTCTTTTCTGCCCGATTAGTCCACTTAAACTCTTTTCTATCCCCTCTCATTGTTTCAGTCAAGGGTCCACAAATACTGCTAAAATTTCTGATAAACTTTCTGTAAAAGCTAGCTAGACCATGAAAAGATCTTACCTCAGTAGCACTCCTCAGAGTAGGCCATTCAAGAATAGCCTATACCTTCTCTGGGTCCATTTTCAGACCTTCTGCTGAAATTACAAATCCCAAATACACTAACTCTTTCTTCACAAAACCGCACTTCTTCAAATTAATGAACAATTTCTCTTCTCTCAACTTCTCAAATACCATACGAATATGCATCATATGCTCATCCAATGTCTTACTAAAGATCAAAATATCATCTAGGTAAACAATAACAAACTTACCTAGAAATTCTTTCAGAACCTCGTTCATGAGCCGCATGAAAGTGCTCGGTGCATTGGTTAGCCCAAAAGGCATGACTAACCACTCATATAGTCCTTCCTTTGTCTTGAAGGCAGTCTTCCATTCATCTCCTTCTCTGATCCGAATCTGATGATATCCACTTTTCAGATCTATCTTTGAGAAATACACAGCTCCACTCAAACAGTCCATAATATCATCCATTCGTGGCAATGGAAACCTGTACTTGATTGTGATCTTATTTATTGCCCTAGAATCTGTACACATCCTCCATTCTCCATTCTTCTTTGGTGCTAATACCGCTGGTACAGCACAGGGACTCAGACTCTCTCGAATCAATCCTTTCTGTAACAACTCATGTACTTGTCTGTTCAACTCCTCACTTTCTGCAGGTGTCATTCTGTGTGCTGCCTTATTCGGAAAACTCGCTCCTGGGATCAAGTCCATCTGATGACTGATCTTCCTGACTGGTGGTAATCCATCAGGCACGTTATCGGATACAATATCCTGAAACTCATTCAACAAATCTGCAACTTCTACAGGAACATCTTCTACTTCCTCTTTACCAGCTTTTGGAATTAAAGCAAAACATACATGCTCATGCCTCATACCATCTAGGAATTTCCTTCTATCAACAAATGTTATTCTTGCATTACCACATACCTTTTCTTCGGTCTCCTTCAATGGCTTTAGCTTATGTCGCACTCCATCCTTTGTCAGGGAATAGGTATTCGCACGACCATCGTGTACAACACATCTGTCAAACTGCCACGGTCTACCCAATAACATATGACATGCATCCATAGAGATGATATCACACAATACCTCATCTTGGTATCCGCCAATCTTGAACTTCACTAGGCATTGTTCATTGACCATGACCTTGTGGTCATCTTGTACCCAGGCAATCCGATATGGATGTGGGTGTTTCTGTCTCTTGAGCTTCAACTTTGTCACCATCTCTTCTGACACCAAATTGTCAGTGCTCCCACTATCAATGATCACATCACAACATTTACCTTCACACTTGCACCTGGTGCGAAACAAGCTCCTCCTTTGCTCAGGTTCATTCTCACCACTCAACATGACTCTTCTGTTAATCAACGTTTCTCCTTTTTCAGCATCTTCAGAATTTGATGATCTGGCATCTTCATCTACATGTGCAACTCTGGCCTGGCCTTCATTTCTCCTATCCGTTCTGCCTTGGCCCTGAGGACATTCAAATGCCCTATGACCTTCTTCTCCACAGTGAAAACATGTTCCACGGAAGCCACCTCTTCCAGATCCTTGTCCTCTTCCCCTTCCTCTTTGATCTCTATTATTATGATCCTGGAAGTGATTGGAATTATTTCCTCTCTGATTCTGACTGCTACTGGCCTCATCCTTCTTTTTCGGATCTTCATTTCGGCCACCATATGACCGTCCACCAGATCGTCCACCGCGACCTCTTCCGTTTTGTCTGCTCTCAAACTTCTTGTTCAGCTTTTCCTCTACTTTTAGGGCAAACTGGTATGCCTCTTCAATACTGTTCATTCGAACCAGATTCAACTCCTCCTGAATGCTTGGCCTTAACCCATTAAGGTATCGGGCAACTTTCTCCTTATCAGCTTCGGCATGGCCTGTTCTGATGAGGAGTCGATAGAACTCCTCCGTATACTCCTGAACAGATCTTCCTGCTTGCTTCAAACTCTGCATTTTCTTCAGTAGGTCAAGCTCATAATCAACAGGAATGAACTGTCGCTTCAATTTATCCACCATCCGATCCCATCTCGTGATTTTCTCCTTTCCCCTTTTATTTCGCTCCAACTAAATTTCTTGCCACCATATCTTCGCATGACCTTTCAGTCTGGCCTTCTCAAATTTGACCCTATCAGGATGCTCAACATCTTCATACTCAAAATATTCCTCAAATTCATTGATCCAGTCGATCAATTCCTCTGGGTTAAGATTTCCAGAAAATGTAGGAACCTCAATCTTAGGTCTTTTCCCAATCTTGGAAATCGCCCGAAAAAGTCTTTCTTCCTCCTGGTTCACAATTTCAACTTCTCCTTCTTGATATTCTTCTTCGGCTTCATCCTCGCTTTCGTCTCTGACATTAAGATTCATTCCTCTATGAATCTCTTCTTGTAATGCTCACATTTTTCTCTGCAGCTCTCTAACCTCAGGTGTTACAACACCAGCTCTTCCGCCACGTTCCTTTCGTGGAGGCATTTTCACGATGCGCGCTGAAGCCCTAGCCACGGTCCTGGTGCAAACTGCCTCACAGTCGGCGATCTGTTTACACACTCAAGAACTCCTTCTCTGATACCACCTGATGAAGGGTGCTCCCCTTAATACCACAAACACATAACAGATATAGAGAAACAACAACAATATGCAAGAACAGAAAATTGGCTTCTTATTATCTCCACAAATGTGGAATTACAAACTTTCAGAATTACAATATGCAAAGCCACATGGGCATTCCCTTACAATATTCTGTAGGACAAAGCCTCGAACTATTACCCAGATCTACTACCCAGAACTATTCTGAACTGCCTAAGACAATAATACAGCCTTCCTTATATAGGCAATTTTCCACCGCCTGGGAAAGTTCCAGAATTTTAGCCAATAAGGCCGACCAAACTTAAAATTATTTTATTTTACATTTCATTACATCATAGTCGGCTCAAGATAACCTTTGAAACCCAAACAGAAATTTTGAAGAAAATTATTTTTCGCCATTTCAGGTGGCCCAACTTCCGAAGACCATAAGTCATCACCCGTTGACCCGCTTGGCTATTATAAACCCATTTCGGAAACGCCACGAAGCGCTCTACAGGCTTGACCGGCGCAAGCACCCGTCACCCAAATTTTTGACCTCATCCGGGGCCTTTAAAGCCTTCAAAACTGAGTTCAAAGTTTCTGTACCCTGTTGCCAATACCGAAAATCTTCAATATCTTCCAATGTACACTTGATCTGGTAATGAAACTTTACTGGCAGACTTATATGACCAAAATGAACCTCCAAGAAAGAAATCAGATCATTCTGAGCACATACGAAAATTACCAAAAATAGTAACTTTCCATAAATAGCAGCTCTGCACAAAATAACCCTTATTGAATAAAAACATAAATATTTTTGGGTGATGCAAGATTGCTCTTACACCCAGGATGCTCCTGCATCAGACACCCGGGGTAATTTGAGAAGTGACCCTGTCACGACTCAGGTGTGCAGAGGAAAACCAAGACAGTTAACCTCCTTCTTTGTTAGCCATGATGAATCTTCAACAGGTCGTCCTTTCCACTTGACCAGATATTTTTCATATGTCCTGTTCCTTGTGCTTCTGCCAACATGACTATCCAGTATATCTTCAATCTCCTTAGTGTCTGAACTAGTTGCTGGAATACTCCACTGTGCTGCTATGATCTCATCTTCAACACCTCCTTCATGATACTCTATTAGATCTGAAATGTTAAACACTGGTGAAATATTTAGCTCAGTAGGCAATTCTACCTCATATGCGTTTCCTGAATCATGTTTCTTCAATATCTTACATGGTCCAAACTTTTTCATTTTCAGCTTGTTATATGTACCAACTGGAAACCGCTCCTTCCTTAAATGAACCATGACTTCATCACCAACCTGAAATTCCTTATACCTCCTTTTCTCATCTGCCTTAGCCTTATACTGTGCGTTCATCTTGGTAATATGCTTCCTCACCTCCCCATGGATGTTCTACAAGTGTTCTGCAAAATCCTCAGCTTCAGCACTACTTATTTCTCCTTTATCTATCTTCCTCAATTCAGATGCATTTTTTGGACTACTTCCATATATAATCTGGAATGGTGATTTACCAGTGCTCCTATTGACAGAATTATTGTATGCAAATTTGACCTGTGGTAAAATCAAATCCCATCCTGTTGGCTTATCTCCAACCAAACATCTCAGCAAATTTCCCAAACTCCTATTCACCACCTCTGTCTGTCCATCAGTCTGTGGATGATGTGATGAACTGAACTTCAAATCTATCTTCAACTTCTTCCATAATGTACGCCAGAAATATCCAACAAACTTAGTGTCCCGATTTGAAGCTATGGTCTTTGGCAAACCATGAATTCTCACTACTTCTCTGAAAAATAATTCTGCTACATGAACAGCATCATTAGTCTTCTTGCAGGGAATAAAATGTGCCATCTTTGAAAATCTATCAACTACCACAAAAATTGAATCGTGTCCTTGCTGTGTCCTCGGTAAGCCAAGAACAAAGTCCATGCTAATATCCTCCCAAGGCTTCTCTGGTACAGGTAATGGCTGATACAACCCTGTATTCTGCTTCACTCTTTTTGCCATCTGACATACTCTGCAACTCTGTACAAATTTCTTCACATCTTGCTGCAATTGTGGCCAATAATAATTTTCACTAACCAAAGAAAGGGTTTTGTCACGACCAAAATGTCCAGCCAATCCTCCGCTATGCTTCTCCTTGATGAGATTCTCCCTCATAGAACTTCGTGGAATGCACAACTGACTCCCTCTGAATAGCCTATCATCTTGGATGATGAAATCCAGCCATTTCGTCCTGTCTAGAGTAACATGTTCTGTACAAGCTTTCCAAGCTTCACAAAAATCAGGATCCTCTAGATACAAATTCTTGAGTTCCTTGAAACCAACCACTTCAATCTGCATTTCTGTCAGCAATAGTTGCCTTCTGCTAAGAGCATCTGCAACCCTATTAGACTTTCCACTCCTGTGTTTCAAAACAAATGTATAACTCTGCAAAAACTCAACCCATTTCAAATGCCTCTGATTCAACTTTCCTTGACTATTCAAATATTGCAAAGCTTGATGATCAGTATACAAAACAAACTCATTAGGAAGCAGATAATGTCTCCACTTCTTTAATGCTTGAACTATAGCATAAAATTCTTGATCATAAACAGAATATTTCCTCTTGGCATCATTTAACTTCTCACTGAAATAAGCAACAGGTTTACCTTCTTGGCTCATAACAGCTCCTATTGCAGTACCACTAGCATCACAATCTACTTGAAACACCTTATTAAAATCTGGAAGTGCTAAAACTGGTTGTTCTGTAACTTTTTGTTTCAACAATTGAAAACTCTTTTCTGCCCCATTAGTCCACTTAAACTCTTTTCTATCCCCTCTCATTGTTTCAGTCAAGGGTCCACAAATACTGCTAAAATTTCTGATAAACTTTCTGTAAAAGCTAGCTAGACCATGAAAAGATCTTACCTCAGTAGCACTCCTCGGAGTAGGCCATTCAAGAATAGCCTGTACCTTCTCTGGATCCATTTTCAGACCTTCTACTGAAACTACAAATCCCAAATACACTAACTCTTTCTTCACAAAACTGCACTTCTTCAAATTAATCAACAATTTCTCTTCTCTCAACTTCTCAAATACCATACGAATATGCATCATATGCTCATCCAATGTCTTACTAAAGATTAAAATATCATCTAGGTAAACAATAACAAACTTACCCAGAAATTCTTTCAGAACCTCGTTCATGAGCCGCATGAAAGTGCTCGGTGCATTGGTTAGCCCAAAAGGCATGACTAACCACTCATATAGTCCTTCCTTTGTCTTGAAGGCAGTCTTCCATTCATCTCCTTCTCTGATCCGAATCTGATGATATCCACTTTTCAGATCTATCTTTGAGAAATACACAGCTCCACTCAAACAGTCCATAATATCATCCATTCGTGGCAATGGAAACCTGTACTTGATTGTGATCTTATTTATTGCCCTAGAATTTGTACACATCCTCCATTCTCCATTCTTCTTTGGTGCTAATACCACTGGTACAGCACAGGGACTCAGACTCTCTCGAATCAATCCTTTCTGTAACAACTCATGTACTTGTCTGTTCAACTCCTCACTTTCTACAAGTGTCATTCTGTGTGCTGCCTTATTCGGCAAACTCACTCTTGGGATCAAGTCCATCTGATGACTGATCTTTCTGACTGGTGGTAATCCATCAGGCACGTTATCGGATACAATATCCTGAAACTCATTCAACAAATCTGCAACTTCTACAGGAACATCTTCTACTTCCTCTTTACCAGCTTTTGGAATTAAAGAAAAACATACATGCTCATGCCTCATACCATCTAGGAATTTCCTTCTATCAACAAATGTTATTCTTGCATTACCACATACCTTTTCTTCGGTCTCCTTCAATGGCTTTAGCTTATGTCGCACTCCATCCTTTGTCAGGGAATAGGTATTCGCACGACCATCGTGTACAGCACATCTGTCAAACTGCCACGGTCTACCCAATAACATATGACATGCATCCATAGAGATGATATCACACAATACCTCATCTTGGTATCCGCCAATCTTGAACTTCACTAGGCATTGTTCATTGACCATGACCTTGTGGTCATCTTGTACCCAGGCAATCCGATATGGATGTGGGTGTTTCTGTCTCTTGAGCTTCAACTTTGTCACCATCTCTTCTGACACCAAATTGTCAGTGCTCCCACTATCAATGATCACATCACAACATTTACCTTCACACGTGCACCTGGTGCGAAACAAGCTCCTCCTTTGCTCAGGTTCATTCTCACCACTCAACAGGACTCTTCTGTTAATCAACGTTTCTCCTTTTTCAGCATCTTCAGAATTTGATGATCTGGCATCTTCATCTACATGTGCAACTCTGGCCTGGCCTTCATTTCTCCTATCCGTTCTGCCTTGGCGCTGAGGACATTCAAATGCCCTATGACCTTCTTCTCCACAGTGAAAACATGTTCCACGGAAGCCACCTCTTCCAGATCCTTGTCCTCTTCCCCTTCCTCTTTGATCTCTATTATTCTGATCCTGGAAGTGATTGGAATTGTTTCCACTCTGATTCTGACTGCTACTGGCCTCATCCTTCTTTTTCGGATCTTCATTTCGGCCACCATATGACCGTCCACCAGATCGTCCACCGCGACCTCTTCCGTTTTGTCTGCTCTCAAACTTCTTGTTCAGCTTTTCCTCTACTTTTAGGGCAAACTGGTATGCCTCTTCAATACTGTTCATTCGAACCAGATTCAACTCCTCCTGAATGCTTGGCCTTAACCCATTAAGGTATCGGGCAACTTTCTCCTTATCAGCTTCGGCATGGCCTGTTCTGATGAGGAGTCGATAGAACTCCTCCGTATACTCCTGAACAGATCTTCCTGCTTGCTTCAAACTCTGCATTTTCTTTAGTAGGTCAAGCTCATAATCAACAGGAATGAACTGTCGCTTCAATTTATCCACCATCCGATCCCATCTCGTGATTTTCTTCTTTCCCCTTCTATTTCGCTCCAACTGAATCTCTTGCCACCATATCTTCGCATGACCTTTCAGTCTGGCCTTCGCAAATTTGACCCTATCAGGATGCTCAACATCTTCATACTCAAAATATTCCTCACATTCATTGATCCAGTCGATCAATTCCTCTGGGTTAAGATTTCTAGAAAATGTAGGAACCTCAATCTTAGGTCTTTTCCCAATCTTGGAAATCGCCCGAAAAAGTCTTTCTTCCTCCTGGTTCACAATTTCAACTTCTCCTTCTTGATATTCTTCTTTGGCTTCATCCTCGCTTTCGTCTCTGACATTAAGATTCATTCCTCTACGAATCTCTTCTTGTAATGCTCGCACTTGTCTCTGCAGCTCTCTAACCTCAGGTGTTACAACACCAGCTCTTCCGCCACGTTTCCTTCGTGGAGGCATTTTCGCGATGCGCGCTGAAGCCCTAGCCACGGTCCTGGTGCAAACTGCCTCACAGTTGGCGATTTGTTTACACACTCAAGAACTCCTGCTCTGATACCACCTGATGAAGGGTGCTCCCCTTAATACCACAAACACATAACAGATATAGAGAAACAACAACAATATGCAAGAACAGAAAATTGGCTTCTTATTATCTCCACAAATGTGGAATTACAAACTTTCAGAATTACAATATGCAAAGCCACATGGGCATTCTCTTACAATATTCTATAGGACAAAGCCTTGAACTATTACCCAGATCTACTACCCAGAACTATTCTGAACTGCCTAAGACAATAATACAGCCTTCCTTATATAGGCAATTTTCCACCGCCTGGGAAAGTTCCAGAATTTTAGCCAATAAGGCCGACCAAATTTAGAATTATTTTATTTTACATTTCATTACATCATAGTCGGCTCAAGATAACCTTTGAAACCCGAACAGAAATTTTGAAGAAAATTATTTTTCGCCATTTCAGGTGGCCCAACTTCCGAAGACCATAAGTCATCACCCGTTGACCCGCTCGGCTATTATAACCCCATTTCGGAAATGCCACGAAGCGCTCTACAGGCTTGACTGGCGCAAGCGCCTGTCACCCAAATTTTTGACCTCATCCGGGGCCTCTAAAGCTTTCAAAACTGAGTTCAAAGTTTCTGTACCCTGCTGCCAATACCGAAAATCTTCAATATCTTCCAATGTACACTTGATCTGGCAATGAAACTTTACTGGCAGACTTATATGACCAAAATGAACCTCCAAGAAAGAAATCAGATCATTCTGAGTACAAAAATTACCAAAAATAGTAACTTTCCATAAATAGCAGCTCTGCACAAAATAACCCTTATTGAATAAAAACATAAATATTTTTGGGTGATGCAAGATTGCTCTTACACCCAGGATGCTCCTGCATCAGACACACACAAACAACACTAAGACAAAAATGACAAAGAGAGACAGAAAATAAAAGGGGGGGCACGAAGCACCATAAGACCAACCCAAAAAATGATCCCAAAAAAATTGAAGCAAGCAAAGGAAGGGGGAAAAAACAAAAACAAAGACCAACCAAGGAGCACCCGCAAGAGAGGGGGCCAAGAAGGAGTCAAGGGTGATGGAGGTTGTCGAGCATTCCTAACAGAGGTTGCCAAGACAGGTTAATGGACCATCCATCATCCCAGTTGAGGTTAATAGGATGGTGGTTAATAATGATGGCCTCTTTAAGCTTCCTCTTGAAGTAATTGTCCTCTTTGGAAAGGATTTGAGTTCTCTCTAAACAGATATGATGTTTGGTGGAAGAAGAGTGCTCAGCTAAAGCAGACTTTAGGACTCTATCGTGCTTTATATCAGCACTATGCTCACGGATTCTAGTGATGAAAGAGCGGCCAATTTCCCCTATATAGGGAATGCCACAAGAGCACACAATCTTATAGACTCCCGAGTCTAGGAGAGAGTCTTTGGAGTCCTTGAGCGAGGGGAAGCAATTACCTAAGTTCAAGAGGGGTTTGAAGGCATCACGAAAGCCCTTTCTAGTTAGGATTTTTGTAATTTTTTGGGAGATGTCATCCACAAAGGAAGGGAGGCATACACGGGGGGTGGAGACTGGACGGGGATAGGAATGGTGCTAGAAAGAAAGGAGGCCTTGGCTTGGTTAATAGCCTTAGAAATTGCTTATGAGAGTACCCATTAAGTTTGAAGACTTGGCAAAGGTGGGTAAGCTCTTGGGTTATGTGGTCATCATCACAAATTCTGAAGGCCCTAAGAGCAAGAGTCTTGAGGATGCCAAATTTTTGGCAAGGGTGGTGGTGGGAGGATGAGTGGAGGTATAAGTCAGTATGGGTGGCCTTGCGATACACACGACGCCCAAAGATACCATTGGGTTTCTTGATGAGAAGAACATCAAGGAAGGGTAACTGGTTGTTTGACTCAATTTCCTTGGTGAAGGAAATGCTGGGGGCCAAATTGTTGATGTGCTGGTGAAACTCTTCAAGTTTTTCAAGTCCATGTGGCCAACAGACATTGGTGTCATCAACATATCGCTTCCACCATCTAGATTTGAGGGGGAAGGAGTGGAGGGCCATCTCCTCAAAATGCTCCATATAGAGGTTCGCTATGACAGGGGAAAGGGGGTAGCTCATAGACACCCCATCTACCTGCTCATAGATAACATTATGGAAAGAGAAGAAAGTGGATCTCAAGCACAACTCAACCAAATCAGCAATCTTAGCACTAAGCTTACACTTGAAAATTTGAATGGACTCAAGGATGGGAATCTTGGTGAAGAGGGAGACCACATCAAAAACTAACTAAGATATCCCCTCAATCAACATTATTGTCCTTAATGAATTGGACAAAATGACTAGAATCTTTAACAAAAGAGTCAGACTTTCCCACCAGGGGGGAGATTATCTTGGCAAGGTGAGAGGCAAGAAAATAGGTAGGAGACCCCATGGTGTCAACAATGGTTCTCAAAGGAATCCCTTCCTTGTGAATTTTAGGCACCCCATAGATGCGAGGGGTTACTACCTTAGATGGCACTAGTTTTTTCCTAGTAGCATCATCAAAGGAGGATTTGGACAACAAGGTTTTGACTTGTTTAGTGATCTTAGAGCATGGGTTTCGAGAAAGGATCCTATAGCTACTGTGATCAGCGAGCAAGTCAAGCATCTTGGAAACGTAATCCTATCTATTCATAATGACAGTGGTGTTGCCTTTGTCAGCTTTGGTAATAATGATGTCATTATTACCAACTAAATGGTTATAGGCAAGCAACTCCGCTTTAGGGATGTTACTTTTGGGAGGGTTGGCCCATCTGAGAGTGACAACACAATCTTGTCTAATTTCATCCACCACATCAGATGAGAGAGACTGAATGACATTCTCAATGTCAAGGAGAAATTGGATGTGGGGGATGGAACATGGGGCACAAGAAAAATTAAGACCCCGCTTTAAAAAATTGAAATAAAGGGGGTCAATGGTGGCACCCGACAATTTGACCACCAACTTTCTCTCCCAATCATGAACTAATCAGGGAGAGGGACCAACCAGAGGAGACCCCAACCAAAAACTCGGGGGGCTTACTTGGGAGAAACTCAACAAGGAGGGGAGAGTCATGAGAGTCATCTACATGACAACTGCCACGAGGAGGGGCAACAGGAAAAAGGGAAGAGGAGGAAAGCCCTGATCCCAAGGAGGGCACCAAGGATGAATGCCGAGAGGACTGCTCAACATTGTCAAAGATGAAAGGACACTTAATAGCCACGGGAGGGGCTCGAGGAGAAAAATCCACCAGGGAAACAAAATCAGTGCCATAAGTATGAGACTTGAAAAACATGGAAGGAGAAAAAGAGGGATAGGAGGATGTACCTGATAAATCTGGCAAGGAGGCATTGCAAGGAGAGGACCATTGGAAGACAACTTCTTGCGCTTTGGAACCAGAACAATCCTGGTGTGAGAGAGAGGGATGCAACACCATCGCTTGCGAGGAATAAATCAAGGAAGCTTGATGGTACAACTCCAAATGAGAGGGCCCCTGAAGAAAAGAGACACTGGTAGAGGGACAGGAATCCCCTGTTGGACCTTCATGCGGGGTGATGTGAGGGAGAGCTTGTTGAACTTTCTCTCCCAATTATGAACAAATGAGGGAGAGGGACCAACCAGAGGAGAGCCCAATTGAAAATTCGGGGGCTTACTTGGGAGCGACTCAACAAGGAGGGGAGAGTCATGAGAGTCATCTACATGACAGTTGCCATGAGGAGGGGTGGCAGGAAAAAGGGAAGAGGAGGAAACCCTAATCCCAAGGAGGGCACCGAGGATGAATGCCGAGAGGACTGCTCAACATTCCTTATCATTTTATTTCTTGTATTTGTTAACTATATTACTTATTTTATCACACTTTATCCATGCACTGATCTTCTTATTTATCTTTTTGGTTCTAACATTGGGTACTTCCTATAATTTTTCTTTTTTATGTTTCCTTTCTCCTCTCTGCCTAGTTTTCTAAACCCTTTCCTCTCCTTATAACTCTTGAGATAGGTTGGGTCTGCTACTTTATTTTTACATTCTTGCACTTTCTCTTCTTGATGATGGATCACAGAGTGTGATCCAAAACATCAATGCTTAAAAACTTACAGAATCAAATCCAAAAATGCACATGAACAACAATAATAATATTTTTATAAAAATTTTAAATATAAAAATTAATAAATAATAAATATTTTAATTAATTTTTTTTTTTTTTAATTTTTAAATCCAAAAATTAATAAATAATAATAATAATATTTTTTCCATCTTATTTTAATTTCAAGGGTTTTATGAAAATTTCTAATCAACCCTAACTGAATCAATCTACAATTTTTCTTATTATTTTTCAACCAAACTTCCTAAGGTTTAAACCTAACATCTATAATGGAATTTTTTTAAAATCTAAATTATCTTATAATCAAAATATGATCTTCTACGACCAAAGCATGTAGAATTTTGCTAAGAACAACCTAGGGTTTCATCAGGCATAATTTCATAAATTTTAAATCATAAAACATTCTAGATTTGGGTTTATCAAGAATTTTTCACATGAGATTTTAATAACTAAATTAAACTAAAATAATGGGAAACCAAGCAATAATAGAATTAGAAATTCAACAAACACTCAAAACCATAAATTTTATCAAACCAAAATCCCAAGCAATAATTCTATGAAACATTTAAATTTCAACGTACAATTGCAAACGCAAGGAAGACAATCTTTCAAAATGAAATTGCAATAAGATTCAAAATGTTGGATATTGCTAATGCATTGGGGAAATGGTTGATACATTTAATATGTTTAATCAATACATTGAGTAATGCAGGAGCTGTTGTGGTTGTCATTAGTGTTTTGTCACTAATGTTAACATATATTTTTGTGAAGAGAACATGTTGGTTACTACAGTGTACAAACATTGTACGAATGTTTTAGAACGTGCGAAGTCAGATGAGAGTACAAGAAGATGTGGTGATCTTATATCCAAGATTGCATCATGTAATGTTGCATATTGGATGAGTTACATATGTTTTGGTGAAGAATGGTTACTGGACTGTGATAGTGAAAGTTGATAGAGTTATTCTCTATATTTCTGGTATTGTATCTTCTTAAAATGGAAGCACTTCCATGATAAGAGAATTTATCCCTCTGAGTAAGTGGTTTGGGGTCATGTTAAGCACCTTGATCAGGTCTTTCCATGTATTTGACTTTTCCCCTTGTTCTGCTTCCCTCTGCACCCATTTTTCACTTCATATTTGCATTTACTGGCATTCTGGGCTGGGGTCTTGAGGTTTTTGACCTCAAGGTCAAAGTCAACCTTGACCCTAACCTAGGGTAGAGTCAACCTCGTCCCTGACCCCTATTTCAAATTTCAAGTTTTCCTGATTTTCGAGCATCAGGTTTCAGAAAGATTCTTTTCCCACCTCCGGGTCGGCCATTTCGGGTTTCAAAATGGTAAATCCTTAAATTTCATTTAATATGGGTCCATTTCTAAGGGTTAAGGTTAATTGGGATTTAATTCCCCAATGTCAGCCTTCACTAGAGGTTTGTGCCCTAGTTCATTATAAAAGGAGGCCTCCCTCTCTCATTTTCACATCCATTATTCAGATCCGCTCTCAAGTGAAATCAAGCAAGCAAGAAGGAGAAGGAAAGCAAGCAAGCATTCATTCATCTTCAAAAAATCCTAGCATTCAAGTGTTCAAGCATTCATCCACCAAGGAGATCCATTGTTAGCCATTAAAGGATTCAATCTCTTTGGAGCCCCCTTGAAGATCCATCCTTATACATTCATCCAAGCCTCCTCATATGCAAAGATCTATTCAAGATTGGTGTTGAAGATCAAATTCCATTGATTTGAGACATCCTACATTCAGTCTACATCCATTGGAGCATCCCTAATTGTGGATTTGAGGATTTGAATCCTCTACAAGGACTTCAACATAAGCAAGGTGAATTGTTTCATTTGCTTTGTTTATACACATTATATTTCAATTCAATTTCAAGGTTAATTCCTAAATTGGGGTTTGACCAAGGCAAACCCTCCATACAAACAAAAAAACTCCATTTTTCTTGCAGGTGCAGGTGCGGAATTTTAGATTTGAGATGGGATTTGGATACCCTTTTCGGTGAACTTCCAAGATCTGCGAACAAAGTCAAAATCGACCTTCAGAATAAGAATGTAGCCTTTGACCTTCTATGAGGGTCAAAGACTACCTACCATCAGAAAGATAAAATATTTTTGGGTTTTCTTCGCCTCGGCATTTCCAGTCTGAAACAGGTTGCAGAATTGCCCAAAAGTACACACAAACATTAGAAATTGGCATTTTCTAGATTTTCCCTATTTTGAGGTTAGTATTTGTATTTCAATTATTTCAGATTTCAAGCACAATTCCTTTATAGGGAAATATAAGGTTTTCTTCCTTTTTCATATTTTCCATAGATTGATTCGATTGTGCATTAACCTTTTGGTTGATCAAATTGGATCTTTCCCTTGGGAATTTAAATTTAGAAGTGGATCTCATATTTCCCCCATACATTACATTCAATAGTGGTGATTCCATTTTAACACTATTCATTTTGGTGAACCTGACAAGCTTACTCTCTTTCTTTTTTGGTGTTAGATATTATATTATCTTTTGGTATTAGATTTCTCTTATATGTTAAATCTTGCATGCTAATTAGATTTCAAAAATACAAAAATATTCGTGCTTTATGTGTTCTTAGTTTAGTTCATTTGCATTAGTTTATGATCTTTACTATTACTAGTCCTACTTATAACATTTTGGTTAGAAGAAGTTGTAGACTCATGGGTGCCTTTGATCCTAAATCTTCCTCTCCTTTCCTTAGAGTCTCGGATGATAATTTGATTCTTCACGATTCCAATCCTACTATGGAGCAAAACTATTCTCACTCATCTCATGATGAGGATGATGCTTTAAGAGTTCCTCTTGAACAAGTCCAAAAACTTTCAACTAAACTTGATAAAATGGGTAATTGGCTTATTCAAGAGAGCCATAATCAAGATTCTATTCAAGCTATAGAGGCTCTTAAGAAAGTTCTTTGTGATAGTGATCAAGGTGTTAACCTCTTGTGTGGCATTACTCACCTCATGCATTCAAATGTTAAACCTTTAGCTCAAGAAGCTTAAGATTTAGGGTTGATTCCTCCTATTACTAGTGTAGAATCTCCTTCTAATCCTTTACCTAATATTCCTACCTATACTCCTTCTTTGGTGACTATGACAGTTCCCTCTATTCTTATAAGTGTTCCTCCTGTGTCCCTTCCTACATCACAACCTTCATATCATAATATTCCTTTTACTTATTCCAATCCCCTTCCAACTGTAGTTCCTAGTGTTCCTCCAGTTGTGTCTTCTATTCTTGTAGCTTCTTACACTTTACCTAGTGTGTCTAATGTTTCCATTCCTCATATTTCCTCTAATGATTCAACAATCATTAGTTTGGCTCAAACAATCATTAGTTTGGCTCAAACTGTGTCATCCTTACAACAAAAACTTGCTTCCTTAACTCAAAACAAGTTTAGTATTCCTACATGTGACATGGGAAGTTCTTTGTCCTTGGATATTGTTCGTACTCATGTTCCTCAACAATTCGATATGCCTCGTCTTGAGAATTATAATGGAAAAGCAGATCCCGTTCATCATGTTAAAACATTCCAAATCCTTTGTAGTGATTATGCTCATGACCATAGGATTTTAGCCAAACTATTTGCTTGAACCTTCCGTGACAAGGCCTTACAATGGTATTGTTCCTTAACTCCTTATTCTATTGATTCCTTTCCAAAACTTTCTAATGCCTTTATTCAACAATTTCAAAACAACATTGGCCCGCAAGTGTCTTTGACTGATTTAATGCATTGTAAACAAAGTGTTAAAGAAAAATTGACTGAATTTATTGGTAGATTTAAGCATTTGTATGCTCAGATTTCCTATCATGTTCCTGATATTGATATTCAACATTTGTTTATTTCAAATTTGCAAAAGGATATTAGAGATAAGATTCTGCTTACTGAATTCACCTTTTTTCAACAACTTTGTGCAGTGCTTCATCATTATCAATTACAAGTGAGTCAATTTGAGAGCAACACTCCAATGGCTCCTATTCCAGTTGATAAGAGTGATGCTGCTCCTAATCCAAACAAATTTAAAAAATTTAACAACTATGTCAAGATAAACAAACAAGCGAATGCAGTTGCTAATCAAATTGTTGTTGCATCTCACAATGCCACTTCTGCATCCACTACTTTTCAATTAAATCATATGTTTACTCCTCTTTCTAAATCTTTACATGCTATTATGAATAAATTGTTAACTGCTAATATGATTACTTTACCTCCTATTCGACCTCTTTTACTTGCTATGATTGCATCTAAATCTTTTGATCAAAATGCTTTTTGTCAATATCATCGTCAGAATGGTCATGATACTGAGAAATGTTATTCTTTAAAACATCAGGTTCAAGACTTAATTGACTCTAATGCCTTATCTGTCGATAATATTGATGGTAGTTGAAACAAATATGTATCTCCTCCTAATCAAAACCTTCAAATCTATACGAATCATTTACCTATGCATGATACTAATACCATTGCTCAACCATCTGCTATTGAAATTTTGTATGATTCAAAGATGGATGATCTCAATCATGTTGTTAATCAAGTGGAGCATGTTGGTCAATATGTATCTCCACCTCAAACTCAACCTCAACCTCATATTCAACCTCAAGTTCAATCTCAACCTCGACCAAAATCTAAGCCTAAATTGAAAATTCAACCTAAACCTCGACAAAAACCTAAGAATAAAAGACCTCAGGAACTCTTGATTACCTTTGATGACTTTGAGACTATTAAAGCTCCTAATGGTCCCCTTTACATTTATGCTAGGATTTCTCAGAAACCTACTCATGGTTGTCTTGTTGATCCTACATCCTTAGTCAATGTTATTACTGAAGAAAATATTTTTATGAAAATTTTACAACATGATTCTTATGATACATCAGATGTGTGGATTCAAACTTGCAATGGTTTTCTTTATCCATCATTTGGTTCTATTACTTTACCGGTTGAACTTTGTGGAAAAATTGTGAACACTACCTTTGTTGTTGTTCCTACTTCTGATCAATTTCAAGTTAAGCTAGGTTTGCCTTGGTTGAATGCCATGCATGATGTTGCTTCACCTATCCACATGTGTCTTAAATTTATTCATGATGAAGAAGTGAAGATGGTTAATAATAGTTTATATCAACCTTCTAGGCCTAGAGATTGTGCCGCTCTTGATTTGTTTTGGCCTTCATTACCTAATTCATGTCCTCCTCGACCTGATAATATTTTCTATTCATATCAAGCTTATAAACATCACAAGATTCTTGAATTAAGCATACCTCCTATGGATCTTAATCGTGGTCTTTTACCTACACCTTCTATACCTCCTTTAACTATGGCTTCTAGTTCTGTTAATCAAGTTCCTTCTATCACTCTTCCCAAAGAACTTGTGAAAGATCCTGTGATTGTTCCTCCTATTGATCTTCCTAAAGAACCTGTGAAGGATCCGGTGATGGTTCCTCCTAGTTCTCAACCTATTTTAAATAAATCAAAATGTAATCGATCTGCCAATGAACATCATAAAAAGCATCGTGCTCATGCTAAAGATTGTAATTCTGTTCTTCAAAGATCTCTACCTTCTTCGGATAAATCTATGCATGATGTGTTAGAAGAATTTGTTAATAATAATGATGTTAAGATGCATAATTATGATGATTCTATTCATATCTTAGATCCTATTTTGATTAATTTAGATGAAGAAGATACTCTTGATGATACTGATGATGTTAATGATGAATATGAGACTATTGACATTGACATTGATTTACCTAATATGCTTTCATCACAATTAACTCTTACACCTAGTGTCGAACATTGTGATTCTCAAGAGGATCCTTGTTTGGAACTGGCTATCATTCCTACTATGGTGGATATAGTCCATCTTGCGAGTTACCCACCTTCCCTAAATGATATACAACGAGATGGGGAGAGTAGGTGGCATGCTTGATTGGCTTGTCCTTCGTCGTAGCTTTGTTGTGTGTTTTCTTATTGTACTATTTTTCTCCTATAATTTGTTTGCTAAATGTTATTAGATTCTTTTATATGATCCTTGTTACTTAGTTGGTACAAGGTGATAAAGGAATCAAAACTATTGTTCAAATTCCTTTATATGTATCTCAATTCTTCTATGCATTGTTTAATGTTATGTTGTAACTATGCTATTGTTCATAAATGTTTCCTTGTGTAATTTGCTTGGATTCGAGACGTGGTAGCACTAAATATTTTTGGTCTCCATGTCATGGTCTAAAAAGATTTTCCTTCGTATATCTTATGTGATATTTCCTCCTTTGTGATCGTAGTTCTACTTTCTTTGGGGAATGATATCAATTCATTTGCAATAATATCATATATATATTATCGTATGATCATACTGACCCCACGGTAGGTAGATCCCTTTTGTGTTCTCTATATTTTTCTGTGATATTTCCCTTTATTTTTCTTCATCTGGGGGCATCTCGATGTGGAAACCTAATCAGTGGAGTTGTTTATGTTTCTGTTAAAGCCATTGCTCCTGTTAAAGTGTCAACAATGACTTTAATGTGGGGGCATATGCTCTGCTCACCTATTGCACACACACACTTTTTGATACACACATATATTATTTTTCAAGATACCTTTTCTCCCTTTTTGGATTAGTGAATAATCCTTAAAGCATGGATTTATATTTTAGGATCTCTTGATCCCTCCAATTTCAAATATACATATATTTTGATCCCTTAAGGTCGGAGGTGTCCTTAAGACTAGATCTCTTTTGTTTTTGTTTTCATTCTTATAGAATAGAATATTCCTAAGGATGAATCCTTGATGGGTTAACTAATGAGTAGCCACATTCACTAGGTGGTTCAATTTCATCTTTCCAGTAGCACCGTTTCCTTGTGTGGTTCACAATGGGACATAAGTTCTCATTGGGAAAGGTAATCACACCCTCTTTCTCTCTCTAGAGATGTCTCTCTTATTGTGATCTGGGATTCAATGAAGACTTGAGTCCCTGGGGGCTTGAGGTTTCCCTTTGTCCCTTAGATTATGATAAAATTATCTTTTCATTTTGATCTCCTTTACTAAGAGTTTGCATCAACTCCATACTCTTGCTAAAGTGGGGGCTTAATGTATCATCTTAAAATGGAAGCACTTCCATGATAAGATCATTTATTCCTCCGAGTAAGCGGTCTGGGGTCATGTTAAGTGCCTTGACCAAGTCTTTGCATGTATTTGGCTTTTCCTCCTGTTCTGCTTCCCTCTACACCCATTTTTCACTTCATATCTGCATTTCTTGGCATTCTGGGTTGGGGTCCTGAGGTTTTTGACCTCAAGGTCAAAGTTGACCTTGAGAGTCAAAGTCAACCTTGACCCTAACCTAGGTCAGGGTCAACCTTGACCCTGACCTAGGGTAGAGTCAACCTCGTCCCTGACCCCCAGTTCAAATTTCAATTTTTCTGATTTTCGGGCATCGGGTTTAAGAAAGTTTTTTTTTTTGCCTCCGGGTTGGCCATTTTGGGTTTCAAAATGGTAAATCCTTAAATTTCATTTAATATGGATCCATTTCTAAGGGTTAAGGTTAATTGGGATTTAATTCCCCAATGTCGGCCTTCTCTAGAGGTTTGTGCCCTAGTTCACTATAAAAGGAGGCCTCCCTCTCATTTTCACATCCATTATTTAGATCCGCTCTCAAGTGAAATCAAGCAAGCAAGAAGGAGAAGGAAAGAAAGAAATCATTCATTCATCTTCAAACAAGCCTATCATTCAAGTGTTCAAGCATTCATCCATCAAGGAGATCCATTGTTAGCCATTGAAGGATTCAATCTCTTTAGAGCCCCCTTGAAGATCCATCCTTCTACATTCATCCAAGCCTCCTCATATGTAAAGATCTATTCAATATTGGTGTTAAAGATCAAATTCAATTGATTTGAGACATCCTACATTCATTCTACATCCATTGGAGCATCCCTAATTGTGGATTTGAGGATTTGAATCCTCTACAAGGACTTCAACATAAGCAAGGTGAATTGTTTCATTTGCTTTGTTTATACACATTATATTTCAATTCAATTTCAAGGTTAATTCCTAAATTGGGGTTTGACCAAGGCAAACCCCCCATACAAACAACAAAACTCCATTTTTCTTGCAGGTGCAAGTGCGAAATTTCAGATCTGAGATCAGATTTGGATACCCTTTTCAGTGAATTTTTGAGATCTGCGAACAAAGTCAAAATCAACCTTCAGAATAAGAATGTAGCCTTTGACCTTTTATGAGGGTCAAAGACTACTTGCCGTCAGAAAGATAAAATATTTTTAGGTTTTCTTTGCCTTGGCATTTCTAGTCCAAAATAGGTTACAGAATTGCCCGAAAGTACACACAGACATCAGAAATTGGCATTTTCCAGATTTTCCCTATTTTGAGGTTAGTATTTGTATTTTAATTATTTTAGATTTCAAGCATAATTCCTTTATAGGGAAATATAAGGTTTTCTTCCTTTTTCATAGTCTCCATAGATTGTTTCGATTGTGCATTAACCTTTTGGTTGATCAAATTGGATCTTTCCCTTGGGAATTTGAATTTAGAAGAGTATCTCATATTTCCCCCATACATTACATTCAATAGTGGTGATTCCATTTTAACACTATTCAGGTATATCTTGCAAAAGGTATAGATTCAGTAAATGCGAGCTTAAGGGATGACAGACAAGGTACTAAAGAATTTTTGTAATGTCCCCACTAGGGAACCCATAAGGAATCAGCTCTATGACCTAAAATTATAGCTAACAATTTTTTTTCTAACATTCATATCATCATTACCATTCACAAGTACATTCCTTAAGGTTCCCCTAATGAATTCATTTACCATTTTCAATTAGTTTGTTTTATTACTTAATCTAACAAATTCTATTTCCATTTCAACTTCAATTTACATTGAGACATTGATCCCATTTCACATCAAAACCAATTACATTAATGAGCTAGTTGAATTAATTTTCTTTACCAAACTAACACATAATTTACTTTTAGAAGTGAAACAAGAACACATTAATTATCTTATCCACTAAGTATATTTATCTTTTCCTAATGGTTTACTCCTTAACCATATCTATGCACAACTCAATTGTATACATAAATAAGCTTTCCATTAAAAGTCCTTACTTTCCATTTTTTCTTTAAAATCAAAATAGAAAGAGTGTAAATTACTTAACCATCTATTTCTAACTAATCATAAACCATTCCCTGAATCATCTTTATCACAAGTTTAACTATCACAAATTATCATCTATATCATTGTATATATCCATTTTAGAATTGAGATTAAAACCTAGTTTAAACAACCTTACATCATACACATTGAACTTATACATTTAAGGATCATGTCTTATTACTACTTCCAATACCATACATGTTTCTTACCCTTATTATTTCACCTATAAATACGTTTAAACCCTTAGCATATCTTTTCACTATTCCACATATCAAAATGAGTATTCCTTAAGAAGTTTACAACTATAAGTTCTTTGCAAAAGCTTACATATAATCATTACTTTCAATTTTATTTAAAACTCAAGAGAGATAGGGTAGGAATTAATTAAACATAATCCATGCTTGATTTAACAACATTCAATTCCCTTGTTGAGATTCCTAAATACTACCCTTACCCATATACATAGCTTCTTTCTTATAGTTTCTATTTACAACACAATTAGAATTATAGTTGTTGCACATGGCCCGAAGGCATACAAAAAGATAATTACATCAAGTTTCCCAAAGGATTACATTACATCTTTACACCTTGATTTTAAAAGATAGAGATACATGATACAAGAACAAAACTTCACCATCGAATAACTCAGAATCTAAGCCACGACACAAACCATGAGCAATACCTCGAAAGATTTTTGCCACCCAACCATGTGAAACTGGTGAAGTTCCACCCCCCATGCTAGGAGATAGAACCAAGGTACTCTCAAGACCTTAAGGCAATCTAAGTCTCAAAACACCAATAAACCAAAGCTCAAAAGAACAAGAATAAAACACATAAAATATCATCATACTATAAAACCGAGGTTAAGGTTCTAGGAGACCACCTAAGTGAGTGTCATCACACAACCTGTATATTGGGATGCTTCCTGGAAACCATGTAACCCCGGTCCCCCCTTTATGAATAGGGATCCATCCTGATAGTTATCACTGGTCTTGGTACTCCAATCAAGTCTGTGTGGCCATTATTATATTTTCTTTCATTATCTTTTGAATCCTCCCTTCCTAGGTTATTTTTTAAGGTTATCACTTTTTACAACCCACCCATAGGATCATTTGCCAACCACTTTAGGGTTCCAACACCTATGGTGAGCCACTCACTTAGGGTTCCTATTCTCTTACCCCATCACAAGTCACAAATACAAGATAACACTTCCAAGTCCCGATTCATAGGTTTAGAAAACTCCCATGCACACTTAGGCCCTTAGAGCGAGTCCTAACCTTAGCCATATACATAACAGGAACCATTGGAAGAATGTCTATCAAAAGACATCTAAAAGAAAAGCATAAAACTTTCCACATGCATAAGTACAACTTTCCAAGGCTCGTTTATACGTCTAAGGAACCCTCTCATGCACACATGCCATTGAGACGAGTCCTAGCCTCATAAACTAAGCTCAAGTATATGCCAAGTGTAAAAACATCATAAGTACACCATATAACCTCAACAAAACAAGTAACGAACATACATAGGTGATACAAACTTCCACATGAATTAAAACAACATTCCAACTATGGAAACCTCATGTGCCCGAAATTTGGCTAAGTCTAATTTTTTCAGAAATCTCCAAAATCTAGAATCTGCATCTTAACTCCTATGAGGCTAAACCCTATCTCAAACATCCTGGAATTTATTTAATTTCTTTATACAAATATAACTTAAAGTATAAGAAATTAAAGTATGAGACTTATACTTAAATGTTATATTTGTATAAATCCTACAAATTTTGAGCCTTTGAAACCCTAAAAACTTCAAACGACAATATATTCATTCCCATACAACATTTGACCCCCTGAAACCCTAAAAACTCTAAATGAAAATGTATTCATTCCCATATGACATTTGACCAAGTGTCATACGGGGTATGACTACAATGTCATATGACACTGCAAAATACTTTCACAAAATCAAATTTTTAACTTCCCAAAAACATTAAAACTAATTTTTAACCCATACGACAATGTATGCATTCCCATATGATATTTAACCAAATTTTGTACGAGTATGAATAAAATTTCATACAACACTGCAGGACACTTTTACAAAATTAATTCAAAATTGCCTTAAAAGATTAAAAAATGACTTTTTAAGGCATGGAGAGTGCCTGGGAAAGGTTCCCTAAGGTCAACCTGATGCAGGGACCTCAGTACCACATCCAAAACACATCCTCAACATTACCTAAGCTCCAAACTAAATTAAATCAAATTAAAAACTACAAATCACAGAGGAGCCTATAGAAGCCAAAAATGGGGAAATATGACTGTATCTCTTTCCTAAACCTCCCTAACTCTTCCTATTTCTTCCTAAACTTCCTCATTCCATACAATAATAGTAAGATACACCATCACAATCAATCAAAAGCATTCCTAAACCTCCAGGAAAGATCTTACAACAAAAACTATACAACACTCATAAATTTAATTCTCGGATGCATAGTTTGATCACATAGAAAACATAGCATTTAAATTTCCTTCTAACTCATAGTTTATAAATCATATTAAATTACAATAACATATCATACCCATTCATAATACACATAGGAAGAATAGAGAGTTCATCCTAGATTCAGACCCTACCTGGGGTCCTGCGGAGAATCCTCTTCAAGCGGCTGGAGCACACTCTGCAAATCTCCAAGATATGGCAGCCTCCTTGATGGATTTCCACTAGCAAGAAATCCTCCTTACTCATAGAAAATCCCCACACTAGCACTCACACAACCAGAGAACTCTCAACCTCACAAAAAACCTCAAAAATGATCTTTCCAGAATGATATATGCAGACAACTTCCAAAATTTCTCCGAAAACCTCTCCTTCCCAAAACTCCCAAAAACACAAATATTTAATCTCTAGATATATGGTTGGAGGAGTTTCTTTATGGGAAGCAACTTCTCCAACTTCCATAGTTGGTTGAAAAATTAAACCAACATCTCTCGTAAACAATAATAAAGCTTTTAATAAATTTAATCAAAAATTGCCTCCAAAGAAACCAATAACAAGAAGGATAAATATTAAGCTTTCAAGGAAAAAACATAGCACAATTGGAAAACAACTAGCCTAACTTCTAGGAGGTCTTGAGTTCAACTCCCTCCTAGATAGCTAGTTTTACTACAAAGAGTTTCTTTTATTAATTATTAATTATTTTTATTTTTTATTTAATACACTTCATTCAATACATTTTATTTAATTCACTTTATTATAAAGAACATACCATTTACATAATCAATAAAATATACAAATATTATTATTTATATAAGCATGGGTATATGCGTCTGCACCCACATATACACATACCTATATAACATACAATCAATATAACACATATATAATAAATATATATACATATAATTACAAGGATAAATATAACTCACATCATTAATCTCATGACCACATCAAATCACAAGGCCACATCACATACTGCATTCAAATCCCCCAGCTAGGCCTAAATAGAAATCTAAGTCCACGGGTATCCTTGAGAGTAATCTTGGTAATATCTCCATACAACAACAGTTCGAGGATTTTGAAGGTACGCTCAAACCTGTGTAGCCAGATGGAGTTGATGTCTGGTACATGCATCTTGCAACACCAAATGACATATATATATATATATATATATATATATATATATATATATATATATATATATATATATATATATATATATATATATATATATATATATATATATATATATATATATATATATATATATATATATATATATATATATATATATATAAACAGACAATGGAAAACAAGGAGGGAAAGTGTGACATCATGTGGACCTCCTATAGGAGTAACTGCAATTGCCTCCCCTCATCCTACACTCACATCAGACAGTGACATCAAGAAAGCATAATTGGATTAGTGTGGTTAGTAAGAGAATAATCTCTTTTCCATATTTTATAACAAGAATTGCATCATAACATATTCATGTAAATGTAAGTCATCTTTAACTTTCACAAGCTCATTTAACCATCAGGCATGTACTCAAAATGTCCCATTATCAAATCAAGATAAATAAATCATATAACCCTAAATGCATTAATCATGTCTAATCCCAAGTAACGTTATTAGAGAAGGTAGCACATCTAACTCTTAAATGATTATAATCAATTAACCTAAGGTAAACATATATATTAATAATGAGCATTTCACATAGAATCATATAAGTCTATCAGGTGATCCTTTTAGCATTAAGGTCTTAAACTATCATTGACACACAAGAAGATGTATAGAAACATACCTATGCAGTATTATTATTTCCCACATTAAAATATGAAGTTATTGTGAGTTGGAAGAGGTTTGGTTTAAGAAACCATCACAAATAGCTCATCCTAATTTCTAGTGAGCATAATTAGGACTTGATGGGGTTG
Organism: Chamaecyparis obtusa; assembly: GCA_027943335.1. Taxonomy (NCBI): domain Eukaryota; kingdom Viridiplantae; phylum Streptophyta; class Pinopsida; order Cupressales; family Cupressaceae; genus Chamaecyparis; species Chamaecyparis obtusa. The sequence goes on from BSBK01004655.1 coordinate 2,158,548, forward strand.
GAGGGGCATTACAATTTTCATTGGTCAGCACAAGGTATAGAAAGTAGGATGATGTCAGCTGTGGCGTGTGTTCTGGAGATGACTTATTTAGAAGCTGACTTGAGGGATGTAGAGTGCATTTTGGTTGGGAAATGTAAATTAAGGATGCTAGTCCTTAATTGTTGTAATGTAATCATTGTATACTTGTTTTATATACCACATGTATCTTAGCAAGGGTTTATGTAATTGTTTGTATATTAGGAAAGCCTAATCAACCGACTTGATCATGTAAAATGTAATAGGGTAGATATGTAGGATCTTTTCTTTGAAAAAGATATGGTGAGAATGTATTTGATGTAAATAAGATTGTGAAAGCTGTGATCTTGTGTCTACTGGATGTAGAGAACATAATTACTGGTTTATTTCATTGGAACTAATCAAGCAAAGATAGTTGTTGTCGGATAGTTCAAAAGATTGTGTATTTCTTCATATACACTTGTGTTGTGAATAATGAGTTCTGAAGGTGGATTTAACCTTCTTTAGGCAGTGAGCCCACCCTTCTTTCTTGACTCCTAATAGGGTATGTCCTCTAAAAAGGACTGTGTACTGTAATGTTTCAATAAGCTCCTAACAGGGCTAGATCTTCTAACAAGGATACTATACTCTCAGTACATCATTTGTGGGTGCTAATTCCCACTAGGGTTAATACCTTTAACAGGGTTTCTCGGACACCAAAATATTGTGTTGTTGTGTTGGCATTCATTGTGTTTATTGGATTTGACATTGTTGCTATTCAAAGTTTAAAGTTTAATAATCTATCATACAACTGATTCACCCCCACTCTCATTTTTATTGTAGATTGTTATTCCTAACAATTGGTATCAGAGCTACTAGTCCTTAGAGAGAAAGCTTAATAGCTTGAGGTGATCTTGGGGATGACGTTCTATAGGAAGGATAGTCCAAAATTTGACCTTGAAAACTTTGATAGTTGGAAGAACAAGATGCGAACTCATTTGCTATATTTGGGCATCGACTACTAGTTGATTACAAAGAATAAGGTAGCTATGAAGACTGAGAATGACTTGCCATCAGCTATTGATGATGAAAATAAGGTATTCTCATACAACATGGTCGCAAGGGAAGCACTAATTAGTGCACTCTCTGAAGGAGAATTTACTGAAGTTAAAGACTTGGATTCGACACACTAGATTTGGAAAAGATTAGAAGCATTATATGAAGGAGACAAGTATACCAAGAAAGCAAAGTTACAAAACTGGAAAAAAAAATGGAGAAGCTACAAATGAAGGATGATGAAAGTATTAGGGCCTATGTTGAAAGGGTTACAAAGGTTGTGGTTGGAATCAGAAACTATGGAGGCAATTATGATGAAGAATAATTCATTGTGAAGATCCTTAGATCATTGATACCTATTTACAAAACTAAGGCTATATCTATACAAGAAACTATACCTTTGTCTCCGAACTTTAGCAGAGAGATGTTGATTGCAAAGCTAACTACCTTTGAAGCTGCTAAAATGGGAGATTCTATACCTAAATTTGAGTTTGCATTCAAAGCATCTACACAAAAGAAGATAATGTCTACACTTCTGAGAACCAGTAGTGAGAACCTAAAAGAAGATCTTGGTGAATATGCTGAGGAATGCGAACAAATACAAGCAAAGGAAAGAAAGATGGATGAACTTGTTGCACTAATTACTAGAAGAGAAAAGAGAGGTAAGGGTAAATTTGAAGGAAATTTACCTTTGAAATGTTTCTCATGCAATAAGGTAGGTCATTTTGCATCTAGATGTTCTGCAAGAGTTCCTAAGTACAAGCCTAAATTTTTAAAGTCTAAACTGTATTCAAAGGATAAGGAATGTTATTATGCTAGTGAAGGTATTTCTAATGATGATGACTTAGATTAAGAGGAGATTGGATTTGTTGCTATTAAAGATAAACTAGTATATGAGGAAAAAGATTTAGTATCACATGTTGATAAGAAATCTGAATAGATTGTAGACAATGGTTGTTAACATCATATGAGTGGAGACAAATTTTTTTTTGTTAATTTAGTGAAGTATGATGGTGGTGTTGTAAGATTCAGAGACAATCTTCCTAAACCTATCATAGGAGTAAGATATATTACTCTAGATGGAAAAACTAATACTAATAATGTACTACTTGTTGATGGACTTAAGCATAACTTTCTGAGTGTTGGAAAATTTATGGACAAAGAGTTTCATTTACAATTCAATGATGGTAAATGTTTTATCAAAATGCAGGAAAGCTGATTGCAATCAGTACTAAATCTAGAGGTAATGTATTTGAATTAAATACATTTGAAGCCTCTTTTTTTATTGTGAAGGTAGATGACATTTGGTTATGGCTTAGAAGGTTTTGTCATGTTAATTTTGATAACATTATGAAGGCAAGTTTGACTAATGCAGTAAGAGATCTACCAAAGATTGTGAAACCATCTAACACTGTATGCAGAGAATGTGTTATGGGAAAACATACTAGAAGCAGTTATAAAAGACAAGAATATACATCAAAAGGAAACTTGGATTTGGTACATACAGACCTATGTGGACCTACAAGGACAAGATCATACTATGGTGAAAGGTATTTTATACTTTTTGTTGATGACTTTTCTAGGATGATGTGGGTTACTTGAAAGAAAAATCAGAAGCATTTGATACATTCAAGATATTCAAGGAAAAAGTAGAGAATGAATCTGGTTTAAAGATAAAATGTTTGAGATCAGACAGAGGTGGAGAGTTTACTTCAAACTTATTCAATTCACACTGCAAAGAGCATGGAATACAAAGACAGACATCTGCTCTTAGGACTCCACAACAGAATGGGATAGTAGCACAAAGAAATAGGACTATACTTGATGCTGCTAGGAAAATGTTGCTTGAAGGAAATATATCTCATATGCATTGGAGAGAGGTTGTTGGGACAACAGTGTACACATTAAACATAGTTCAAATTAGAGAAGGTACAAGTAAGACTCCTTATGAATTATGGTTTGATCATACTCCTACTATAAAATATTTCATAATATTTGGTAGTAAGTGTTATATCAAGAGAGATGATGAGATAGGGAAGTTTGATGCTAGAAGTGACGAAGAAATTTTCCTTGGTTATTCTACTAAGAGAAAGGCTTAAAAATGTTTCAATTTGAGATTAAGGAAGATGATTGAAAGTAACAATGTGAAGATAGATGAAAGGATTTAGATACAAGAGAGAATGTATGATTGTAATCAGAATATAGACATCAAAGAGGATGTTGTTGTGGAAGAAGAAGAACTTGTTGAGGATGAATGCAAAAATGAGACTTGTGATGATGACACAAATGAGGCTACTAAGATTCCTAAGACTCCAAGGTATGTAAAAACAATCATCCTGAAAATCAAATTATTGGTAACTCGAATCAAGGAGTAATGACTAGATCAAAGGCTAGAGAAGAAATTTGTTTGATTTCTCAAGTTGAACCAAAGACTACAGATGAAGCTTGTAGAGATGAATCTTGGATAAACGCTATGAAGGAAGAGTTAGACCAGATAAATAAGAATAACACTTGGGAATTGGTTCCTAGACCTAAGGACAAAAATGTAAATGAACTATATGGGTTTTCAGAAACAAAATGAATGAAGGAGCAGTTGTAAGAAACAAAGTAAGATTGGCATGTAAAGGTTATTCACAACAAGAAGGCATAGATTTTGAAGAGACATTTTCTCCCGTTGTTAGAATAGAAGCTGTGAGATTATTCTTATCTTATGTTGAACATAAGAACTTCAAGGTATATTAGATGGATGTGAAATTTGCATTCTTAAATGGGGATCTTGAAGAAGAAGTGTATATAGAACAACCTGATGGATTTCCTCTATCCAAAGATGGAGACATGGTATGCAGGTTGAAGAAAGCTCTATATGGACTAAAGCAACCTCCAAGGGATTGGTATGCAAGGTTAGAATAATACTTACTTCGGCTTGGATTTAGAAAAGCTAATGCTGATAGTAATTTGTATTTAAGAACTAGTGAAGATGGAGTTTTGATAATAGAAGTCTTTGTTGATGATATTATCTTTGGAGGAAAGGATGAAATATGTGAGAAATTTTCTAAAGAGATGGAAAATGAATTTGAGATGTCCATGATAGGAGAAATAAAATTCTTTCTTGGACTACAAATAAATCAGAGCAAGAATGGCATTTTTATTTCTCAAACTAAATATCTTAAAGAAATGCTAAAAAAGTTTGGAATGGAATACTATAAAATAGTTGGTACACCCATGGTGACTGGTAATAAGCTGACAACTGATGATGAATCTAAGTGTGTTTTTCAAACCAAGTACAGATCAATGGTTGGTGGATTACAATATCTGAATCACACCAGATGAAATATTGCTAATGCTATTGGAATTGTGGCTAGATATCAGGCAGAACCTAAAGAGACACACCTAGCTACTGTAAAAAGGATATTGAGATATATGAAAGGAACAATAGATTGTCTTATGGGATGATAGAAATTATAGCTTTGAACTTCATGCTTATATTGATGCTGATTGGGCAAGAAATATTGATGACAGGAAGAGTACTAGTGGTGTTGCATTTTTCCTTGGGAAAAAAGTTAGTTTCATGGCTAAGTAAGAAGCAAGATTGTATAGCACCTCAATCTACCATAGAATCAGAGTATGTTGTTGTTTCTATTAATTACACTCAAATTGTTTGGATGAAATAAATGCTGAAGGACATTATAATAACTTTTGATGAGCCTTTGGTTATCCATTGTGATAACACTAGTATAGTAAATATGTCAAAGAATCTGGTGATGCATTCTAGAACTAAACATATTTATATCAAGTATCACTTCTTGAGAGACAAGGTGGAAGAGAAGGAAATAAAGTCTGAATATACTAATACAAAGGAATAGATTGTAGACATCTTTACAAAATCATTTCCAAAAGATACCTTTGAATATCTCAGAGGTATGCTTGGGGTTCAAGCCCCTCCTAGTCAGAATTAAATGATGCAGGGATGCATCAGTCCAGAGGTTTTCAGAGCCTTATCATATTCTAGACTTGATGTAGGGATCTACTCCTCAGGGGGAGTGATCGTTGAAGAACGTTGTGAAGAATAGTTGATGACTTATGGCACCCTTTAACATTGTTGTCAAAGAGGGAGTGTTGCTATGAGAAAATCACTACTGTATAGGAAGATTGTATGGAGGTGTACTATGAGAGTACTATTTGGTTACACAACTTTGGATTGATAAAACTTTTTGATGGATTTTTCCATATGTTGACATCAATGCCAAAGGGGGAGATTTTTGGATATTGCCAATGCATTGGGGAAATGGTTGATATATTTAATATGTTTAATCACTACATTGAGTAATGTTGGAGGTGTTGTTGTTGTCATTAGTGTTTTGTCACTGATGTCAACATATGTTTCTATGAAGAGAATAGGCTGGTTACTACAGTGTACAAATACTGTACGAATGTTTTAGAAATTGTGAAGTCAGATGAGAGTACAAGAAGATGTGGTGATCTTATATCCAAGATCACATCATGTAATGTTGAATATTGGATGAGTTACAGATGTTTTGGTGAAGATTAGTTATTGGATTGTGATAGTGAAAGTTGACAGAGTTAGTCTCTGTGTTTCTAGTATATCTTAAAGAAGGTATGGATTCAGTATATGCGAGCTTAAGGGATGATAAACAAGGTACTAAATGATGTTTGTTGGTCAGTGCAAGGTACGAAAAGTAGGATGACGTCAGCTTTGGCATGTGTTCTAGAGATGACTTATTTGCAAGTCGACTTGAGGGATGTAGCGTGCATTTTGGTTGGGGAATGTAAATTAAGGATGTCAGTCCTAATTGTTGTAATGTAATCATTGTATACTTGTTTTAGATACCGTGTGTATTTTAGCAAGGGTTTATGTAATTGTTTGTATATTAGGAAAGCCTAATCGGCCAACCTGATCATGTAGAATGTAATAGGGTATATATGTAAGATCTTTTCTTTGGAAAATATATGGTGAGAATGTATGTGATGTAAAGGAGATTGTGAAAGCTGCAAGCTTATGTCTGCTAGATGTAGAGCAAAGAATTACTAGTGTACTTCATTGGAACTGATCAAGCAAACATAGTTACTATCAAACAATTCAAAAGTTTGTGTATTTCTTCATATACACTTGTGTTGCGAATAGTGAGTTCTAAAGGTGGATTTAACCTTCTTTGGGTAGTGAGCCCACCCTTCTTTCTTGACTCCTAACAGGGTCTATCCTCTAACAAGGACTATGTACTGTAATGTTTCAATAAGATCCTAACAAGGCTAGAACTTCTAATAAGGATACTATACTCTCAGTACATCATTTGTGGGTGCTAATTCCCACTGGGGTTTTTACCTTTAACAGGGTTTTCCCGACACCAAAATATTGTGTTTTTGTGTTGGCATTCATTGTGTTCATTAGATTTGATATTTCTCCTATTCAAAGTTTAAAGTTTAATAATCTATCATACAACTGATTCACCCCCCCCCTCTCAGTTGTATTATGGACTGTTATTCCTAACACAAAACCCTACCTAAAAATTCACAAGATATCTAAAATAACAAATGGCTGAATTGAAGACTCAAAGATTCCAAATTACTCATAAGATTTACAAATAATTCTTCAAACAATCCAAATAATTTTCTCCAAAATCTTGTCTCCTCCAAACCCGTGTTGAGAATAATGGCTAAAAGAATTCCTAATAATGAAAATCCCCCAAGACTGAACTCAACATGCAACTCCAAATCAGAAATTTGAACTCAGCATGAAAATCCTAATCAAAATAAGAACTCAACATGAAAATCCTAATAAGAAATTAGAACGCAACTCACTAACCTTGTTTTTATCACATTATGATGCATGATTAATTATAATTTTAATAATAAAATATGTATTTTTCAATTATCAACTCTTAACTCAACTTTAAACTTAAATTCATAATTCAATTTTATTAAACTAAATGTGCAACTTGATAAGGCATATTAATGACATGTTTTAGATACCCTAGGATAGCTTCTGTTAGGTCATTTTTCCTTTTTTTATCATATTTTCTCAAAGACTTTATGTTCAGTTCTTCTATTATGTGGCATTCAGCCAGTAGACTTCTGCTATGGTTTTAAACACACTTAACATGCTATACTTGGATGGATATGCTATGTTACTTACTTTAAAATTATGATTATGTCTTTATAAGTAAATGATTTGTTTGAACAATAAATAATGCATGCATGTTTTGATGTTTATTACCATGAATGTCTTTATCCTAACATCTGAGGTACAACACATCAATATAGAAATCGTCATCTTGACTAGGTGAAACATGCCCATGTGTTGGACGCTCGACCCGATCTTACAACAGATTCCAATGGAGAAACATTAGCGCATCGCCAACAAGTGGTTTCCAAGTGATCAAGGTGGTAGCTGTTGAGCAAGGACTGAGACAACGTAATGAATTCTCCGAAGAAATCTAGTAGAGAATGAGAAGTTAGATTTGTTGTCGAAGTGACTCTTTCCTCTTTTATAGATCTATTATTTTTCCAGTTTTGTAGCTTTCCTCCTTTTTATTGGTAGTGTTATAATAAAAGCTCCACCTATTTCTATGGTGTGATTAGTTAGCTGTTAGAATTTTTTTCTTTAAATAAAGCCCCATTCCTATGTGACTAGAAGAGGGGTGATATCACTTTAGTTACAATGTAGTTTCATTCTGTTGTTTACTAGTTTTCATATATATATATATATATATATATATATATATATATATATATATATATATATATATATATATATATATATATACATATATATATATATATATATATATATATACATATATATATATATACATATATATGTATATATATGTATATACATACATATATATATATATATATATATATATATGTATATATATATATATGTATATATATATATATGTATATATATATATATGTATATATATATATATGTATATATATGTATATATATTTGTACTGAATTATTCAATTAATGAGCAAATGAAGTATTGAGATTTAAATTTGTGTAATTGAGTGTTTGGGTACTCTTCCAAGGGGGCCCACTTGGTGAGGAATCCATAGTTGGTTAGAGTCATTCTAGTTAAGTTCACTTTCCTCCATTTCTATTATTTCAGTATTAGTGTTGAACTATTCTTGTAGCCAAAGCCACAAGTTAGTTATCACTTCCTGCAGCCAAAGTGGAAGAGCAACTAAAGCATTATAGCTTAGTTTGCAAGTCTTTATATTTTTCTAGCATCTTCACTTCTGCAATTTCCATTCTAGTATTTTCTTTTCTATAGCTATAGTTTAGTTTCCTTTCAAGCATTTACTTCTTGTAGCCATAGAATAGTTTCCTTCCAGCATTTGTTTCCTGCAACAACTATAGAATGTGTGGTTGAGTAGTACTAGGTGCATATATCTTGTTGGCCCATTTCAAGTAATACATCCCTGGGTTGACATATTAAATAAGTTTTTATAAGGAGGATAAATTGCTCGGTTGGATGTCCAATCCCTGAGTTCTGGATTATGCCTAGTTTCTGAGCCTTTATAAAAAGCGATCATTTTTGGTGTCATTGCCACGGATGGTGCCGAACCTAGTTCTCACTCAGCCATTCCTTATATTTTCTTTCATTTATGCTTTCATTTCCCACTTTGAGTAGAATAAATTTCATCTTGAGAAGCACAACAATCCACATCACTTCATACTAGCTATTTGCATAATAGAAGAAGAGACGCTTGAGGAAGGTACTTGCCAAATCAATCTGATAACCCATTAGAAGAAGAAGACCAGTTTGTTGACACTATTGTTGAACTTCCTAAAATGACATCATCATCATCATCATCATCTTCTGAAGGAGAACTCCTTGGTTTCTTCGAGGAGTGACCTGAAGCTAATCTATTTGTTGAAGCTTTCACCAATATGAGATTCCATTATCCTAAAAATCATGATGAAGAAGAAAATCATTTACCTTTGATCATCTATCAAACTCAACCTATAAATCCACCAAGGATGGAAAATACCACTACATTTACTTTTCCCATCTCTGACTAGCATGACAATAACAACCTCAAGAACATACCCTCTTCTTCTCTTCCAAAATTCTATGGTCTTGTGACAAAAGACCCAGATACCTTCCTTTTTGAGTTTGATATCCTTTGTAGGACCTATGACTACATCGCTGATGCCCACATACTGAAACTATTTCTTGCAACTCTTAAATAGTGTACATTACATTGGTTCATGGGCTTAAGACATGATGTTGCTCACAATTGTGATGAAATGAAGGTTGCTTTATTTCTGAAATATAAAGAGTATTGTAGAGGAAATGACATGTGAGGGGATGGCATTTTTAAGATGACACAGAAAGAGGATGAGAGTCTTGAGGATTATGTCTCAAGGTTCATGTTTAGCTTACAAAAGAACACACAACATGAGCTTAATGAGGAATCCCAGAAGCTTCTCTTTCTACAAGGCATTCATGATGGATGCACAGAGGCACTAGACCAAATGGATGGAGGCAATATAACCCAAGCTTCATGGGATGATATCAGAAGGATATGCCTTAAGTACTCCAAATCTTCTATTAAGAAAGGAAGGGGATATAGGTCCACCTTGGGAAAGTCAAATGGTGTGGGTGCTTCTAGGACAGAGATAACGCATCTCTTGTCTAACTTCAAAAAAGACATCATTAACAACATGGCCACACAACTGGACACCATGTAGACCAAGAAGAAACATGAGGAAGTAGAGGCCATACTAGATGAATTCTGTCCCCACTATAGATAGAAGAAGAGAGACTGTCAGTGAAAATTGGTTCCTAACGTGGAGACTACACAAATACCAGCTGATTACAAACCAATTAAACTAGAGGATGAGAAGTTGTTCTTCGTCACCCAATGATGACCATGGGTGCAAAGACAAGGTATGCCTCAGGACCCTCTTACATTTAGTGGTCCATTTTATAATAATCAATGGAAACCCCCCATGAATTATCAAACTCCTCCCTGGAATAATTTCCAAAATTAGTGGTAGAATTACCCCAATCCATAGTGGCAAAACTCTCAAGGGAGTTGGAAACAACCCAAAGGGGCGTGACAACCACCACAGGGTAATTGGTAGCAAAACCCACAATGGAGAGGAGGTCAGCAATTGCCAAATCAGCCACAAGGATTCCTACCACCACCTCTTTAGCCTCTATAGCAACAAGCACTTTTGCCACCTCCTATAGCCAATAATCCACCTCTCAAGCCTACTCAATTACCCACACAGCTGCAACCAAACCCAAACAATAGACCTCCTACACCTCAACAAAATGTGTATGTTATTGACCCAATGCATTACCCAATGCAATATCCTACATATGACATCACTCTTGATGATATTCACCTGCAGTCTGGTACTACTCTTCCTGCTCCTGATCCTCCAATTATCACTGAAGTACCCTCTGAGGATCCTAACCAAGTGGAACATTTTCCTACTCTAGCAGCCCCTAAGCCAACACCTGAAAACAAGTAGTAGACCGACCCTCCTTTTCCACAAAGGATGTAACATAGCAATCCAAATCCTATGGAAGAAGCAACCTTCAACATCCTTGATCAACTAAAGAACATCAGTGTTCAAATTCCCCCTTTCCAAGAAATCAAGGATGTCCCCACCTATGAAAAAGCTATCAAGGAAGATTATTTCAAAAAGCCTAGCCATAAGAAAAAGGATCCCCAGATTGTCCATGTCTTGGGAAAATTGGCGAACATTATGCTAGGAAAACTTACCATCCCAAAATATTTTGACCCTGGAAGCCCTGTTGTCGAGGTCATTATCAATGGGACAGCTATAAAAAATGCCTTGATAGATATTGGAGCCACTATAAATTTCATGACTAAAGATATCATTCAACAACTTGGTATCACCAACCTCAGAACTACACCTACTATCCTGCATCTTGCAAATAGTTCTGCTATGAAGCCTGATGTGATGGTGGAGGACATAGTTGTTGACCTTGAATCCTGGTCTTACCTTGTTGATTTCATGATCCTTTCACCCAAAGCTAAACTAGGGGGCTATCCAATTATCCTTGGCCAACCTTGGCTAGAAACTTCTGATGCTTACATTGAATGTCACTCAGGGGATATGACCATCTCTAATGGTCATCACACCAAGACTTTGGCCTTATATCCACCTGCCCAACCTCAAATGGAATTAGCCTTACCAATATGGCCTGATGTAGGAGAAGAAGACAAAGTAATTAACTCAAAGTCTCAGTTGATGATTTTAATGAGAGATCCTTTCTTGCAGCTTCAGGAAGAGGATAAAGTAATTGCCAACATCTTTCATAATTAGTATGGATCAAACTCAAATTCTCTGGACTGTTCCTCCCATAACTGCTCCCTGCAGCCATTGAACCCTGATTACGAATTGTATTCTCTTGCAGCCAAACAACTCTACCACCAGTTGCTTCCCCATGAGATCCAAGTGCCCTCATTAACAAATGAATCTATGATAGAATTGACTAAGAAATTAGAGGTATCTCCTGGCCGCTGCCTGAATATCGATAGCCAACTTACTCCTCAGGAACAAACATCTTTGACTAAATTACAAAAGGACCATACTGCAACTTTTGCATGGGATTATGCAGACATGAAAGGCATGGACCCAAAGATGTATATCCATAGGATATACTTGAAGGAAGATAAACCTCCTATTAGGAAGTTTCAAAGGTGTGTTAATCTTGCATTAAGAGAAATAGTCAAGACCAAACTGTAAAAATTGCTCAATGCTAGTTTTATATATCCTATCTCAGATAGCCACTGGGTTTCTCCATTAGTCATAGTTCCCAAGAAAGGAGGTAAGTGGAGGGTGTGTGTTGATTATAGGGAACTTAACAATGCCACTAAGAAGGATCACTTCCCCCTTCCATTCATTGACCAAGTCTTAGAATCCTTAGTAGGCAAGAAGTATTTTTTGTTCCTATATGAGTACAGTGGATACAACCAAATCAGGATTCTTCTTGAGGACTAGGAAAAGACCACATTCACCTGCCCATGGAGAAATTTTGCCTATTTAGTTTTTCCTTTTGGCCTCTGTATGCTCCAATGACTTTCTAGAGGGTAGTTATCAATATTTTTGCTGATATCTCTTATGGTTGTATGGAAATCTATATGGATGACTTTACAACGTATGAAGAAACTTATGAGGAGGCTTTGAGAAACCTGGGAAAAGGTATTATAAGATGTGAAGAACACAACTTGTCTCTGAATAGTGAAAAGTGCTTCATGATGATGCAAGGAGTAGTGCTTGATCATTATATATCTGTTATTGGCATCCAAGTGGATCCTGCCAAAATTGAAGTTATTCTGAATCTGCCCACACCAACCAAGCAGAAAGATGTAAAAAAATTCTTGGACATGCTGGCTACTATAGGTGATTCATTAAGGACTTTAGCAAAATGGATAGTCCCATATATTCTCTACTCACTAAGGATTCATAATTCTTATGGACACCAAGATGTGATGAAGCCTTCTTGTAGCTGAAGTCTGTCCTGACTTAGGCTCCTTTTCTGCAGGGTCCTAATTGGGCTCTGTCATTCCACACTGATACCGATGCCTCAGATCATGCAGTAGGAGCTATTCTTGGATAGAAGGTATGGTAGAGCATGCCATTTATTTTATTAGAAAAAAATTGTAATGAGCAGAGTTGAACTATATAGTCACAGAAAAGGAACTTCTGGCTGTTATTTATGCTCTGAACAAATTTTGCCATTACATCATTGGCTATCAAATATTCATGCATACTGATCATGCAACCATAAAATATTTGGCTAAAAAACCTGATATCACAAGAAGGTTGGCCCGATGGCTTTTTTTTGTTGCAGGAATTCGATATCACAATAGTGGATAAGCCAGGCAAGTCCAATGTAGCTATTGATTTCCTCTTAAGATTGCAGAATGCAGATGAACCTCATGTAATCGATGACAACTTTTCTAATGACCACATGTTCTCCATTTTAGCTAAGGCCCCCTAGTATGCTAACATTGCTAACTATTTGGTTTGTCAAGAGGTAGCTACATATTTCTCCTCAAAAGAAAAGAAGCTACTAATAGAAAAGACTTTCAACTTTTCATGGATTGTCAATTGTCTGTTCTATACTAGCCCTGATAAATTATTGAGATGTGTTAGGGAGGATGATACTTATGACATCCTCCATGTCTATCATGATGAGCCTTGTGGAGGGTATTTTGCAGCCAAAAGAACAACGATGAAGATACTGAACACTGGCTAGTATTGGCCAACCCTATATAAGGATGCAGTCAACTACACTAGGAAGTGTGATCGATGCCAATGGATGGGGTGACCGATTAAATCTAATGAAATACCTCTCTTTCCTCAAGTGGTAGTCACTCCATTTGATAAATGGGGGTTGGATTTTCTTGGGCCCATTAGTCCTTCATCTAACGATAATTCATATATCCTAGTATGCACTAACTACATGACAAAGTGGGTGGACATGTGAGCCATGAAATATGCCTCGGATAACAAGGTAGCTGAGTTTCTATATGAGGAAATCTTTACACGTTATGGTGTACCTAGAGAATTGTTCACTGACTAGGGTGCTCAACTTACTTGAACATTGATCACTGCCCTAATGAATGAGTACAATATTCATCCCAAAAAATTAAGTCCATATCATCCACAAGCGAATGGTCAGGTAGAAATCACTAATAGGGAAATATAGGCAATCCTGGCCAAAATAGTTTAGATACATAAAAAATATTGGAGCACCAGATTACAAGAATAAGTCTGGGCATATAGGACCACATGGAAGACAACAACTAGTTTCACTCCTTTTGAACTGGTTTATGAGAAGAATATTGTAATGCCCATTGAGTTTGAGCATAAAACCTTACGGACAACATTACAACTCAACATTGATCTTCCTACAACACAACACGATAGGATCCTGTAGCTCAACCATCTAGATGAAATGAGGAAAGAAACCCTATAGCAAACTGAGATGGTCTAGTTACAGCGCAAAAAGTAGCATGATTCACATATCCTGAACATACGGTTTGTTCTTGGTGACTATGCTCTTTTGTATGACTCCAAATTTTAGGAGACACAAGATAAGCTCACTACAAGATGGCCTGGCCCCTATGAAATTGAACATGTTTATGCTAATGGTGCAATTCAACTATCCACCATCAACCTTGTATGTTTCAAGTTGTTGGTGAATGGATACAAACTCCATTTATACAATAAGCTAGAAACAAAGGTTGACTTCTTGCGGTAGTTTGAGATTTCCTTTGTTGTAGCTAAACCTCTTGTAGCTAATAAAGATCTTGTAGCCGATGAACTTCCTATAGTTGATGGCTCTCCTCTAGCTGGAGATTTTCCTGTAGTTGATGGACCTCCTCTAGCTGAAGACTCCCATGCAGCCAATTAGACTAATTACGTCCTTCGGTCATCTCTTTGACACTACACGAATGTAGCCATAATAAAAATTTTATTTCCCACGAAAATATCTTTTTTCATAATAAAGGAACCATCACATCAAATCCCATCACCTTTTTTTTTTCCATATTCATTGATCTGTCACATCATCATTGTGCCACTTATTACATTTTTTTTTGCCCACGTCATCTTATCTTTCTAAATTTGGGCATTTAAAGGTTTTTATGCTCCTAGGTATGCATTCGTTTATTATTTAAAACATTTTTTTAGTTAATTTTTACATCATTATCAGTTGTGTCATAATTAATTTAGTGATTCATCCAAGTATTTTTGTACTTACAAACCAAGCATGTGTGGACATCTACCCCATTTTTTGTGGGGGGGGGGGGGGGGGGGGCAATCCGTTTAGTTGTGTGTTGAAATAAATACCCTTGATTAAATCTGTCATTATTTATTTGTAAAGTTGTACTGCATAGTCATTTTGACCAGTTGATATGACAACCCACTACATACAAAATTCCCTAATAGCCTTATTTTTAAAATCCAAATTTCCAGCTCCATGCTTTCCAAATTTTTCAAAATACCTCTACCATTTGTCTAGACTACCCATTAAACAAACTAGAAAGCTCAACGGGTTGATCATCTAGCCCTAGTTTAGCAGGATATGGGTTAAAAGAACATTGGTATAACAGAGGGCATACTTGTTGGGAAGGAAGTTGGAGTTGAAAGGATTAGGAGCTTTTTAGGTTACAAAATTTCTCAGCAGTAGAATGAGTGGGCAACCCATACGACATGAGCTGGAAAATCATACATCCATGTTGCAAGATTAGGCTAGCATCCAGGTTTTCAACCGGATAGGATGGCTTACATATTTTATGAGGTTATGTGGTTATGATGAGGTTGTAGCACTAGAATTTCTACGAACCTACAAAAATGGGGTTGCCTACGTGAAAGGGTTGCAAGTAGAGGCTTTTGAAGCATGAATTGCAGAAGTTTTTGGACTTCCTACCACTAGAGAAGCCTTTCTACATGGGCAAAATACATGGATAGCCTGAGCTGAATTTTATCTTCCCACAAACACTGGACTAGAATGTAGTAAAAAGGGTGCCAAAAGAACATCTCTTCCAGGTGAGTACCCTCAATTAGCGATTCATATTATAAGGTACATTACCTGTGAGGAACGGTTTTCCCTCTTGCATGTTGTACATTTTAAGCTTTTGAGTCATTTATGACATGGTCACCTAGTAAATGCACCCAATTTTCTTTATTCCCTATTGAATTTGAGCTCTGAGGAAGTTAGGAAGGGGAGGCAGAATGTTGTCACCCACCATGGGTTGATAAGACTCTTGGTGGAAAGGTCTCTGTGAAATACCTCTCCCATGACCTGGGATGCATTTATCGTAACACCCCATGTATAATTGCATGGTCAAGGGCCACAACTCATAATTCAAGAAGAGCAGGGAAATATCCCTGATGAATCCATTTTTTAAAATGTTGAGTCTACTATTCCAGAAGAGTCTCACAAAAAGCCTTCTCCTTCAGAAGCTGATAAAGAAAATGTGACATCTGATAATCCAAACCCTAACCTAGGGGGTGGTGAAATTGAGGTTCTCACAAATTTCCAGAATCCAAGGGTAGAGTAGAGTGCCCAAAAGGAAGAAAAGGGAAAAGAAAAAATGGTTGAGTATGTTATGGATGACACCCATGTTCCTCCTATAGTTATTGTTCCTCTTGCAACCACTCTTGTCACAAAGAAAAAGACCTCGTAGAAGCGTCTTGTAGCACCAATAAACATCCCACCATGGCAAAGTGTTCATTTGAACATAAAAAATAAATAGAAAAGGACTCACCTGCGATGACTGGTTCTACCCCTAATGTTCCTATTGAGGAACAACCACAAGAAGACAACCCATTCACAGGGTGTCATGACGTGATGGAAGAGGATCCTGCAACCAAGAATCCAGATAAGGAAACAAAGCACAAAGAAGCAGAGAAAAAAGAAACTACCAATGTGCGTTCTTCTCAACAAGAAGACATTCAAGGGAATGATTCCCTGGTAGCAACAGAGAAGGTTCCACCAAGAAACCAAAAAGAGGTAACAATCCAATCCCTCTCCATTGACTATTTTACAAAAATGCAATATGAAAGGTCAATGTGGGACCTAGAAAGGGACAAACTGAAAAAGGAAATAGGAAGAAAACAATAGGAAATTCAACTTTTGCAAGGGAAATTAGATTCAGTCACATAACTATTTCCTAAACTAATAGAATGCAGACCACCTCCTAGGGTCTATGCCTTGTGTTTAAAAGAGAAGTTTTTAATTTTTAAATTAATGAGGGTCCTTAGAGACTTAAACACAAACATACGCTCACCCTAGGAATTCTTGGCTACATATGAAGAGTCACCTGACTGTATTAGGAACCTCCTATGTGAGCTTTACTTGCACAATTATGTTGTTCCCTCCATTACCAATTGGAATGCTCTACTATTTGTTAGTGATATTCACCTGTCTACTCTTCTTTATTGTGCAAAAAATGAAACAAACTATGAGGAAAAACTAAGCAAATATAGGGGAGTTGAGAAATCAATCACACTTCCCCTATGTCCATAAAGTGGCTCTCCCCATAGGTTATACTGTGATTGGATGGAAATAGTCTATGGAGTACAAGACTCAACACACAGAGAGAGGATCCTAGGCAACCGAGAATAGGTTTTTGCAAAGTTTGAGATACTCTCGTTATCAGAAAGAAATAGGGTAGTAGAAGGACTAAGGGAAAGATGGGATAGGGTAACAATAGCATTAAGGAAGGAAGTGCCTCATAGTCTCATCAATCTTCGAGCTGCAATGCAATGAGTTTAGTGGTATATATGCTTGGGATGACAACCGCGACCTAAGAAATGGTTACCTCTTACCTTCCAGCCTCCTCTTCTCTTATGGCCATTATACATTTCTATGGACAATGAGGTGGATGAACAGTTAGAGCTGAGTCAACGTATCAAAATGGAGTGGAAAAATAGATTCTACTGGTGTGTGTGTGTAGCTCTATGAGTGACGAGACTTGGGAAGGGGATCTCCAGGTGCTTGCAAAGATCTAGAATGTCTCAGTGCTTGAGGATCGACACTAGTCTTTGTAGGGGGAAAATGAGAAGGCATATTAATGCTATATTTTGGACACCCTAGGATAGATTCTGCTAGGTCCTTTTTCCTTATTTTATCATATTTTTTCAAATACTCTATGCTCAGCTCTTCTATTATGTGGCATTCAGCCACTAGAATTATGATATGGTTTTAAACATAATTGATATGCTATAATTGGATGGATATGCTATGTTACTTACTTTGAAATTATGCTTATGTCTTTATAAGTAAATTAACTATTTGAACATAAATAATGCATGCATATTTTGGTGTTTATTACCATGAATGTCTTTATCCTAACATCTAAGGTGCAACGCATCAACATAGAAACCGTTGTCTTGACCAGGTGAAATGCACCCATGCGCTGGATGCTCGACCTGGTCTTACAACAGACTCCAACGGAGAAAATTTAGCACAACACCAGCAAGTGGTTTTTGGGTGATCAAGGTGGCAGCTATCGAGCAAGGACTAAGACAACGTAATGAATTCTCCAAAGAAATCTTGGAGAGAGCGGGAAGTTAGATATGTTGTCGAAGTGACTCTTTCCTCTTTTCTAGATCTATTCTATTTCTGGTTTTATAGCTTTCTTCCTTTCTGTTGGTATTGTTGTAATAAAAGATCTACCTATTTCTATGGCATGATTAGTTAGCTGCTAGAAGTTTTCTCTTTAAATAAAGCCCCACTCATGTGTGAGAAGAGGGGCATTATCAGTTTAGTTGCAATTTAGTTTCATTATGTTGTTTACTAGTTTTCATATATATCTCTATACTCAATTATTAAATAAATGAGCAAATGAAGTATTGAGATTTAAATTTGTGTAATTGAGTGTTTGGGTACTCATCCAAGGGGGCCCACTTGGTGAGAAATCTATAGTTAGTTAGATTCATTCTAGTTAAGCTCACCCTCTTGCATTTCTGTTATTTCAGTATTAGTGTTGAACTGTTCTTGCAGCCAAAGCCACAGGTTAGCTATCGCTTCCTATAGCCAAAGTGACAGAGCAACTAAAGCATTATAGCTTAGTTTGCAAGTCTTCGTATTTTACTAGAATCTTCACTTCTGCAATTTCCATTCCAGTATTTTCTTTTTTGCAGCTATAGTTTAGTTTCCTTTCAAGCATTTACTTCTTGCAGCCAGAGAATAGTGTCCTTCAAGCATTTGTTTCTTGCAATTGTAATACCCCAAAAATGGGCTATAAGTTCATTAACCTCCTACATCGACAAATTCAAACGAAATTGACATCAAAGTCCTAATCTAAGGCACATCTAAACATCATCAAATCTAATTGATTATCTTAAATTTTGCATCGGAGAATATTCCTAGTAATATTCCTAATTATCTTAATTATCTTTAATTTTATAATTATTTGGCAATAAATCACATTTATCCTAAAGTTTGATTAATTGAATATTTTCATATTTAATTAATTAGATTTAATATTTGCCACTTAATTGTGTAATTAAATTTAATTATATCTATTATTAATTGTATTATTTAATTTTGACAATAAATCTAATATCATGTGAATAATTGATTAAATTCTTATTTAATTAATTAAAGCAAGTTGTCATTATTTAATAATATGATTTTTAATAAAAGTTTGATTAAATAATTGATTAACCCATAAATCAATTGTTTTATTTTTAAAAAAGCAGTTAAGTTGGAAATAAATCACTTTATTATTAAATTAATTCATAAATAAAACATGCACAATCATAAAAGCAAACAACTATCAATTATCAATTAAAGCTAAACTCTATTTTGAGTTAAAACTTAGCTTTTGCATGTTTTTGTGAGTTAATTATCTTTTATTTAAAAATAACTCAAAAATCAAGTTGAGTTATTTGAGTGATTTATGGCTTTTTCCCATGCACCTCCAAAGCCCTGGATTTCTATAAATTAAGGCTTTAGCTCTTCACAAATCATCTCATATTTTGCACAATCACGCTGGAGAATTGGAATTGAAGAATCAAAGCTCTTGCGAATCGACATCTTTGTGAGATCAATCTTATTTTTGCATTCATATTACATATCATTGTTAGATTCATAGCATATCAGTTTTCAATAGCATTCATAGCATATCAATTTCATTTAGCATAGATTTCATATCAAGTTTTTATCATTCTTATTGCATAGAAAATATCAAAAATATAGATTAATTGCATTCAATTTCATATCCATCTTTTGCATTCAAATCCTTCATTTAGGTGTTGTCTAGGTCACTGATCTCGATAATAATCTGAGAACATTAATCTCGCACCTATTAGAAGGCAGTAAATCGCTTGGTTAGATTAGATTTCAATTTTGCATGATTTTGATTTTTGCTAACCTCTAATGTTTTACTGAGTGTTGTGTTTACAGATCAGGTACAATTTTCACACACACATTTCTGGCGCCCACCGTGGGGCAACCCACCTTTGCATGCTGGTTTTGATTTTTTTGGGAGCTAAAACCTCAAAGTTTCAAAGATTTAATTTTATCTCCCAAACAGCTAGGAATTTTGGTCTGAAATTTTTTTTTCAGGTTGGTGACATGTATTGAAAGCTACAGTAAAAAATTTAGAATTTTCTGAGATTTTTTGAATTTTTAATAAGTTTTTCTTGAAATTCCGGAAAAAATTAATATCTGACGCAAATCAGCATATTTTTTGAAAATTTTTATATTTTCGGAAAGCTCTTTAAATTCTATAGGGGGTCCATTCTTTGTATTTTAAATTTGGACATGATATCATAGCTCAAATAGTCAATTTACAAAAACTGGTCTGTTTTGATAAAATGGGTCTCTAGGGCACAAATGAAGAGGTTTTTCTAAAATTTTTGCATTTTTGGAAAGCTCTCTGTTTTTTAGTAGGAGTCTCTATTCTTAATTTCTATTTTTTTAGCCAAAATCATATCAAAAAAATTAGATCTTGTTGACTAGGTCAAATGCAGCAAAAAAAATAAAGTTTTGTGATGGGTATGCACTTATTTTTTTACATGGTTCAATGAATGATATGAGTTGTCATTTGGGTTGATTTTTGGTTATTATTACTGATAATAATTAATTTTTAGAGTTAACCCTATGGTTTTCATAAGTTGAATATATTTTGCATATCTTGTTTGCTTGTTTGCTTGTTGGAGAGTTCGTCACTTGCTTGCATGGAAAAGCTCAACAAAAATTGCTAAAAATCAAGTAAAATCTACTAAGCGCGTTGCAAGGATCCCAGGTATTCTCCTTTATCTAATAATATTTTTATTTGGGACTTAAAATAAATCTCTTATGTGTCAAGCTTGTGTGCATCTTTTCATGCTTTTGATCTATTTCTACACACTTGCATAATTGATACTAGGTTATGAACCCTTAAGGATTCATTAAGTAGTCTTAGAATACTTGTGATTGATCTTGATTGCTATCTTGGGTTATTGGACTCGCTAATCCGCCGGCCCCTCATTTCCGCCCCGTGGTTGCAATCTCAGCGCCATAAGGGGGAGGGGTCAACAGGACAGAAGCGTTAAATGTTCCACTTGGCAACCCTTTTGTGCTTTTAGGAACTCCCTTGTTTTCTAAGTTGTGGACTCATTTTTAGCTTGTGTGAGGTGTTAAGTGTTCCACCTTGTGGACTCATCTCATATTCGCTTTAAACGTTAAGTGTTCCTCTTTCTACTTTTTGGATGCTTTTGGTAGATTTTCTTTCGGAACATACATCTGTGCTCACATAGTAATTAGGCCCTATGAACACTATTTGTGATTCTTGAGAGATTGGATTCCTAGCGAAATCCTTCTTGATGATAGAATCCTTGTAGGTAGGGAGGATACTTAGTGCGTTTCACATTCAACTTAGTTAGTGAGTCTTCTCTTATTGATCGACACATTCTCTCTCCGGAGAGGTTGATAGATCACGTGGGGTTGATATCACGAGCTTTGGTGAATCAAAATTGGTTAGTGCATCTTCTCTTATTGATTGATACATTCTCTCCCCGGAGAGGTTGATAGATCACGTGGAGTTGATATCACAGACCTTGGTGGAACAAAACTTTGTCTTAGCGTGTCGGATTAATCTGCTTGCTTTGTTTGGGTTAAAAGTGAAGAGGTGTCAAAACCTTGAATCTGGAGCCAAGTCCCCTTGTGGTATACTATTGTGAGTCATCTTTAGAGAGGGTTAACCGTAGCAGACAATCCCTTCACAGGGCAAATTGCATTGACGGAACCTCAAGCGGTAATAGCCATTTTCGTCATGGTAGTGACAACCGCTATATAAATGTCCTTGTGGAAGAAATCTCCATGGGTATGGTTCATTGTTGGGTTGTCAGATCTCCCTAGCAGCTCTTGAAGATTAAGTTCTCGGACTGTGTCAAAACCCTGGTGCACCGAGATTGGAGTTCACCCCTTTGAATCATAAAAGTTGCAGAGTCAAACCATTACTAAAAACCCTAGAGAGGCCAATTTTTCATTCTCAGGTATATGTGTGTTATTGCAAAACTTTTCAGAACATACACAATTAGTACTCTCAGGGATTAGCACAATTTGGTCACTTGATTGTTCATGCGCAAGGTTGCTTTTGCCCTTGTTCATTGTTTTCAGACGTGCTTGGAATCACTTGCTTGTTGTTCTGCGTGCTTATTTATCTACTTGGCTATAAAAATGATCAAATCTGGTATAACCTTCAAAATCTGGACAATACAATTTGCAAACAATCCAAAACTGAAAACCTTAAATTTTGCAAAAATTGACGTAAAGTTCTTTCTGGAGTCAAAAGTCATTTCAAGAAGTCAAAAGTCATACGAGTTTTGTCAAGTGTCATTTCAGTATTACCCAATTGTCGTATGAGTTTAGCAACTATCATTTCATAGACTACCCAGTGTCGTACGAGTCTGCAGAGTGTCATTTGGAAAAATTTGAGAAAGTTGTCAGAAATTGTCAAATTGCAAGATATCCAATGTTTTCAGCCTAGTTCCAGAATCTGTCAAAAATATCATTGTGTCAAGAACAAATTAGTAGCTATTGAGAATCAGTACACATGTCTCAAAGAATCAATAAACAAGAGGAAGAAGCTCTGATCGCCACTATAATGAAACAGATACATGCTATGCAAGTCCAGCTTGACAAACTTGGTAAAGAAAAGGAACCTCTATACTCTTTTCCATTTGATAAAGACTTGTACATGTCACCATGCCCCCGGAAAAAAATTGAGCAATATGATACCTCTTCCACGGAGAGTGACACATCTAGCTTTGAAGACTATGATGACTATGATGACAGAAAATGTAATGATACCTATGACACCTCTGTTCCTAAGAGTCCTCCTCATCGTTCATTCCTGCTTACTACAAATGGGCCATCACATTGGATAGATCGTGATGGTGATCCATATGATTCTGATTTTGAAAGAGATTTTGATAGCTTTTGTGGACAATACCTTGATGATGATCCATCTACTACTTCTGAGGACTATAAAATACATCGTGCTAGCTTGAAATGTCAATACTATAAGGATCTCTCCTCTAAGAACTCTCCAGCTGAAAATAAAGATTACACTCTCAAGCAAGATCATGTTAATGTTGAACCTTTGTTTGGTGATGGTTCCCTTCCATCCCCTATTTCCTCCAATACTCGTACATTTCCTAAAGCTTCTGAGTCTTTCAAATCTTTCACAGAACCTTCATTCGACACAAGCCTTGATACTTCTCATGTGGTTCCCTATAGTTATCCTCCAGAGCTACCTCTTAAAGAAACTAAAGCTAACCTTCACTTGGCTGCAAAGACTTTCAACAATGATAAATCTAAAGAGCCTAAGCCTTCATATGCTATAATCCCTACTTTAGCTAGTCCTCCACCATCTCTTCCAAAATCATCCATACAATCCCAACATGCTTCCTTGTCCTTAGAAGTGGCTCCATGTCAAGAGGACTCTAAAAATGATGAAGAAAAGAACATAAAGAAAGATCAAGATCAAGAACCCTCCATTTCATCCACTCCTTTTCCCGATGTCTCTTATCTGCTTCATGGTTCTTTTGATCCTATACACCCTTTTTCATGCATTCCACCATGTCTTAAGTCTTTGCCTAAGCAAGATCAGGCTACTACTCACACTGTTGAGCTTATTGACAATCAAAATAACCTTACTACGCTTGCGCTTTCCAAAGATGATACTTCCATTAAGGTTGGTAAAAATGGTGTTCCTTCCAATGTCAAGCCTATTCAAAATCAAAAGAAAAATTATGCACTTGTGCTATCCAAAGATCCTTGTCAAGATCAAAGTCTTCCATCTTCTTGTTCTACCACTCCATGTTCACTTTCACTTTCTACTCTTCCTAAGTCTTTGCAAGCTTTGAACAATCCTATCAAAGAAGGTGCTCATATTCAAGATGTCCATGATTCTATTGAAGATCCTAATGCTCACTCTAAAGATGCTGATATCCTTGGTTGTCATATAGATGCTGATGAACTTATTGATTATCCTTTTGCGTCTTCCACTTCTATCCTTGGACCTCTTCCACCACTACTAAGGGCTTCATGCCTTCCTTCCATCTTGGGTCCTTATGTCCCTTCACTTTCCCCTCCTAGCTCTCCTGATTTGCCATCCATCTTAGGTCCTTACATACCTCCATCTCCCATCTTTCCTCAAGATCAACATAGATGCATACCCTTGAATCCTTTTCATCCATCCACCCATCTAAACTAGTCATATCCTCCTTCTTCCACAAGTCCCAAGTCCTTTGGAAGTAACTTGAATATTCAATACAAGAAAAAGAAGCAATACAAGAATCTATCAAAAAAAGAATATCACCATGTCTCCTCTCATAGACATGGAAGCATAAAGTCAAAAGAAATATCTAAGAAAAAAACTACAAGACAAGTATGGGTTCCAAAATCCATCATTCAAGATATTCTCTCTAGATCATCAAAAGGAAATAAAAATCCTAAGGCTATATGGATTCCAAAGTCTCTCTTGAAAGAGTTTGGTGTTGAGCAAAAAGTGAAGTTGACATTCAAGCTTCCAAAGGCTTCCACTTCATCTCCCTCCAAAAATATTCTTCCATTCCATGTGCCTAAACCTCAACCTCTACTATCCATTCGCCATATTCCTTCACGTATTCCTTCATTCACGTCTCCTCCATCCTCTCACCACCCTTCAAGGTATGTGTTGACGTTGATCTTGCCTTCCTTTCCACCTACCCTTTTACAATCCTTCCATGCATTATCCTTTTACCTTCTATCATTTTTCCTCATTTTCCTATTCCTCCTATCTTCCAACCTCACTCGCTTTACATAAAACCTTATCCTCCATTTTTCTCTTCCATCTCCCTTTCCCTATCAACATCTTTGAGCATATCATTTTGAATCTTTGGCATATCATGGTTTATCCTTTCAAGGAGCATTACATAAAAAGCTTGCCTTCTTCCAAAAAAAAATGAAAAAAAAATTTAAAAAAAATTGAAAATGTGCCTTGGTGAAAACCTGGAAACAGGCACCTTGGTAGCAAAAGTAAAAAAAATTTTTCATCCTAAGGTGAAAACCATTCCCTTGTGGTGCCTTGGATAAGTACCATGATGAAAACCTGGCAATCAGGCATCATGCGTAGTTCTTCTACATATTTCATCCATTCCATCTTCTCTCTTTGATCTTGACAATGTTGATCTATACACGAATATTTGGCTATTTTGTGAGCTATCTTACGATGATCTTGCTTTCATTCCTTCCATGTTTAGCCTTCATATCCATCTTCCTCCATTCATTTTTTCCTATCGCTATCCTTTTTCCCTTTGGTCTTGATCTAATAAAAAAAAAAGAAAGAGTAAAACACGGTGCTATGAAGCCTCTTGACATGTCTACTCCTTTGGACTACATCCTGTCCTTCTTTGGCAGTACACTTTTGTGACATATATCCTATGATGGCCTTTCATTGCTTTTTCAAATGTGCTTTACATGACAATTTTTCCCTAGCTTGGGTATTCTTGAGGAGTTTCCCCTTGAGGATTTCTTCCCTTCATTCTCCTTCATTCTCTTATCTTCCATCTCTTCCACCAGCTTGCTAATCCCTCTTGTTCTCCACCTTGCTAGACATTGGGACTGCACGATATGATCTTGCTTGGGAGTTTGCAATGGAAAAAGATGCTATCAAGTATACCAAGTATCAGAACAATTATCAAAACAAGCATCAGAACCAGTATCAGAACAATTATTAGAACCAGTATCAGAACAAGTATCAGAATCAGTATCAGAACCAGTATCAGAACAAGTATCAGAATGGGCCTATAGAACTAGTATCAAACACCTACAGGGTCTACACCTTTCGCTTTAGTTTATGGGTCTGAAGCGGTACTACCTATTGAGGTTGAAATCCCATCACTCAGAATTAGAATGCATGGACTTGTCACTGATGAAGACTACCGAGTGTCTAGGTTACAAGAACTGGAATTACTAGATGAGCGCAGGCAAGCAGCGTATGATCATCTCAGAGTATATCAGAAAAGAATGTCTAGAGGCTACAACAAGAAAGTCAGACATAGAGAATTTCAGGTTGGCGATCTAGTGTTGAGAGAAAATTTGAAAAATCAATCCCATCGAGAACGCAAGGGGAAGTTCGAACCCAATTGGCTGGGTCCCTTTGTTATCACTGCTACTTTTGGCTCTGGTGCCTATCAACTCTCAACAACTGAAGGAGAACAGCTCTGAGAACCAATCAACGTTCTCCATCTGAAGAAATTCTACACCTAAGGCATTCAATCTATGGTAAAATGTCCTGAAAAAATCTTAAAAATCAGAAAAAGTCCTGAAAAAATGAACATCTTGGTGAAAACCTAGCAATAGGCGCCTTGATGATTCGCAAAAAAATCAAAAAATATCAAAAGTACAAAAAAAAAATCAAAAAATATCAAAAGTACAAAAAAAATTGAAAAAATGAAAAATACAAAAAAATGAAAAAAGAAAAAAAAAGTGCCTTGGTGAAAACCTGGAAACAGGCACCTTGGTAACAAAAATAGAATCTCTACCAAGATGGTGAAAACCTGGCAAACAGGCGCCACTTGTTCCAAATGCTCCATCTATCAGCACAATCTTGGTCTTTCCCAGCTTTCAGTTTTGCTTTAGTTTGTACATATCTCCCGGTTTGTTCCTGCATTTCCAGTTTTCAATAAGTCAGCCTGTACACCAACCAGCTCAAGCGTCTGCATCCTATCAATGTTCACACTTGGGGGCAATCAATGTCATATCCTATGGTCTCCCATGTATCTTAGACGTGTCATATCCACTCAGAGTCCTTTGAAGCTTCAAGTTGAGTCAGTCTGTCTGTCTCATCTCCAGAAAGGATTTTGCATCAACAACAATCAAACATCAAAACTCAACTGAAAACAATTTGTGCTTTTCATGCTTTTATCTCCTTGTATGCTTACTGATTCGCATTGAGATTTTTGCATATTGTGTCCCTTCGAGCTCTTCGATGATGTCCTTTATAGGATTTAGAGAGTGATGACTGGGGGCATAATCTTTTCTTTATCTTCTGCTTGTATGTGAAAATCTAACAACTTTGAAAATTCTGGATTGAAACGGTGTCCGACTGTAAGAGCCTCTATCTCGAATTGGATGGCCATGCGTACCTCGACCATTGATACCCAGACAATTCAAAGAAGTTTGATCTAACTATTATCTTTTTAAGTAATTTCTTTCTCCTACTGTGGAACGCAATCTTGCCTAAGGATGTGAATGATAAAGGGTCACTAAGGGTAATTCACACGGGATTTAGAATGATCTTTTGATTGTTTGATGTGTTTGCAATGCAAGGTGTACTCAGGTCATCACAATGTTTATGTTTTGATGCTTGTACAAATTGCTATATCAAAATGGACATGATATTCAGGTCATCCTGGCGCTTGTGCCTTGATGCTTATATTTAATCCAACATTTTGAAAATAAAGTCAATATTCATATATCCATGGTTGTTGTCCAGTGGGTGTTGTATTGATTCTTGCACATACAAATTGATATTCATATGTCTATGGTTTCATGGCTAGTGGGCATTGTATTGATTTATCCGGTTACCTAAAAGTTCAATGATGATAACAAATCGACATATGATCAGTGACTAGGTCCTCGGTCTTAGGTTGCATTTCATTTTGCATGTCTCATTTCATTTTGCATGTTGCTTGATCTCACAATGATTAAACGAACTCCAATGCTTAAATGATTCTTCAAATCGCATCTTCCAGTCTAACAAGAGCTGAATCTCACACGAAGGTTCCTCCAATGAAATAGCAAGTAGAATCCTTTTTCGGGATCAAAATTCAAATCTGAGATCATTCATATTATTAACTACTTGCATATTTGACCTTCAATCATCACAGAAATCTAGTATTCAACTTAACTGATTATCTTACATCACACTATCAAAATTTCAACTTGGTCAACCATGGTCAACTCATGGTCAAACCTAGTCAAACTTGGTCTTTTGGGACCTTCCAACGATGCAGAATGCATTCTCGGATGTAAATAACCACTTCTCAGATCAATTAACATGCTTCTAAACTATCAACGCTGACTTTTCTTGTCAGATTTCAATTTTAATCCCGAAGGGGGCATGGTATTGCACATCATTCAAAGTCTGTAAATCAAATTCTATCGATCAAGTCTATCAATATCTTTCATCAGTGATCAAGACAAACAATCACGTCTAGTCACTGATTCATCAAAAGTCCTCATCGCTCGGGGCAAATCTATCATCACTTGGGGCATATCAGATTCATCGATCCATATCAATCTGGTATTCTCTTAATCTTGTAATCTGTATCAGTTTTTGCAACCATCAGATCATAGTGTTATTTCCTTGGTTCTTCGGCAACTAAAGGATTTGGATGTGATACCTGCTAGTTCTGCTAAGACAATCGAGTCTAGAACGGGTCACTCACTTCTTATCAATCCTAAGGTTCAGAATCAAGTATTTTGACACTTTTTCACAATAATAGGTTCATTTGCTTCTACAGTGAACATTATCTTTGGTCATTCAAGACCTATTATCTCCATCTCAATTCAATATCAATCAGCTTCTATCTCATATCAATTATCAATCTCAAACATCAGTTTCATATCTCTATCAAACACAGACTATCTTTGAACCACTGCGCTTCGCACAGTAATTCAAAGAGGGGCAAAATGTAATACCCCAAAAATGGGCTATAAGTTCATTAACCTCCTACATCGACAAATTCGAACGAAATCGACATCAAAGTCCTAATCTAAGGCACATCTAAACATCATCAAATCTAATTGATTATCTTAAATTTTGCATCGGAGAATATTCCTAGTAATATTCCTAATTATCTTAATTATCTTTAATTTTATAATTATTTGGCAATAAATCACATTTATCCTAAAGTTTGATTAATTGAATATTTTCATATTTAATTAATTAGATTTAATATTTGCCACTTAATTGTGTAATTAAATTTAATTATATCTATTATTAATTGTATTATTTAATTTTGACAATAAATCTAATATCATGTGAATAATTGATTAAATTCTTATTTAATTAATTAAAGCAAATTGTCATTATTTAATAATATAATTTTTAATAAAAGTTTGATTAAATAATTGATTAACCCATAAATCAATTGTTTTATTTTTAAAAAAGCAGTTAAGTTGGAAATAAATCACTTTATTATTAAATTAATTCATAAATAAAACATGCACAATCATAAAAGCAAACAACTATCAATTATCAATTAAAGCTAAACTCTGTTTTGAGTTAAAACTTAGCTTTTGCATGTTTTTGTGAGTTAATTATCTTTTATTTAAAAATAACTCAAAAATCAAGTTGAGTTATTTGAGTGATTTATGGCTTTTTCCCATGCACCTCCAAAGCCCTAGATTTCTATAAATTAAGGCTTTAGCTCTTCACAAATCATCTCATATTTTGCACAATCACGCTGGAGAATTGGAATTGAAGAATCAAAGCTCTTGCGAATCGACATCTTTGTGAGATCAATCTTATTTTTGCATTCATATTACATATCATTGTTAGATTCATAGCATATCAGTTTTCAATAGCATTCATAGCATATCAATTTCATTTAGCATAGATTTCATATCAAGTTTTTATCATTCTTATTGCATAGAAAATATCAAAAATATAGATTAATTGCATTCAATTTCATATCCATCTTTTGCATTCAAATCCTTCATTTAGGTGTCGTCTAGGTCACTGATCTCGATAATAATCTGAGAACATTAATCTCGCACCTATTAGAAGGCAGTAAATCGCTTGGTTAGATTAGATTTCAATTTTGCATGATTTTGATTTTTGCTAACCTCTAATGTTTTACTGAGTGTTGTGTTTACAGATCAGGTACAATTTTCACACACACAGCAATAACTATAGAATGTGTGGTTGACTAGTTCTTGGTGCATATATCTTGCTAGCCCATTTCAAGTAACACGTCCCTAGGTTGACATATCAAATGAGTTTTTATAAGGAGGATAAACTGCTCGGTCAGATGTCCAATCCCTGAGTTCTGGATTATGCCTAGTTTCTGAGCCTTTATAAAAAGTGATCACAACTTAAATTGCATATTAATAATTTATTAACTATTATTATTTTCCAACACATTAATAATTATGAAATTGATAATTAAATATAAACTCATTAATTATGCTTTCGTAAATTTCAATTTTAGATTTAATAATTAGTTAAATTATTTATTCATAAAATTAGACTTTTAAATTAAGTCTTTTTTAATTAAATAATGTATTTTATTAATTATCATTAATTAAATACCCTAATATTAATATTTCTATCTTTAAAAAGATTTAATTATTTATTCACATAATCAAACCCATAAATCAGTTAACCATAATAACATAAAATCACATTAAACCACTCAACAAGATAACATGAGAAATAACTGACTAAACCAAAAACACCAAATTAATACTAAGGGAAAGGGTTCACAAATGCACGTCACCTTGACAAATTCAGATAGAAAACTCAATCAGAAACTTGTCCCTTAATTTAGGATAATAAATGGTTTGGGTTGGGATTGGACCTATATGTTATCTCTCATCTCTTATCATTTGAAATATTGTGATAGCGCAGACTCATCCTGACAATTCAGGGAAGTCGATGTCCGATACCTAAAATTTAGCATAAAATATGAGCATGAACATACATGTATAAATATATAACATAAAATGGAGGGGATTGTTTGATAGTGTGGATCTTGCAAGAAATCTAACATAAAAGTAAAACATGCATGCTAACCATACACATACAAGTATGGGTCAACAAAACCATAAATATAAATAACATCAAATCTATATGAGGATCTAATACACAATTGAAAAGTGGCCTAAAAGAGTCTAACCGATTAAACTGAAAAGTAAGTTATGGGAGGGGAATTAGAAAGTACATATATTCTTCATTATAAATGTATGAGACTAAACTGAAAACCTTATACAATAATAAAGAAAAAACAATGAATGCTCTAGTAATGAAGAAAAGCTTCCACAAAATACTAGACTCTAAAAGTATGCAGTTCAAGAATGGAGACTAAACATGAACTATTAAAGCATCTTACAATGATTGTATTGTGTTTTTTTCAAGATGCATGACATGTCCTATAATCTTCTTGAGCATATTAAGAATAAACTATGGTAGTTAATATAAAAATGTTTAAATGTCCACTTAAAGATCATGTTATTACCAACAAATCAGAAGAAAACATTTCTTTTTATGAGAAGCAAATTCAACATCGACTACAAACAATTCATTTTTTGCTATCATGCAAAACCTTACTCATTGACAGATCCTCTATTCTAAAATTCTCTTAATGCTTCAAAGACTTCTCTTCAAAACATAATTTATTCATTTTAAGAGTGAATGACTTCCTCTTACAACGTGTTTGCAATCTCCCAGTACACATTCTTATCATCACCCCAAGTTTGAGCATTGTATGTCATATGACAACTTGTGGTTGTAAACTATTTGACATCTATAATTCACTACATATCTATCACAATGCAAATTTATCATGTAATAGGATATGAGTCCCCATTAAAATTATCATTCTTATGCCATAAGCATGGTAGAAAACATTCTAGAGTAGTTTCTAAACCAAAGTTTCTCCAAATTCCTTCACATACTATATATATAGTACATATAAATATAAATATATAGTATATGTGTGTGTGTGTGTGTGTGTGTGTATATATATATATAGTGACTTGACTACTCCAAAATAGAAGATTCAAATGCAAAGCTAAAGATGAAGCTAGAATGCTAGATTTAAGGTAGAATGAAAGATTAAGCTAAGAATGTATGCAAGCAACTAGTATTCTAGAATGAAGATGCAAGAGCTATACTATTGGAGAGATTAACAATGCAAGACTAAGCTAGAAATGAAGCTAAGCTATGAGCAACTAAGAATTCAAATAACAAGATTAAATTAAGATTCATAATATGCAAGAATGAATCCTTGTGCCAAAGAAGAGCTTCCTTTTAAAGGAAAATCTCAAGAATGAAGGGTGGAAATTAAGAGGCAAAAAAATGAGTGATTGAGATGAAGAAACAAAAGGAGATACAAGGACATGCAAGGTTAGGTAGAGATGAGTGGTGAAAATTAAGAGGCAAAAGAGAAATGTTAGGTATAGTAAGACAAAATAGCAATTTTAAAAGCACAAATCCATTTTAATTTCTAATTAATCAAGATTAAGTGAGTGTACACATGTGAATGTGTTCTTTTAATAGTGTAGAAACTTTATATTAAAAGAAATATTATAGCAATTAAATAAATATGAAAGCTCTACAAATTAGATCATAGTATAAGCTTGATATGAGATTTTTGATTTAATTATGCAAAAGGGATTTTAAGGGTTACTCTGCATAATTATGTCTAGTAAATATATGTTTGAGATTTAGGATTTAATTTGAGACAATTTGATCAAAAGGGGGGGCTCAAGTTCTACTAGACCAATTTTAGGTGATTACATTTGCCCCTCTTTGAATAATGTGTGAGCAATCTGGAAATACATTGAGTCAAAGAATGATGAGGCCAAGGAAGCTAATAGAGATCTGACCCCGAACTTGATTAAACAAAGACTAATAATCAAAATGAGAGTATACATACTGATATGAAGTGATGAGACTAAATATTTGTCCAAGGTTATTGACATAGCTAACCATCTAAGATATAATACCAGATTGATATGGGTCTTGATGAACTTGATATGCCCCAAGAGATCAAAAGGATGTATATCCGAGTGAACTAATATGAAGTGATGAGAACACTCTTTCGTAAAGGAGAGGTTGAGAATCTCAACTTGATATGAAGTGATGAAGCTGAGATGCCCCGAGTGATGATGTTTAGTCTTGATTGACTTAAATGATTTAAGATTTGGTTCAATTACTAGATTTGCAGATTAGGAGATTTGATTGACAATAAGATTTTCTATGTTGTCATTCCCCCTCGGGATCTAAATCAAAATGAGGTACAAGGGGTGAAGATTAGCCTAAAAAATATAAGAAAAGGAAGCTGGGAGTGAACAAGAAGCAATTGTTAGAGTAATAAGTTATTTTCTTATTAATTGGATCATATTAATTTAATTATTAAGTCACTTATTATCTCTTTCTACTTAAACTAAACTTTAGCCATATAATAATTAATTGCTTTATTAATTATTATCATGCAATCTAGGTTTGTTCCCCCTTTTTAGGGTTTTCATCTCCTTTTATAAGGATTGATCTCTCTTGTAATATTATTGAGAAACATTCATTTTATTGAATTGCAACTTTTGTTTTTGCACATCAAGAATGTCTCCTCTTTCATGGATCCATGCATTCAGGCCTCTCTAGCTTCTTACTTCTCTCTTTTTCTATGACAGATGTTTGCATGCAGGTGTTCTTGGGATCTTTTGGTTGTTTACTCATCAACTCCAATATGGTATTAGAGGTTCAAATCTATTTTCCCATGTCCTCTTCCTGAGAAATTTGATTGTGTTCATCAGATCTATGTTTTAAAAGGTTTTCTATTGAATTTGAGGGGACATCTCTTTCTAGTCATCTTGGCTTCAAACAGACCTCACAGTTGCATTCAAAGTGTCCAAGAACCCCTAGATCCACATAAAATTTGTCCAATTTGGAAAAAGTTGGAATCTGTGGCAAAACATTTTTGCAACCAGCCCCAACACGGATCCCGAGGTAGTCACTAGTATTTTGGATCTTTTTTTGGCTCAAATAGACATTACCATTGAGCTCGCAGTGGCCAAACACCCCCATTTCCATATAAGACACATCCAATTTAGATGCCATTGCATTTTGAGGCAAAATTTTTTTGCATTCTAGGATTGTACGACCCTAGCATGCAAATCGAGGTAATGTACAATGATTCATAAAATTTTTTTAAATATATATATTTTTTGGGCCACCTAAGCACCACCAAGTGGCCACTCGAGCTCCAGCTGGAAGCTACTTGGGTGCCTCCTCTGGCATCCCACTAGCGGCCTGAAGGCGGTCCGTGGTCTAGCCGTAGTCCCGTCGCAATCACCATGGTGACCGCTGACAATCAACACTGAATCACCGCCATGGTGACTAGATGGTTGACCATGGGGCCTACGTTATCTACCAGGTCAACTTTGATGCCAGCCTCCCTACCGCAAGCGGCAGGGTCCTATGGAGGACCAAGGGCCTATTTTTCCAGCCCTCGGCCGCAACCCCTGGTCACCCATGTGACTAGGGGCCCCATATTTTTGGCCCTGGGGGCCTATTGGTTTTTTGTTGTGACAGCCATATGGCCGTCAAATTTATGCTCGTAGATTGCTGACATCAGCTCATGTCAACATCTTTCAGACACCTATTTTGGGCCCATCAGCATACCTGTGGTTTTTTTCTCATAGCTTGAGCATACGTTATCTTTTTTTGGAAAACAAGATACCATTGGAAAGATTGTTTGGAGGCGAATCTTTTTGGCATTTTGGCTTTTTTTCCTCCATTTTTTGCACCAGGATTTCAAAGGCAGAGCTTCTTTTTTATCCTTCCTTCGGTGCAACTTGTAGTTTTTTGCTCATAACTTGAGCATGCAGTGTCAAAATTAGCCAAAAAAGATATCATCAGAAAGATGGTTCTGAGATCTATCCAAATCTAGAGCTTTGAATTTCTTATTTTTCTTTTTTGATGATTTTTTTACTATCAAAGCCGGATATTCATTTTTGCACTCCGAGAGCTCTATCTTGCGCATCCAGACTCCATTTTGGGAAAACGATACATCGTTGGAAAGCTTGTTTTGAGACCTTTCCAATTCTATGAGTCATTTTTGTATATTCTTCCCTAGGTATATTTTGTTCTATTTCTTGCATTTTTTCAATCTAGTGGATATCTTGGATGGTACAAGTCCTAGGATCTTTTCCTTTTGTGGAATGGGTCATCTTTGGTTATTCTTTTGTTTCAACAGCCTTTGATCTTCTTTGAGTAGTGTGTACTTCAATTTGGTAGCATTATTTTATGCACATTGTTATTCTATTGCATGTATGGGATCTTGCACATGTTTGTACTCTATGTACTTGCACTCAATTATAAAGAGCCAGGGGGGTTTGATGTTTTCCTTTGTTTGCCATATAATTTTTTCATGTGAACGTTCCTCCAATGACATTAGCCTTAGGTATCTATATTTGTGTTTGTACTCTCTCTGCACCTTCGATGTTCCTAGTATCATGTAGTTCATATTGGATGATCTTTTTAGTGTACCTGTCATTACTCCCTTGTCAACATTATGGGGGGGTTTCTACTATTGGTTCTACTGCTTCCTTGGTTTGATAGTGTGAGATATGTATTCAGTATTTGATTCTATTTACTAGGTGAATGCAGTGGCTGGGTACCTATGCATTCCGGTGAGATGGATCATTTACCATATGGACACTCTTGTCTTTCCTATTTTTGGAAGCACTCTTCCATCTTTGATTGATCAACTCTTCAGACTTTGGTGTTTTTTATGCCATCCCATATCTTCAAGTTCAAGTGTTTACCTTTGTTTGCCTCCTGATTCGAGTAGTGTCATTTGAGGGCACTCATGCAAATTACAATATTCTATATCTTTGAATTTAATTGCTTTCCTTTGTTTGCATCCTAATTCGAGCAGTGTCATTTGAGGGCACTCATGAAGATTACAGTCTTCTCTACTTGATCATATTTCAGTGGAGGATCTTCAGATCAATAGTTACTTATTGACAGAGTTTTTAGCTTCTTTCTTCAGTGATATTCTACATGTTTGTCCTTGTTCCTATTTTTTGGAACATTCCTAGTTTTGAAGGCTTCTTCAGTCCTTTAGACTAGTCTTCGTCTCTTTTTGGAGTAGATTTTTTCCTATGTGGTTTTCTGTATTTCTCCATTTTTCAGAGACTCTCTTTTGTACTTGGGTACCTGATCAAGCCTTTTGTTGTCAGGACCCATTTTCTTTTAGTGGTTCTTTCTAGGTTTTTAGCTTCTCCCAAAGTTTATCTTAAGGGGGGGGTGTTAGAGTAATAAGTTGTTTTCTTATTAATTGAATCGTATTGATTTAATTATTAAGTCACTTATTATCTCTTTCTACTTAACCTAAACTTTAGGCATATAATAATTAATTGCTTTATCAATTATTATCATGCAACCTAGGTTTGTTCACCCTTTTTAGGGTTTTGATCTCCTTTTGTAAAGATTGATCTCTCTTGTAATCTTATTGAGAAACATTCATTTTATTGAATTGCAAATTTTGTTTTTGCACATCAAGAATGTATCCTCTTTCATGGATCTATGTGTTCATACCTCTCTAGCTTCTTGCTTTTCTCTTTTTCTATGATAGGTGTTTGCGTGAAAGTGCTCTTGGGAGTTGTGGGTTGTTTACTCATCAACTCCAATAGTGATAGCATCAGCAATCAATTGCATTTAAAATATTTGACTATGTCATGAAAGATTTTGATTTTGATCCCAAAAATAGGATCAAAATTTGCAGTCGAACACTTTGGTGGATAGAAATGAATGATGAAAAGAAAGCATAGCTCAAGGGAACCATAAATGCAAAGCTAAAACGTATTCCTAGAATGAAATGTAACCTAAGACATGAGAGTAGTCAAGTCACCAATCCTTAGCCATTAACTTTTCATCATTTGAGCATTTGGGAAATCAAAGGTTAGTACAACCTTCACTAGTTCGGGAGTGATGAGTCTAGTTTATGGGTTGTTTTGTTTATGATTTTTCAAGTCTAGACTTAAATATCGTATGGTTTTCATAAACATTATGCAAAATTTTATGTTTATATGCTTTAGCCATGTGTATATCTGATACTTTTGATACTAAAGGAAAATACTGAATATATATATAGACTAATGGATATTATGATGAAGTTTGGTATTTCTCTTCTCTAGTGTTAATGGGTAGTGTTCCTGCAGCCATGTGACAAGGATGCATTAAAGTAGGGAAACTTATTATAAATCTTTTCCTTGGATTTGTGTGCGGATTTTGGTGTGCTAACCTTTTGCAAGAGAAGAATAAGTCAGCAAGGAGTAAGGACTCAAAGATGAAGTGGCTCTTTTAAGGCGAGTAACTATTTCCAGATTTTATCATGGCTCCACTACTTTCATAACCTTGCAGTTGCTAATACAGACTGGGTCAATCCAATTACTGGGTGTTCCTATATTCTTAAAGCACTAAATATGGTTTATCCTCTTGCATAAATGATGTTGTCATTCCTATAACTAAAGTTGTTATGCTATGTAATGAAGGACCTAGTTTTTAGGTGTTCTGTTTTCTCAGTTGCTTTTAAATAAGCTGGAACTTATGATTTTGAGCTAGTGATATGTTTGAGGAGTTTATATTTTAATCCACAACAAAGTGAATACACTTTGATATTCTATCTTGTACTTGTATTTTGTTAAATGAATATATGATAGTTCCAAATTTTAACACTTGAGTTTTAGATCTATTCACACTTCCATGGGGGCCCATGCGGGAGGTGAATTCCCCATTCATGTTCAAGTAGGACTTAGTTAAGTTTCTTTGAAGTTGATAAGCACTGTTGCTCTTGCAACCATAGGTAGCATAACCATTGGTTGTTTCCTACAGCATAGATTTACTTTCGAAGCATTATTAGTTTACTACTGAGCATTTCCTTTAAGTTGTGAGTTAAGTTGTAGTTTTAGTTCTTAGTATAAATTTCCTACAGCAATACTTTTACTTTAGTAGTGATGAATTTTGAAGAGAACTAAAGCATAGAAGTTGCAGCCACCATCTCAAGCTCATGTTCCTGGATTGATACATTTAATGAAGTCTAGCATGATATTCCAAGTAGACATGTGATAATTTTAAGAAATGAATCACTGTTAAAGGATGTCCAATCCTTGAAGTTACTAGGGTATTATTCTGACCAACCATTTTTGGCACCGTTGTCAAGATGGTGTCAATTTAGTTTAACCCAGAAGTCATTAAATTACTTTGAATTCTGCATTATTTGTATCCATAGACGTAGGGATTATCTTGGGAGATTCCTTCCTAATATTATCCAAGTAGAACCATTTGAAGTTTTTAATCAAGAATCTGAAGAATCCCATGCTGAGAACATATAAGAAGAAGAACCATTTGAGAATGTATTTGTGGATGCCTATGAACAATTGCCTTCGCCTACAACCTCAGAGGAATCATACCATTTGAATGACTTGTTTTTTGAACCTGAATATCAACCAATAATGGCCCAACCTACCTTCCCTTTTCCTATTCCTAATTAGCAAGTTAACCAAAATCTGAAGTTCATATACCTTCTATTGTGCTTCCAAAATTCTATGGCCTTATCACAGAAGATCATGAGACGTTTCTCTTTGAATTTGACATACTTTGCAGGAGTTATGACTACTCAACCAATGCCCATAAGCTGAAGTTGTTTCCCTCTACCTTGAAGGAAGTTGCTTTACAATGGTTCATGAGCCTGGTTTCCAACGTTGTACAAGATTGGCCTGGGATGAGCAATTTGTTTCTTATAAAGTACAAGGATTATTGCAGAGGAAGAGACCTAACAGGAGATGACATTTTTAAAATGTCCCAAAGAGATGATGAAACCTTGGAGGATTATGTCTCCAGGTTCATGTTCAACCTGCAGCATAATACACAGCATAACTTGAATCTGGAATCCCAGAAACATCTTTTTCTAGAAGGTGTGGGTGATGGAAGTATTGAGGCCCTTGACCTCATGGAAAGAGGTGATATTACTCAGAAAGCTTGGGCTGACATAAAGGATATATGTGTGAACTATTCTAGAGCTACAATCAAGAAGGGAAGAGGATTGAGAGACTTACCTCATAAGTCTAACGGTGGTTCAAGAGTATAAAAAATTGAGCTATCTAATTTGCTGTCTGACTTTAAGAAAGACATCATCAATGATGTTGCAGCACAGCTAGATACCATGAAGGCAAGAAGAAAGAAAGATGAAGCTGATGCCATGTTAGCAGAATAGTGTCCACACTATAGGGAGAAGAAAAATAATTGTCGGTGCAAATTTGTTGCAAGCCTGGAGTCACAACCTATGCCTACTGAGTTTAAAGCAATCGATGATAATGGAGAGGTACTCTACATTTCTCAACAGTGACCATGGGCTCAGAGACCATGTATTCCCCAAGATCCTCTTCAAAATTTTAATAGTAATAATGCATGCCAAAATAAATAGCATAGTGGTTTTAGTGGGTATAATAGTTGGCAACAACCTCAACAAGGTTGGCAACAACCTCAGCAAGGCTGGCAACAACCTTAGCAAGGATGGCAACAGCCTCAACAAGGTTAGCAACAACCTTAGCAAGGCTGGCAGCAGCCTCAGCAGGGCTAGCAGCAACCTCATCAAGGTTGACAACAACCTCAGCAAACTTGGCAACAGCCCCAGCAAGGGTGGCAACAACCACACAATTGGATGAACCAATCAAGCTAGAAAGCTTTGATGCCACCACCTCAGCAAGAGGCTCTAATGCCTCCTCTTGCAGCCAACACTACTTCTCCTAAATAGACTCAATTGCCTGCTTAGCCTACTCCTAATCCCAATAGTACCAAGCCCACAACAAAATAGCAGAGCTATGCTATTTCCTTGAATAATATTCAATTAAGATCAAACACAACCCTTTCTCCACCACAATAGCCTATCATCACTAAAGTTGAGGATGCCTTGACAGAACCAACTGAAGTGCTAGTACAACCTACCTCTCCTACAGCTCAAGAGCCCCCATTTCCTCATCGATTGGAGGAATAAGCTAAGCCAGTTGAGAACCAAGTAGTATTGGACTTTCTTACCC
Source organism: Chamaecyparis obtusa (assembly GCA_027943335.1). Classification (NCBI taxonomy): domain Eukaryota; kingdom Viridiplantae; phylum Streptophyta; class Pinopsida; order Cupressales; family Cupressaceae; genus Chamaecyparis; species Chamaecyparis obtusa. The sequence continues at coordinate 2,198,438 of BSBK01004655.1, forward strand.
AACTAAAGCAAATGACAGTTAAAATACCCATGTTAGATGCCATAAAGGAAGTGCCTACACATACTAAAGCCATCAAGGAAGCCTATATAAAATAACCCGGGAAGAAGAAAAAGGATCCCAAAACCATACATGTCCTAGGACAGTTATCTGACCTAATGTTGGAGAAATTGACAGTTCGAAAGTATCCTGATCCTGGTAGCCCTATGGTTACAGTCACTATTCAAGGAATATAAGTTCAAAATGCTCTAGTTGACTTAGGTGCATCTATAAATGTCATGATCAAGGAAGTAATATCTTAGTTGCATATCATCGGTCTTAGGGAAACCCCAACCATCCTGTAGCTTGCTGATAGTTCCACCATTACACCTAATGGGATGGTAGAGGATATCATAGTCACTTTGAATTCTTGGGAGTATCCGGTTGAATTTGTTGCTCTCTCCCCCAAGGATAACATGGGAGGGTATCCAATAATTCTAGGCAGGCCATGGTTGCTACTGCAGATGCCTATATAGTCTTTCGGTCAGGAAAATGACTATATCCAATGGAGTCAACACTAAAAATCTGACTCTATATTCCCCAGCTCAACCTCTATTGCAAGATGACTAGATAATCTGGCCAAACTTGGGTGATGTTGAACCTGAGGTCAATTCAATTCACCAGTTAATGATGATATCTAGGGAACCATTTGTAGCCTCTAGGGGAGAAGATGAGATAATTTCCTCCATTATCATGAATGAATATGGAGTGCACTCCCAAATGTGTCCCCAAGTAGACTATGTTCTGGAAACTTTGTTACCACCTCCAAATGCTCCACAGTATTCAGAAACTTCACAATTCCTTCATACATTATTGCCTCATGAAATGGAGTCTTTTCGAGTTGCTTAGTTGTCTATGGAAAAAAAGGTCATTGAGCTTGAAGTTAGCCTAGGACGAGAATTAAATATGAGTAGTGCTTTGACACTCTCTTAGCAGAAATTTGTCATCCAGCTTCTACAAGAACATCAACAAGCTTTTTCTTGGGATTACACTGATATGAAAGGCCTAGATCCTAAACTCTACACTCATAAAATCTACATCAGTCCTGAATGTAGACCTATCCGCCAACCTCAAAGAAGGGTTAATCCATCTTTAAGGGATGTAGTTAAGAATGAGTTGCAGAAGTTGTTAAATGCTGGATTCATTTATCCCATTTCTGATAGCTAGTGGGTCTCCCCTCTTGTTATAGTACCTAAGAAAGGAGGGAAGTGGAGAGTTTGTGTCGACTACAAGGAGCTTAACTCAGCCACTAAGAAGGACCACTTTCCATTGTCATTCATAGATCAAGTCCTTGATAACCTGGCTGGTAAGAAATACTTCTCTTTTCTGGATGGCTTCAGTGGTTATAATCAGATACAGATAGCACTTGAGGACTAGGAGAAGACAACGTTCACATGCCCATGGGGAACATTTTCCTATTCAATGCTACCTTTCAGGTTGTGCAATGCTCCTACCACTTTCTAGCGAGCTGTGATAAGTATATTCTCTGATATATCTATTGATTGCATGGAGATTTACATGGATGACTTTACCACATATGGGCATACTTTTGATGAGGCTAAGGAAAACTTGGAGAAGGTCCTTAAGAGATGTCATGACTAAAACCTTTCTCTTAACAGTGATAAATGCTTCATGATGATGGAAGAAGGGGTTGTCTTAGGGCATTTCATATCTTCAAAAGGTATTCAAGTGGACCCTGCCAAGATTGAAGTGATTAGCACATTTCCTACTCCCACAAAACAAAAATATGTGTGGAGTTTTCTTGGACATGTCAAGTATTATAGAAGGTTTATAAAGGATTTTAGTCAGCTTGCAGCACCACTATATAACTTGCTCAAAAAGGATGTTGAATTTGCTTGGGACTCTGAGTGTGCAAAGTCTTTCCTCCAGCTTAAGGAAGTTCTCAACATGGCACTGGTTTTGAGAGGACCTAATTGGGGCTTGCCTTTTCACATTCATGCTAACACATTAGATTATGCTATTAGTGTTGTACTTGGTCAGAAGGTGGACTCAGTTGAGCATGCTATTTACTTTATTAGTAAGAATTTGCAAGGTGTTGAGTTTAATTACATTGTCACTGAAAAAGAACTACTTGCAGTCATCTATGTCCTAAATAAATTCAAACACTACATTACTAGATATGAGATCTATGTGCATACCGACCATTCTTCTATTAAGTACCTCATGAACAAACCTACGATCTCTGGAAGACTGGCTTGCTAGTTGCTCCTTATGCAGGAATTTGACATTACCATAGTAGACAAACTTGGTAAGGCCAATGTGGTAGCTGATTTCCTTTCTCAGTTGTATGTCCCTGATGACCCTATAACCATTGATGATAGTTTTCCTGATGAGCACCTCTTTCTACTATCTGTACACAATCCCTGGTATGTCGATATTGCCAATTATCTCACCACTGGTAATACATCCACTCATTTCTCTGCTAAAGAAAGAAGACTATTGGCTGAAAAGAGCTTTAATTATTCATGGATTTATGGATTCATGTTTTATACTGGTCCTAATCAAGTGACTAGAAGATGCATAAGGGAGGATGAAACATATGATATCCTCAGGGCATGTCACAATGAACCTTGTGGTGGACATTTTGCTACCAAAAGAACAAAATTGAAGATCTTGACTACAGGCTACTACTAGCATAGTTTACACAAAGATGCTGCTCAGTACACCAAAAAGTGTGACAAGTGCCAATGCATGGGATGACCTACTAAGATATATGAAATGCCCCTACAACCATAGGTCATTGTCGCACCCTTTGATAAATGGGGGATTGACTTCATTGGACCTATTGAGCCATCTTCACAAGGTAAATCCTATATGCTTGTATGTACTGACTATGTTACAAAGTGGCCTGAGTTTAAACCTATGAAGCACCCACGAGATAATAATGTTGCAAAATTCCTTTATGAGTTCATTTTCACAAGATTTAGGGTACCTAGGGAGCTTCAATCTGATCAAGGTCCTCGGTTTACTTCAAATTTGATAGCTGCTCTGATGGAGGAGTATAACATAAGGCGTGGTAAATCCTCACCTTATCACCCCAAAGCTAATGGGCAGGTAAAAGTTACCAATCAGGAGTTGGAATCTATTCTCACCAAAACTATAGCCATCCATAAGAAAGATTGGGCCACACGACTTCCTGAAGCTCTTTGGGCTTACCGAACTACCTGGAAATCTACAACTGGCTTCACACCCTTTGAGCTTGTCTATGGTCGATTTACAGTTATGCATGTAGAATTCAAACATAAGACACTGAGGAAAGCTCTTGATCTTGGTATGGATCTCACTGTAGCGCAACAAGAATAGATATTGAGCTTGAAATGTCTTGATGAATGGCGTAAATCTACCCTGCACAACACATAATTGATACAATACCAACGCAAGCAATGGACTGATAAGTATGTTAAGGATAAATTATTTTCTGTTGGTGACTGGGTGCTCCTTTATGACTCCCAGTATCAGCATAATCTATGAAAATTCCAAACCAGGTGGTTAGGACCGTATGAGATTATAGCAGTATTTCCAAATCGTGCGGTCCAGCTTTCCACAGTTGATCCTGTTCAGCTCAAATTATTAGTCAATGGTCACAGGTTGAAGTTATATCACAAAATCTAGAGTAAGGAAGAGTTCCTGCAGCAATTTTCATCCTCCGCTAGTGATACACTTCCTGCAGCCTCTCCTAATGAGCTTTATGCTCATTTGCCTTCCTCACTCTAAAAGTTCTCATCACTTTCATAATAAATGATTTCTTCACGAAAGTTACTTCTCCATAATAAAATTCCATTTCATTTCATGTCTTTCACCCACCCATTTCATTTATCCTTCATTAGTGGATAACAACGACTGCCACCTCAGCAACAATTCAGGTTCATACACTTTCCAAGGTATGCAGTTTTAATTTGTTTTTCTGATCTTTTTGTATGCCTTATCACCTGTGCAAGTGTGGGACCACTTGCCTAATCTAGCTGGGGGGAAGTTATATCATTTTTGTCATTATGTTTATGAAATCTTTATGTTTATTCTTTTATGATGTCGTACTTGCATTTCTTGTCATGATTTGACACTTTTTGAAGAGTTTTGTGCTGTGTTGTTATTTTGCACATATCAAGTGAGGGTGGTGAGTACATGTTAAGTATGAAGTCTATGAATGAGTAATTATGAGTAGTTAAGAGAGATTATTGATTTGAATTCATATTACTTATGAGCTCATTTTCCGAACTACATTGCTAGAACTTTCCATGTTTGAAACCTTCTTGTAACTTGCCTTTTCAAGCCTCCTTGTTTGAATTTTTTCTTGACTTTTTTAATCTCCTACAACTCTATTTTGGGTATTTTGACAACCTGAATATGGGAGGTGATCTCATTCGTAGGGAACCCATTGTGCATAATATCTTGCTAGAAGACCAAACCTGCAGGCCGTATTTTCAGGCAAGGGGTTCGTTGGATTATATCCAAAAGCTAACCAGCTGGGATGATAAAGTTGCGCTACTGATTCTGAGCTCATTAAAAGATGGAGTGGCTATAGTCAAGGGGTTGAGAGTACCATTTTCACAGGCAATTTTGTTAGAAGTTATGGGGTTTCCACAAGAAGGGGAGGAATTTGTAGAAAATCTTGATTCGGCCACATCCAAGGCTTAGTTCACCCTACATTCAAACCCACCTCTTGAGGTACCAGAAATAAGGTACATCCAGACTATCTCTTCCAAAGCCATTTAGGCAATGTGCAGTTCATGTCATTAGATATTTTACTTATGAGGGATGACATTCATACCTACATTTCATTCATTTTAAATTTTTGAGTTTTTTAAGGCATGACAATAGGCCCATCAATGTTCCTAGTTTCATGTTTAGCATCTTGTCAAAGTAGGCCACTCTAGTTTAGGAGGGTAAACATAATTTTGTCTCACATCACTGTTTAGTCAAATTGATAGTTGAGAAAGCTTTAAGGGAGTAGTCAGAAATTTACTGGGATGAATTTCTGCTGCAAGGGTTTAAAGAACCAACCCCAAAACCTTTTGGGTGAAGAGTGGGGCAGAGAATTCAAACTGATAAAGGGGTTAGGAAAATTATTATTGAACTTGGACAAGGTTCTTCATCCAAGAAGAAATCTAGGGTTAGGACTCATAATTCCCCTCATTCCTCTATTTCAAGGTCAGTTCATGAAGAGGAAGAGGAGACTTCTACAGAAAAGAATGAAGTTGCTCCTATGATGAAGAGGGTTTCTCAGAAAGACAGGAATAAGAAAAGTAATCCTAGTACTAGTAAACAGATTAAGGAATCTTCTCCTGTAGCCACAAGCACTTCCAGAAAAAGGAAAGTTCCAGAAAAGAAGGAAGAAACTCCATTAAGGAGAAGTAATAGGAGGAAGTCAAATGCGACTACAGAGATTCCATTTGAAGAGTCAAATGTAGAACAAGAAGCTTCTGGGCAAAAGGAAGAAGAGTTTAGAAACATTCAACAAGAAGAACAAGGGACTGAGATTAAGCAATAGGAAACATTTGAAGGGATTCCTGATATTGAAACAGAACAAGTTCTTGATAAGCCAACAAATGCAAAAGTCATTGTAATTGGTGATGACTCCAGCTCAGAAGAGAAAGCTTATGTATTTCAGAGAAAAGGTTCAACCTCCAGGAATCCTCAGAAAAATGACTCAGATAGTGATGACTTAGAGAGTTATATAATGGAAGAAGATGAACCAAGATTTTCTCTTACAACAGAAAGGAGTCCATATAAAGAAAACCCTGATGTTGATGTAGACCTTGTTAATAAGGTAGTAGAGAAAATTCTAAATGAGGGTTTAGATACATTAGCCTTAGTTGCACAACAATGCTCTAATACTGAGAGATCCATGGTGGTTTGGATAGATCCTAAGGATGGGATAAATTCAAAAGTAGGTAAGCCCCCTATTCTCTCTTCAATAGATAAATCTTTTGAAAATTTCATGTCAGGTCAGTCTAGTTATGTGTCCTTGTTATCCATTATTTCTCAGTTTTCCAATCAATTAAATTCGGAAAGGGAACAATGGAGGTAGCAAAGGAAAGAGTTAAATAGAATTATAGAACAACATTTTCAAGAGACTGTTGAGTAGGAGGAAAAAGTGGAACAGTTGCAAGAAAAACTTACCAAAGTTACATCCCTTATTCTGGAGTTAATGGGATGTAGGTCTCCATCACCAGTTTATGCCCTATTCCTCAAAGAACAATTGTTGAACTATCAGACGACCTACATTATGCAAGATAGATCTCCCTCATTGCTAGAGCCTACTCAGTTTGATCAAGATTTCAATAATTCTCATGTAGCCATTCAAAATTTGTTGTGTGAACTCTTCCTCCACAACCTAGCAGTCCCGGATGACTGAGTTTGGAACCCCTTACTCTATGTTGGGGACATCCAGCTTAGGGCCCTTATGTCTTGGGTACAGAATGAGATTAGTTGGGACACTCAAGCCAAGTTGTATAGGGATTTAGAACAAGAAATTCCCCTATATCTGAGACCTGAAGCCAAAGATCCTAAAACTTTCTATTATGATTGGTTAAGAATTACCCCCTCTAAATCACATAGCAAGCTCATATATCCACTTAGAAATGCAACATTTGATGCATATGAATAGCTGGTGAATTCTGAATTTCCTGAAGCTAGAAATTCCATTCAATGGTGTTGGATCAATTTATCTAGGGAGCTGAGAAATAAGGAACCACATTCACCCCTAAACTTTGACATGGAAAATCGGTGTGCCCCTTGGTATATTTATTTGGGGAGAGAGGGAGAGAATTTTTGGATCCCACTGACTTTTCAGCCGCCATTGCTGATGTCTTCTCTCCTAGCAAACTCAGAAAATTTGGACAACTATGATATGAAGGGAGAAAAGGAAAAGTGGAAAAGACATAGAGAGACAAAGGGATTCTATTGGATCTTTGCCAAAGGAGGTTCTAGATAGAAGACAACTGCTGATTACAGACTGATAGCCAGGTTGAAGAATTTCATGTTTGCTATGGGACCAGCAAACAGCTAAGCTATGGGGAATGATGAGTCTAGTTTATGGGTTGTTTTATTTATGATTTTCCAAGTCTAGACTTAAATATCTTATGGTTTTCATAAACATTATGTAGACTTTTATGTTTCTATGCTTTAGCCATGTGTATATCTGATACTTTTGACACTAAAGGAAAATACTGAATATATATATATAGACTAACGGATATTATGATGAAATATGGTAGTTCTCTTCTCTAGTGTTAATGGGTAGTGCTCCTGCAGTCGTGTGACAAGGATGTGTTAAAGTAGGGAAACTTATTATAAATCTTTGCCTTGGATTTGTGTGCGGATTTTGGTGTGCTAACCTTTTGTAGGAGAAGAATAAGTCAGCAAGGAGTAAGGACTCAAAGATGAAGTGGCTCTTTTAAGGTGAGTAACTATTTCCATATTTCATCATGGCTCCACTACTTCCATAACCTTGTAGTTGCTAATACAAACCGGGTCAATCCAGTTACTGGGTGTTCCTATATTCTTGAAGCACTAAATATGGTTTATCCTCTTGCATAAATGATGTTGTTGTTCCTATAACTGAAGTTGTTATGCTATGTAATCAAGGACCTAGTTTTTAGGTGTTCTATTTTCTCAATTTCTTTTAAATAAGCTGAAACTTATGATTCTGAGCTAGTGAGATGTTTGAGGAGTTTATATTGTAATCCAGCAACAAAGTGAATACACTTTGATATTCTATCTTGTACTTGTGTTTTGGTAAATGAATATATGATAGTTCCAAATTTTAACATTTGAGTTTTAGATCTATTCACACTTCCATGGAGGCCCACGCGGGAGGTGAATTCCTTATTCATGTTCAAGTAGGACTTAGTTAAGTTTCTTTGAAGTTGATAAGCATTGTTTCTCCTGCAACCATTGGTAGCAGAACCATCAGTTGTTTCCTGTAGCATAGATTTACTTCCGAAGCATTATTAGTTTACTATTGAGCATTTCCTTTAAGTTGTGAGTTAAGTTGTAGTTTTAGTTCTTAGTATAAATTTCCTGCAGCAATACTTTTACTTTAGTAGTGATGACTTTTGAAGAAAACTAAAGCATAGACCTTGCAGCCACCATCTCAAGCTCACGTTCCTAGATTCATACATTTAATGAAGTCTAGCATGATATTCCAAGTAGACATGTGATAATTTTAAGCAATGAATCATTGTTAAAGGATGTCCAATCCTTGAAGTTACTAGGGTATTATTCTAACCAACCAGGGAGCAATCGTGAAAATATGAATACAACCTTATTGTATAAGATGTAGGAAACACATGTAAACATCAAGACATAAGCATTGAGATGAGATGAACATGGTTTCCAAGTTAATATTGGAAGAAAAAATCATACCAAAGCTCAAGCTGCCAAGATAACTAGGAGTGTCATCGTGTGTGCTACACACAAGCAACATACAAGGAAATAATCCCAACCTCACCTAAGTGTCCAAATAAAGAGGGTCAAGGTATGTGTGGTGTTCCAATCATGATGGAGGCTCTTACCACAAACACCCAATGTAATTAGACAACTTAGGATTATTGAAATCACACCACTAGCAGAAGTCAAAGAAAAGAGGTTATGCACCTAGTCGTGAATCTCTAGTCAAGTAGACATCATCAAGCGACCTTAGAAGACATAGCAAGAGAAAGGAAATGATAACAAACAACACACAAGAAAATAGTTCAACATATCTAAGAAATTTTTAGTTTTCTAGGATGTGGTTGGTGCTAGGTGTTAAGGAACACCTTTGTGCTAGTGTCAAAGTGTAAGTGTGTAGTGAATAGTGTAAGATCCGATATGTGTTGAGAAACATAGTGATGCCTAGATTAGTAGTGTTAAAAAACATTGGAGAGTGGGGTGTTGAGAAACATCAAGTAGTGTCAGTGATAAAGTGTCTATCAAAAAGGATTGATAAACTGATGTAGGGTAAGCTCCGGAGATCAACCAAGTGATAAAGCAATGATAGCTCATATGGGTGTATGATTTCCTCCAGAAGATAGACAGGAACTAAGGACAAGACTAAGACAAGGTCCATCCCATGATGGTACAAGGAAATGAAAAGTGAGATAGGTGGAAGCACAAGAGCTTAGCCACATGTTGATAGATAGAGCACTGATTACAAGTGATGCATGTTTGCTAGGTTTTCACCACTTGGAGATTATTTTATTTTTGCTACCAATGCGCCCATTTCTAGGGTTTCACCAAGGCACAATTTTTTCATTTTTCATTTTTTTGTTCTTTTTAATTTTTTTTTCTTTTTTTGTATTTTTTTATATTTGAATTTTTTGGATACATCAAGGTGCCCATTTCCAGGTTTTCACTAGGATGATCATTTTTAGGACATTTTACAATTTTAAAGATATTTTCAGGACCGTCTATGATTTTTAGAATTTTCTCAGGATCATATATTGTTGTACAAGGAAGCATGATGCTTAGTTGTAGAGTCACTTTAGATGAAGAGTGTTGAGAGGCTCTTTGAGAACATAGTCATTTGAAGTAGCTAACTGATAAGCTTAAGAGCTAGATGATGTAGTGATGACAAGAGGATCCAGCCAGTAGTGTCCAACTTTCAAGAGTTTCGTAGACAAGGAAATATCATTCAAGAAAAAATCATAAATACCCTCATGCACCTCTCTTAACGCTTTGTTAGATTCCTCACATTCTAAACGGCTAAGGAGAGTACCATCTAGACTTCTTTGAAGCAAGTCATTAGCGATGAGTAGATATTGGGATGCACTTCTTGAAAGACAATGATAGATTTGAGAGTAGCATGAGGTATTGGAGATAATGATGGTGTAGAGAATTTTGGAGTTAAGTGAGTCACATGAAGGAGATAGAAGCTGGAATGACAACATTGATTTTTCCTTTATATCAAAGTCTTTCAAGAGAGACTTGGAAGTCCACATAGCCTTTGATTGTTCTTTTCTTTGAGATTCTTTTGATCGCAATTGTTCGATGATGGATTTTGGAATCCATATTTTCTTTGATTTTATTCTTTTCTTTGAGAGCCCCCATGGTTTCTTGAATATTATTTTTGTCTTTGTAGGCACATGTCAATTAGATAGGACATGGTAATCTTTACATGTAAGTGGATTCTTGTATTTCTTATTTTTATGTTGCACATCCAAATTGCTTCCATAAGAGTCAGGAATTATGAATGAAGGAGGCTAATATGACATGTTTAGATGGAGGATGAATGGGAAGTGGTCCAAGAACTTAACTTAGGAAGGATGAGGGATAAAGATTGAATAGGTTCAAGTGAAAAGATATCGGTATCATCCTCATCATTCATGAATGAATTAGAGAGATTAAGAAAGTTATCCTCTATAGAGCATTGTTGATTGTGAGTTGTCCTAGAAGTACCAGAGGAGCTTAGAGGAGTATTACACAAATCTAACATGGATAGTCCATTACTAGAACTAAGTCCCTCTTCTTGTGGTAGAAGTGTGCAAATAGGAACCAACTCAATCCTAGACCTTCCTAAGTTCCATGAAGTTGTCATAGGATGAGGTCTTATATACCCATGATTTGCTTGATTAGCTGAAATGTTGTTTTGATTATGAGAAGATGGCCTAGGATCCATAGGGATGATTTCCACAAAAGGATGAAAAGGATCTTCATCATTCACTTGGTCTTGAGAATTTGAGCTTTTTCCTCTTTCAAAGTTTTTAGCAATAGCATATTTGTGTATGACATCAACCTTTATTTCCATTGTAGCATTTGATAATGAGTCCCACTCATATTCATGCAAGTTTGTTTTACTGTTGTGATATTGTTTGATATAATCATCTACAGTTATTGTAGGAGGTAGATTTTCATTATCACTTTCTTCAGTTGCAGGAGGTATATCTTCAACAGCGGGATCTTGTTCAGTAGCAGTAGCAACAAAGTAGTCTAGAATAGGAATACACTAAGGCATATCCAAGATATGGGAGACATCAGCCAGTTTCCCCCAATCAAGATTAGAGTCAATGATGTGTTCAATAGTAGTGGGAGTAGTAGTAGTAGTAGTAGCAGGAATTTGTTTATGAGATTGAATGAGATTTTCTTGATAAATACCATTTTCTGTTGGATTCACAGGTTCATTTTCTTAAAGAGTTTGAGATGGTAAATAGGGCTCTCCTTGATAGTCTGAATTAGAATTTTGGATATGTAAGATCCTTTCATATGTTATTGGTAGTATTTTTTCTTCTTCGTCATCATCTGAGTCCTCATATGTGGGAGTGCTACTACTAGGTTTGTCAAACTTATGTTCATGATGGCCAACAACAGTTTTGTCTTTATGATTTCCAAATTTAGCATGTAGAGGTTCAAGGAGATCTTTTCCTTAGCCAAGATGAATTTTTCCATCGTATCCCATCTTTTGCATAAGTTGGTAACCCACACCATAATTTTCAAGTAAAATTTTAGTGTGTTTGATCTCTTGTTTAGATTCTTCTCTCTTGTAGAGTCTTTGTAAGATAACAATCTCTTCCCTTTCAAGCTCTAGGGGAATTTTAGCTTTAACCATTCCAGTACCTTCATGTATGACATGTGTTGTTGTAACTATAGGAATATATGAGATAGATGGTCTGCCATAAGATTTTGAAGAAAGTGGAAGAATGTCCACTTCATATCCTCCCATACTAGTAGGTATGACAAGTATTCTTTTTCCATAGTCTGATAGAGTTGTTGTTTCTTTTTCTTCTACTTTTTTAGGGTTTGACCCTTCTTTGTTCTGAGGAACCATTTGGTCTACTTGTTTAGGATTTCTATAGATGTACCCTAAGTCTGTAGGAATAGTAACCTCAATTCCATCATGAGGGAATTTAATGCATCGATGGTATGTAGAAGGAACTACTTGCATTTCATGGATCCAAGGACAACCCATAAGTATGTTGTATGCCAAAGGAATATCCAAGACTTGACAGATGACTTCCTACTAAATAGGACCTACCTAAATAGGTAAGACTACCATTCCTTTAGAAGAATGTTCCTCTTCATCGTATGATTTTATTTTTAGTTTGTGTCGAGGATCAATAGCATACTTTGAGAAACCACGAGTTTTAACCAAACCAAAAGTGCATATGTTCAAACCTGTGCCTCCATCTATCAAAACATGCTTAACTCTATACTTATGGATAGTGACTTTAATATGGAGGGGCTGGTTGTGAGGATGGCTGAAACATTTATCGTCTATTTAAAAGAAAGTGAGATAATAAGGTGAAGCGAGATGACCAACCATGGACTGGAACTTATCAACATCTAGGTCCCTAGGTACGTTAGCCACAAGAAAGGCTTGATCAAGGATCTCCCTATGAGAAGGAGAGATTTTAAGAAACTCAAGTATTTAGATCTGAGCTGAAGTATGCTCAAGTTAGTCAACCAGATTGTAATCATGTATAGTTGACAGGGTAGCTGGTTTAGATGTTGAGGTTGTTGTCTTCTTAGGAGCAGAGGATGAAGAAGAACCTTCTCCTGATAGAGTGACTTTCTCTTGAGAGAAGGTTACCACATTAGATGATTCAACTTTGTCTTTTTCCTTAGCTTTGATAGTAATGATAGTATGATTGGAGGAATCAAGCATGTTAATCACATTGTAACTATTAGAGTACGTATAGCCAACCTTATTATCATTTGCCTTAGTAGACCCCCCTTTCTAAAATTTAGGAAAAGGCTCCTTGAAAGCCTTACGATCATCATTTTCTTGTTGGGGGTCAACCACAATAGTCTCATTATCAATTAGATCTTGGATGAGATTCTTAAGCTTCATGCATTCGTTAGTCTTGTATCCTTTACTGCAATGATAATCACAATAGTGGTTTTCATTCCTCCATTTAGGCTTTATCTCAGGATCATAGGGTCTTGAGTTATTAGGCAATGTGTGAGGTCTTATCTCGACCCGTCCTAGTTCGACATTCATTTTGACATTTGATTCATCAGGATGATACCTTGAGTATAGACATTTGATCTATTTTGGATTACATATGCTATCATTGGATCTTATGAGATAGTTGTTATAGATTCTTATGATGATCACGTTAGTCGTACTTTTATATATGCTCATTTTGGTTCCATGATTATCTATGATATATGAATTCTGCATCCTGCATTTGTTATGTCATCTTTCAGTATAATGAATATTGGTGAAATTATGGTTCTATGATAAGTTTAGGATTACATGCTTATGTGGATTACGTAATGTTTTATGAATGTAGATATATATGTATTTGTCAAGTTTAGATGTTACTACTCTATTTTTGAAATGATTATTAATGCAAGATTTTATAATGTAATGACATCGAATTTGAGTGTGCAGGAACATAGCCATGGTTGTAAGTTAGAGAAATAAGATAGGATCTAAGTGCAATCAGTTTGAAACCAAGGTCAACTCTAAGAAGAGTACGACCTTGTCGTATCGTGATTTCTTTCGTAAATGTGATGCCTGTGTGTATGTGGTTGACAATGTTTGAAATATATGTTTGTAAGTAAATTTTTATTTTTGTGAAAATGTATAAATGTAATTGCCCATAAGGCATGCCAAATGTGTTTGTGATGTGTGCTTTAGTGAGGTGTCACTTGACACCATGTTGATGAAGTGGCATGTTGAATGGAGTATGGACCCCACCCTCTCCTTAATTAGTCTTGAGTATTCCTAAGCTAGGTAGGTGGTTTAAGGGACCAAGAATTGATGTAACCAATACTCCATTTTTGAATGCATGATTATTTAGGGTTTTTGAGAGGTTTTGTGGAGTCCTAGGTTGTGGTTTAGGTTTAATTTTGGTTCCCCAAGGTTAGTACTTGGGTTAGGGGGCTTATTTCTTCTATTCCCACTTTCCTAGGCCACCTTTTTACCTCTCCAAATGGGCCATTTTTTATATGTACGAAAATGGAGAATGCTATCTAGGTTGTCTCTCATATTCATGTGTTAAAATTCTTTCCAAACCTTAGGTAAGGGCAAGTGTCATTTTGTCTTAGATCTAGAAACTTAATTGCCTTGGGAAGTGAGATGAGAGAAGAATGTTTGAATGACTTTAGGGGAGAGAGACTTAGAGAGGATACACTTGTTCATTTTGGTTTAAGAGAGAATTGAAGAGTGAGAGGAGAGTTAGAAAGTTTTGGGAACTAAGTACATTTGAGGATAGCAAGCTTGGGAAAAAAGGAAACTCATCTTCAACTCTTCAATTCAGCCTTGTCCTAAGAGGAGGTTGGTGGTTTTCTACCTTGTGTTTTTATGAATATGCTTTGAAAGAAATGAGCTATGTGAAAATTGTAAACTATTTTACCATGTGTGTGTATCTTTTATTGTTTGTTTTCAGTTTGACATTTTTGCTTTCAGTCTTGTTGTTTTCTTGAATTGTGCATGTTAAGGGTGTGCAATTTCACTCCTCATCCTTGGGAGGATTAGATGAGAACTTAGGGTGAAGGGCCTAAGTTGGGATTTCCTTATGTATGAGTGCATGGTTGTATGGGAACCATGAGAACCTTCTTATGTTTGTATAGGGGGCCATAAGGGAAATTTGTGTTGCTCATGGATTTTGAGCTGTTGGGTTGGAAGTGCCTTGTGAAGGCCTGTATAAAATATTGATATGTTGTTTATTATAAGTTAGGTGTCTCCATAAGGAAGATTCCACCTTCACCCATTATATGGATTCTATGTAAGAGTCCTTTGTGTAGGCTTGGGAAGGGAGTAATATGTGAAAATCTATGTTCTAAATTTGTGTTAAATATTTATGTTTTGTGTGGTATGAGTGTATCCTATCCTATACTTGTTTCCCCAAGCTTGGGGGTGGCCATGTAATAGCCTAGGCTGGGAGGTGAGCCTCCATGGCCATGTGAAGAAGCTCTTGTGTTTGCAGGTTTGGTTCTTGGCTTGAAGAAGCAGTTCAAGATTGAAGGATAAAGTTAAAATTGAAACTCCTAAAGACTATTTATAAGTTGTACTTGGTTGAGAGAGTTTTAATCTATACATTTGTCCTTCATATTCAAATAAATTGTAATATTTGTGAGCTGTAAATTGGACTGGTTATTTTAGTTCTTTGTTTTAGCCATAGTAAATGTAATTGATTCAAATAGTAATTTTCTAGTCTCTGCAACTATTAATTTTAATCTAAATTCAATTCTCTGTTATATTGTTAAGTGGACTAGATATGAATCTGGAAATGTTAATTTATTTATTTGTCCAAAAAATGTTGAAATTCCTGTAGCAGTAAATTTTATTACTAAATCAGTCTTCCATTAAATATGTAGAAGGAAATTTGGCTATGTACAAAAAACTAGTTTGACTAGCTTTGATAGTTACTAAATGATGAATTTTCTTTTACATCTAGGAAGTGCATTACAATTAAGTCAAAAAAAAATACTACTGTTAATGCTGTTATTAATATGTAAATACTATATTTTCACAGACAGTGCAATTATTATTAGTTTTTTGACTTAGAATATATGTTGATATGATTGTTGTCACAGAAAATACTTTCAGAATTAAGAGTGCATCATAGTTGATAAATGTATGAACATGACAGACAGAAAACTTAAACTTGTAAGAAAACATCACTTAAACAGTTGTAAAATTTCTGTATAGGTATGCACGAAAGATTGGATAAGAAATTAAATTGGTTATTCTAAATCTGTTGTATATAATGAACTGCTAGTTTAGAACCCATTAGTATATTGTAATATATCTATATATAAATACTTTTAACTGTTAATTATTTCCTATCTTCATCTTTAGATTCTGTTTCTACTCATATGTTTACAATCTGGATATACATAACTGTGCAGTATAATAATTTATAAACAATGTTTTATGTTTACTGTCCTATTCCTATGTAAAAAGAAATATTTGTTGGAATCAACAATTTTATTTAACTGTATATAATCTGAAATAATATAAAATATAATAATATAGGTTATATATTATACATTAGATAATGTATAATAAATAGCATATATTATTATATATTACATGTTTGAGGAATTATATATAATATAATATTATATAACATATATTATACATTAGATAATGTATAATATATAGTATATAATATTATATATTAAATAACTGGTAATATTATGTTATAATATTAAATAATATATATATTATACATTAAACAATGTAAAATATACATATTATTTAATAACATATTAAATATGTTTCTTTATTTTATTTTATTTTAAAACGATATGCAAAAGATTAGGGCCGAAGCCCTCACGGGCCGAAGCCGCCTCTTCTTCCTGCACGACAGTTCTACCGTGATTCTATGTCGTGGCTTAGAGCCACGGTAGCCACTGTCGTGTCTGCGGTGGCCATGTCGTAGCCGCGGCCATGGGCTTATGAACGCACAGCAACAACGCACGACCGTAGGGTTTAAAACCCAAAAAAAATTCAGTCACAACCATGGGGTTTTTAAACCCTGAGAAAAAAATAAGTTTCGCAGTAAAAAAAAAAGATAATAATAAAGGGAGATACATATAAAACATCAAACGATATTCATTTTAAATCTACAAAAAAAATATACGCTCAGCTCTAAGTATTGAGGAGCATCGTCATTTAAAAGGGTTACATGCAGTATTCGAATACCACTGATCTGTATAACAGATATATATATATATATATATATATATATATATATATATATATATATATATATATGGAAATCAACAAGAGTTTTTTTTAACTTTACAAGACCGTAATAACACTAAATGAGAAAATAATGAAATGAAAAGAGAGATTACAGGAATCACCATTTCTTTTAACAGAATCCTAATAACTTTGCTATATTAAAATGGCAGATTCAATATAGCCTAAGTTGGAAATGATTTGTGTAATAGATCTGGAATGATTTCATCCAAAGCTAAAATGAATATTACCCTCAATCGAACCAGCATGATGGGTGTCTTTTGTAATATAAATAGAGGCTCTCTTATGGCATAAGAGGTCTCTTGTTGTGCTGGTCCTCACACACTGTGAGATGCACAGCACAACCCATCTCTTCATTTCTTCCTCAGACCTACACAACAGAGAAATAATAATGAGAGATTTTAGGGTTTGTAGAAGTTTTAATGAGGCCCCAAACCCTAATTTTGAATTAGGGTTTGGAGGGCCATTCATTATTATATATTTTCATTTAAGTGGTTATGTTGTCTTTTATGAATTTAAACATTGAAAAAGTTGTGGCCATTTATTTTTATTGAGCATAGATAAAGAAATTTTATTGGTGAAATGATATTTTGTTTTCATTACGTTAGTGGTATATATATGAGAGGAACTTTTAGAAGATTAGTAAATTTTAATATGTTGGTAGTAATTAAAGTTTAATAATTATGATTGTATTTCCCCTTGTTATGTTATATCACTATCGTTAATTAAATTAAATTATGGATTTATTTTTAATAATTTTTGAATCATGGAATTGTAAGTAGTAAAAAGTTCATAATTGACCTTTAATTGATTTATTAGTATTTTGGTTAAATTCTCATAGTAAACTTAATCTCTTTTTCTACACAAATTTTATATGAATAAATTAAAGAAATGTTGTTTTCAATGAAATAATTAACATTATAAACCTTAGTATTAATAAAATAGTTATTCTTCAAAATGAATAATCAAAAGAAGAAAATTTAGTTTATTAGTAATTTTTAGCTAAGGATAATATTTGTTTGTTTATTTCTATATACTTTTCCTTTAGCAAAATAAAATCACTCCTTAAGAATACTTAAGGATAGACCGTACTATCTTTAACAAACTCAAGATGTAGGGGAAAGTTTATTTTCCCCTTAATACTTTTCATATTCCCTTGTTGCCTAATGACTCTGCCATGTAAGGGATGGAGGCACGCCAACACATGCCTTATGATCCCTTACGTGTCATTGGGTGACTCGCCCAAGCGAGCTTGCAATCCCAAAGCTTCACGTCAAAGGGCTTTTGTGTATCCTAGTTGTCTTAGGTGAATGTTATTGTTGTTTTTAAAAAAAAAATTTGTTGTTGTGTTTTTGTTTGAATATTTTGGGCATTACACAATGTAATGATCATATTAGTCAAAAGTGTCTTCAAAGCATTTTAAAGCAATACTACAAGAGGAGTGAAGGTTATCTTAGGCTTAGAGGCCCAAGGCTTATCAATTTTGGATCCTATTGAATCATTCTCGTTAGCTTTCATAGTGGTAGATAGATTGAAATTTGGCTCTTTAGAAGTGATAGAAACTAAAGTTGTACCCACAATTTTGTCATTGACGACATCTTTAGTCTTGTTCCAAAATTTGTTCTTATCTTTTTTATGTTGGTTGTTAGAAGAGGAATTATGCTCTTTAGATTGAAGAGTGATATCACCCTTACAAACAAGGAAATCCTCTATGTGAATAGATGATTCAACCAATTTATCAAATGAAGCATGAGTTTGCATTTGCAATGTGTAATTCATTTCAAGAAACAAAGCATTGATGAATATATCAATCTTTTTAGTCTCCAAAATCTTCTGAGGATAATGTGAGTATAGATTTCGCTATCGATGAAGGAAAACCAAAAAGGATTCACCTTTACATTGTTTGATATTGCAAAGATCAAGCATAGTGATAGCATGTTGGATACTATAGGAGTATTGTTGAATAAATCTATGCACTAGTTGGTCAAATGATTTGAGAGGAGGAGATATTTTAGTGAACCACTCCTTAGCTTGACCACTAAGAATACCAAGAAAGAGTCTCATAAGATAGGTGGGTTCATGCAAGAACTCCATTCTTAGTGTGCAAAATTCCCTAATGTGATCATGAGAATCTCTACTACCATCATACTTTTTGTACTTAGGAAATTCAACTTTTCGAGGAAAAGGATGCATATATAGATCTTTGTCAAAAGGAAATGAGATTACAGCCTCAAGAGAAAAATATGTCCTTTGTTGTTCCTTTTATTTTTCTAAGCATAGCATTTTTTTCATCATTTCTTCCATCTGTCTCTTCATGATTTATATTTTAGATGGTTCTTCTTTCTTTATCAAATTGTCAACATCAAATTTGTGAGGTAGCTTAACTCATTGTGAGGCCAAATGCAAGAAGTATTGATCTTTGTTTTGACTCAAGGTCAACTTCATAAGTCTTTGCAAGCATTCATCTTGTTAAAATTGTAAGATATCTTCCTCAGTTATTTCATTATCCGAATCAACACCTTGTGAACCATGTGATCCAGGTCTAGTATGTTGAGAGTCATGTTGTGATCCATGTCTAGAGTTGTGATGCTCTTGGTTTTCTTTTCCAAAATGCTTGTCACCCAATTTTTTTAGAAATTCCTCAATCCACAAGTTTCATTCTTCCATGATTGGAGTAAGAAACACCATGTGCCAATGTAGGATAGGATAGAGTAGATTCAATAGAGATATTAGCGAAAGGTTTGAAACCCCAAGGTATAGGACCTTTTGATGATTTTTCAAAGGTAGCTTCGAGTTTCTTTCCTTCGTGGATCTGAGTTCTAGTTGTGACTGACCTGAAAGAAGATTTTCAAAAGCCAAAGAGGATGACTCAGGATGAATTGATTTTCAAGCTAGGTAAGTAAAAGTGTTCACTTGTCCAAAAGTGTAAAAGTATAAAAGAGATAGAAAAGATAACTTGCCACAAAATGTCCAAGCTGTGAGTAGATCCCTATGTACAACACTTGTGAACAAGAAAGCATAGGATAGAGTGTTCAAGAGAGGTGACCAAAGAGATGATGGACAAGTGAACATTCTACTAGCCAAGAATGTAGTCGAGATCAAAGTAATATTTTCCAGCTAAAGGAAATTCCTAACATGCTGGAATGTACCAAATAACAAGATGAGCTAAGGATAACAAATGAGAAGAAATGTTGAAAATGTTTTAGCTTAGTCCAAAATTTTGATTCCAAAGGATTGCAAGGTTGATTGACAAGATTAGAGAATTTCCTAGAGAAGGTTTGTTTTAAAAAGTAAGTATTGTGAACAAGCAATAGTCTCCAAATAATCCAACAAGGGACAAAGCAACCCTATAGATAACAATGTGTCAAGTTTACCAAGTGTATGTTCAACAAATGTTTTCACGGGTCTTAGCACATTACAACACATCAAGAAAAGCTACCTAAGGTCAAGAGGGAAGTGTTTCAACCTTTTCCCACAACTTAATACTCCTTCACCTCACACAAAGTGATGTTGGATTTTTCATGGATTTTCATCCAAAGGAGTACATATGGCGAGTATCTTGGAGTGATTCGGGTAAAGTCCACTTGAATCAATCCTTGCACAAAGGAAGACACAAGACCAAAAAGGTTAGCTTCTAAGTCCTAAGGTGTTTAGTAAGAATCTTTGTTCATGACTACCCCTTGTAATTTCACAAGTTAAATTAAGGCCTATAGCCCTACAAGCACCCAAAATGCATAGTCTCACAAGCAAGATTTAGACATCTCGACCCTATAAAAAGTGAATGTACTCCCCTTGTAGTCTTGTAAACAAGATTTAGACCAAGAAGGCCCTACAAGTGTTCAATCAAGTGTAGTCGTTCTTAACAAGATTTAGGAAACTAGTCCCTACACATGAAGAAGCATTAGAATTAGAAAATAGCCAAGTCTTTCCTCTATTTAGATTGAAGGAATCTTTTGATTATAGTGGGGTGGAGCATCCAGGTTCACTTGTTCCCCACTTAGGTCATTCCCAAAATATTTCTCTCCTGGCATGCCCTCTAAAGGTAAATGCAAGAAAACAAATGGATAGCTAGTGGAGATCTAGATTTATGATTTTCCATGAGGAAAAGAGCATACTCTCCTACTCCATGGTGTCTCCTAAACACATCAAGCAAATGTTCATTTACCCAAGACTAATTGCAAGTGATCAACTAAGTAGGTCAAGATTTATGATTTTCCAAGAGGAAAAGAGCATACTCTCCTACTACTCAACTAATCACAAGACAAGAAGCCTATTAATTAAGCTAGGTGCCTAGAAAACCAAATGTAAGCAAACACAACGTTGATTTTTATCTCCAAGGAAACCTACAAGACAAATAGAATTAGTAGTTTCAATATTGAGTCTTTGACAAGCTTCCTACATCAAAAAGCATTATTAGTCATGATGATGTTGATCTCTTTGACAAGCAAATCCTACAAAACCACAAGTTAGGGCACAAAAGACATGCAAATGAAAGTAATAACCCTACAAGATCACTTGTTAGTTGATGTTAGGAAACTAGAAAATCTAAAAATACAAGAAAGAACAAGAAAAATTGGCTAAAAATTTAGACTATGATGGAAATTAAATATGGAAGACACTGAATCAGCTTGTCATAAAATCATATGATATACCATAAAGAAGCCAGTCGATATTTTAGGCCCAAACGATAGACTACAAAGAAGCATAACAATATTTCTTTAGGAAAGAGGCGATATTTCTTAGAGAAGAAGAATGAAATTGTAGAGAATGAGAAATGTCACTTGGTAGTAGATTGGAATGTCACCTAGGTATGATGTGAAGTGTCGTACAATTATCTGTCCTGGAAAAACAAAGTGAGGAACCTGGGACACCAAAAAGGCAAAAAATGCAAGAAATAGAGTTAAAAATGAATGTCTAGCCCCATAGTGGGCCCAAAAAATGTGTGATCAAAGGTGTGACACACTTCTATGAGCCATTACACTTGAGAGAATCCATGGAAGAGTAAATCTCAAGAAGCATCTCATAGCTTCCTAGTTGAAGCGAGTTTAATCCTACTCGTGGTGCTCATCAAATTGGCATAGAAGATTAGTGACTTGACTACTCCAAAATGGAAGATTCAATGAAAATCTAAAGATGAAGCTAGAATTATAGATTTAAGGTAGAATGATAGATTAAGCTAAGAATCTATGCAAGAAACTAGTATTCTAGAATGAAGATGAAAGAGCTATACTATTGAAGCAATGCAAGAAAGGAAACTAGATTAACAATGCAAGACTAAGCTAGAAATGAAGCTAAGCTATGAACAACTAAGAATTCAAATAACAAGATTAAATTAAGATTCATAATATGCAAGAATGAATCCTTGAGCCAAGGAAGAGCTTCTTTTTAAAGGAGTTGCCTCAAGAATGAAGGGTGGATATTAAGAGGCAAAAGAATGAGTGATTGAGATGAAGAGGCAAAAAGAGATGCAAGGATAGCTAGAGATGAGTGGTAAGGATTAAGAGGCAACAGATAAATGTTAGGTAGAATAAGACAAAATAGAAAATTTAAAAGAACAAATCCCTTTTAATTGCTAATTAATCAATATTAAGTGATTGTACACATGTGAATGTGTTATTTTAAAAAAAGTGTAGAAACTTTAATATTAAAAGCAATATTATAGCAATTAAATAAATATGAAAGCTCTAGAAATTAGACCATAGTACATAAGCTTGATATAAGATTTTTGATTTAATTATGAAAAGGGGATTTTAAGGGTTACTTTGCACAATTATGTCTAGTAAATATGCCTTTGAGATTTATGATTTAATTTAGCTAATCTGATCGAAAGGGGGGGCTCAAGTTCTACTAGACCAATTTTAGGTGATTACAGTGTCTTGATGCCCTTATGGCATAATGTACATGGAAGACTAGAATTTAGTGATTTAAGAAGATCAAAAAGTTCATTCTTGTTGGAGTTTTCACTCATCTTAGGGTTTTGTAGGGTAATTTTATCTTATTGCCTCACTCTCTAGTCTTATTTTTGTATTGTATTTAATTTTAGCATGCTTGTAGGATTTAAATTTTACAATTCCAAATGCTACACACTATATGTCATTTGCATGTGAAAATTGCCAAAGTTCTTTCTTTCTTCGGATATAAACTTTCTACATTTCATTTTTGTCTACCTCTATTTTCTTTCAAGCTTCTTAGGAGAATTGGCTGATATTTTGCAATTCTTAACTTTTATTCCAATGTCAATGTCATAATTTTTCATTTATTTAATTAGAATAATAATATATTAAAATGGTATATGGATTTTCAACAATTTATAATGTTGTATAATGTTTGGTGAAATATGAATATCATTGAATTTCTACTTTGGTTTCCATTATGTTATATTTTTGTAATTTTCAAATATCAGTTACATATATTTTATTTCACAATAAAAAATTAAAAGAGTTCCATAGTAAAAAATGTTTTAAGAACATGTGACTGCAGCTTACATGTCCTTCCTCTAAGGACCGCCATATCTAATCCTCCCTCCATACCATATGAATACATGGTTTTCCATCTAGATGTTGACAATTATGCTCATCATACTAGATCTGGTATCACTAGGGTAAGAGGCTTCTTACATTAGCAACAAAATTGTGTGTAAATATTTATACTTTTTGAAAAAGATGGCATCTAGTCTCATATTTCCTAAGTTGGTAATTCTATTTTGTATGTCTACATATACATTTAAAAAGAGAGAAAAAATGAAATGAATAAGCTAGTGAAATAAAATAAAAGTTATAGAAGTTCAAGAAACAAGACCAAAAAGGAAAAGGCAAAATAGACGTTCAACAAGAAGAAAGATTATAGAATTTTGAAGCTGAACCGAATCATCAAAGGTTATAGAATTTTGACGTTAAACCGAAAATAATAGAAAGGAGAATTTTGAAGTTGAATGTTTATCCAAATCGAACCTTTGATGATTCTGTTAATATAAAATATTAAAGGGAGAAGGGCTAGGTTCCATTTGGCCACTATCCTCAGCAAAAACTTGGACAAACAGTTGACCGCAATAAAAAATAATCCTCATTTATATATGACCTCATCCATTGTATACCTACTAGCCGCTAGAGTAGTCTATCCAGGCTTAGAAAAACTAGGAGCGATGGATCAACCTAACTTATCAATAGAAACAAACAATTTAAAATATAACCCTGACTTAATAGACTTGGTGGTGGGGGAACCTACCACCTTAGATTTCTTTCCTTTAGCTTTAAGATTCTTTTGCTCTTTTTCTAATTTAGACCCTTCACTTTCTTCTTATGCAACTTTCTCAAATATTTTTTCTTTTTGTTTCTTTCTTTTTCCTATTTCGTTCTTTGTGCTATGTGTCTCCTTGGTTGGTAAAGACTAAGACTTAACACACTTTTTAAGTTCTTTTGAAGGTGGAGAGGATTTCTCCTTCTTCACGACAGTAGCACTTCTTGTTTGCCGACCGGTTGAGGCACTACCAGTTGCACTAAGAGTTTCAACATATTCATCTTCTATTGTACCCGATATGCTAGATTTCTCAACAACAAATTTGGCTCTAGCCTTCTCAATTTGTTCTTTTGTAAAGAATTTTTGAATCATAAACTATTCAACTTCCTTTCTCACTTTCTTCTCAATAAATAGTTTCATCAAGTCATTGTGCACTTGGAGTGATTTCTCTTGAAATATCTCAAACCTTGGAGTCTTGGTATCTACCAGTTGAGCTAATAGATTCTCAACATACATAACTAGAATATATCCATCCATCTCATAACCCATAGGCATCACCAATGAGGTCCTTGGTGCAACTACTTCCATAAGACAAGTGTCAGTATCAACCATAAAACAAATAATATCCTTGTATTTTTCAAAAATCTCAGAAGGTATTGTTTCTTTTTCATGCATCTTCTTCTAAAATTCCTTGAAATGTCCACAAAACTTTCAAGTGAAGTCACTACCTAAGATTCTGATGTTGTTATTTATCTAAATACAAGTTGGAGTGCCTAAAGTCCATGTAATATCACCAATACAAGGGAACATATTTTGGAAATAGAAAAATAAACACATAATCACCTGACCATACTTGAATTTATGTCTCTTATCCTTTTTTATCTTCTCAAGTTTCAACATTAGCTGCTCTCGCATCACTTCAACTAGATTATAGTCAATGTTTTCCTTAATCATCTTGTTTGTTGTATGAATAGGACCACCGAGTATGCTATTCAACTGACTAGAATGGTAGACCTTATAACCTATGACCATAGATGCATATTTCACCTCTTCATCTCTAATGCCATTCACAATGATCACATGACCATCCCACTTAGATTTGGTCAAGCTGATTACTTCTTCTTTGGTTATAGTGCAAAGAACATATACTTCACCAGTTGAACATAGACCGGTTACAACATGAATTTCTTCTTTTGTGACTTTATGTGGTCGGTCTAGCCACATGAACTAGTCATGTATTCTTTTTAAAACATATTTGATCTTATCCTCTTCAAATTCATCAAGATAGTTGACCGCATGATGAAAACCTTTATCTACTATGCATTTATGTTCATCTATCAATACCAAGTTATCATCACATAATTTCTTGTATTGTTCATAGATTACCCCTAATCCTAGATCTTCTAATTTGTAGTGAATGTATTCTCTAACATCCTCAATGTAGAGAACACCATAGGGCATGCTAGTTAGGACACCCGTTGGGTCATTTTTCATCGATTTGAATGGATGTCTTTTAAACTATGGTCTAGGTCTTTTAGTTATGTCTATAAACTTAGGAGTAGCCATCTCAAATTCCTATCACAAACTAATATATCAAAAAAATACCACAAATAGTTTGCAACTAGGGTTCTTGTAAAAAACACAACAACAACCGATCGATTCCTCTTTCAGATCATCACAAACAATTTCTTCTTATCGCTTGGATATTTGAAAATAGCTCAAACAAAGCTTCTTTTGTTCCACAACAACTTTCAAAATGTGCAAGGTGAAAATGAAATTCAAAGTATTCTTTTTATCTACATTTGAATGAGTAATAAATGCACATACTGATAAAACACTCATTTTCACCGATTGACCCAAAAGCTCATTACTGATGATCAAAACACCATGTAATCTATCAAAACTTCACAATATATCCAAAAGAATTTATTGCATCTTAAAATGCTGATAGATCTTACCACACACCTATAGGGGGTTTGAAGATGGATTCAACAATAATTGCTCCCCCTAAGCCACATGAAGTCTTAGTTTGATGAAGAGTTCTCCACACTTGATGGAGATGTGGATTCCTCTGATGACTTATTGTCTTCCTTCTTCTTCCTATTCTTGTTCATCTCTTTCCTAGTCTCTTCTACATTCACAATTTTCTTTCCTTTTCGATTGCTTAACTAGTTTACCGATTGGTTTCTTAACCTACAGTTCCTTCCCATATGTCCAATCTTATGATAATGAAAACATGCCATACCAGTTGATCTTCATAGTCCATCATTACCTCTTACAGTCCTCATTATGAAATACACATCCATGTTTCCATAATTACCACAAATTGAGTGTGTGACATCGAAGTACATCTCCCTTTGGTAAGGTCTTTCTTGGTTCATAGGTAACCTCTGATTGTTCACTCTTGACCTGCACTCATCATCTTTGTGACCATATTTTTTGTAGATGTAACAATAACTATAAAATCTACTAGATCTAGATCTACAACCATGAGCAATATGACAATACTTATTGTAGTTATAGTTATATCCATCAAAAGTGTTTGCTCTATTTGCAGTATGACCTACCTTATGACAATTGAAACATACAGGCTTGTAAGTTTTCTTTCTAAAACTTCTTTGTGTTACATTTGGTGGAGACTTTCTTTCTTGCTTGATCTCTTTTATTCCAGATGATTCACCAACTTCAAAAATAGTAAAACTGGTATATCCTAGGCCTGTGGTCTCTTTTCTTCTTCTTTGATTTCTGAGTTTCTCATCAAGTTTTGCATTACTTTTATTGAGTTTCTTTAGTAGATCATTTGCATTCTTTAGATATCCTTTCAATTTCTCATTCTCATTTCTTAGATTCTCATTCTCCATTAGGGATTTTCCATTCTCTTCATTTGTATAATGTAGATATTCATGCAATGTGCCAACTTCTTGTCTTGTCTTGAAGAGTTCATCCTCTACAACATTAAGTGCTTCATCCTTGACTTTTAGGGAATCTTCGGCAATTTTCCTTGCAAACTCTCTAGATCTCCTTGCTTCCAACTCTTCACACATTCTGATTTATCGAGCTTCAATCTCTCCCTTAAAAATTTTGTTGTCTCTGTCCATTTTTTCATTCTCCATAGCCATGGCTTCTAGGGCTGCTTCATATTCCTCAAATACAATATTTTTAGACAATTTCTCAATGTAGTCTTGAATCTCATTAATTTGTTCAACAAGCTCTTGTCACTTGGCCAAATATTTCTTCAACTAATCTTTCAATTCTTTGAAAACCCTTTCAACTTCATTAAGTTGTCTCTTGTATCTTAAACCCTCCATATTTTCCTTAAGGATCCTTCTCGAGTTGTTAGCCCTTTCAAGGGAACCAAGGCTTTGGTACCAATTGTTAGTATTATAAGGCACTGAGAGGGGGGCTGAATCGGTGCATCCACAAATCTAAAACTTTTAACAATAATCTTCCATAGTAACCAACATGCAAAGGATAATATAACATAGAAGCATAAAAAGTAAACCATTCACACACATTGAACACAAGACACAATATTTTCCCCATGGAAACCCTTGTTAGAGGTAGAAATCCATGTGTGGGGATGATGCCCACTAACTTCACTAGTGTAGCATTGAAATCTTCCTTGTTAGGATAAATTACAAATCCTTCTGAGGTTATACCTAGTTAAGAGTACATAGCCTTGTTAGAAGCTACAATATTCCTATTAGAGACTACCTAGTCAAGGGATTTCAAAACTCTAGTTAAAGAGATACCTAGTTAGAGGATTTTGATCTTCAGACCTATTAAGATCTTTCTCACCATGTTAGAAGTGACTCTTCTAAGGGATTTAGATCATAGACCTATTAGAGTTTTCGTTGAGTATAAGACCACAAATGTATGATACGAGATTAGCACTAAACTGCTATACATATCCAATTATCTTCTCATTTTCACTGCTTTGAACACTTTACTACCTATGTACTATCTTCAACAATTATTTTCAAGCACCACATACCATCACAACAACATATTCAATTATTTTCATAACCACTTATATATGTGTTTCAAGTCAATGTGATGCAGGAGCATCCTGGGTGTAAGAGCAATCTTGCATCACCCAAAAATATTTATGTTTTTATATTCAATAAGGGTTATTTTGTGCAGAGCTAATATTTATGGAAAGTTACTATTTTTGGTAATTTTTGTATGTGCTCAGAATGATCTGATTTCTTTCTTGGAGGTTCATTTTGGTCATATAAGTCTGCCAATAAAGTTTCATTGCCAGATCAAGTGTATATTGGAAGATATTGAAGATTTTCGGTATTGGCAGCAGGGTACAGAAACTTTGAACTCAATTTTGAACGCTTTAGAGGCCCCAGATGAGGTCAAAAATTTGGGTGACAAGCGCTTGCGCCGGTCAAGCCTGTAGAGCGCTTCGTGGCGTTTTCGAAATGGGGTTATAATAGCCGATCGGGTCAACTGGTGATGACTTATGGTCTTCGGAAGTTGGGCCACCTGAAATGGCGAAAAATAATTTTCTTCAAAATTTCTGTTCGGGTTTCAAAGGTTATCTTGAGCCGACTATGATGTAATGAAATGTAAAATAAAATAATTCTAAGTTTGGTCGGCCTTATTGGCTAAAATTCTGGAACCTTCCCAGGCGGTGAAAAATTGCCTATATAAGGAAGGCTGTATTATTGTCTTAGGCAGTTCAGAATAGTTCTGGGTAGTAGATCTGGGTAATAGCTCGAGGCTTTGTCCTACAGAATATTGTAAGGGAATGCCCATGTGGCTTTGCATATTGTAATTCTGAAAGTTTGTAATTCCACATTTGTGGAGATAATAAGAAGCCAATTTTCTGTTCTTGCATATTGTTGTTGTTTCTCTATTTCTGTTATGTGTTTGTGGTATTAAGGGGAGCACCCTTCATCAAGTGGTATCAGAGCAGGTTTTCTTGAGTGTGTAAACAGATCGCCGACTATGAGGCATTTTGCACCAGGACCGTGGTTAGGGTTTCAGCGCGCATCGCGAAAATGCCTCCACGAAGAGAACGTGGCGGAAGACCTGGTGCTGTGACACCTGAGGTTAGAGAGCTGCAGAGACAAGTACGAGCATTGCAAGAAGAGATTCGCAGAGGAATAAATCTTAATGTCAGAGACGAAAGCGAGGATGAAGCCGAAGAAGAATATCAAGAAGAGAAGTTGAAATTGTGAACCAGGAGGAAGAAAGACTTTTTCGGGCGATTTCCAAGATTGGGAAAAGACCTAAGATTGAGGTTCCTACATTTTCTGGAAATCTTAACCCAGAGGAATTGATCGACTGGATCAATGAATGTGAAGAATATTTTGAGTATGAAGATGTTGAGGATCCTGATAGGGTCAAATTTGCGAAGGCCAGACTGAAAGGTCATGCGAAGATATGGTGGCAAGAGATTCAGTTGGAGCGAAATAGAAGGGGAAAGGAGAAAATCACAAGATGGGATCAGATGGTGGATAAATTAAAGCGACAGTTCATTCCTGTTGATTACGAGCTTGACCTACTGAAGAAAATGCAAAGTTTGAAGCAAGCAGGAAGATCTGTTCAGGAGTATACAAAGGAGTTCTATCGACTTCTCATCAGAACAGGCCATGCAGAAGCTGATAAAGAGAAAGTTGCCCGATACCTTAATGGGTTAAGGCCAAGCATTCAGGAGGAGTTGAATCTGGTTCGAATGAACAGTATTGAGGAGGCATACCAATTTGCCCTAAAAGTAGAGGAAAAGCTGAACAAGAAGTTCGAGAGCAGACAAAACGGAAGAGGTCGCGGTGGACGATCTGGTGGATGGTCATATGGTGGCCGAAATGAAGATTCAAAAAAGAAGGATGAGGCCAGTAGTAGTCAAAATCAGCGAGGAAATAATTCCAATCGCTTCCAGGATTAGAATAATAGAGATCAGAGAGGAAGAGGAAGAGGACAAGGATCTGGAAGAGGTGGCTTCCGTGGAACATGTTTTCACTGTGGAGAAGAAGGTCATAGGGCATTTGAATGTCCTCAGCGCCAAGGCAGAACGGACAGGAGAAATGAAGGCCAGGCCAGAGTTGCACATGTAAATGAAGATGCCAGATCATCAAATTCTGAAGATGTTGAAAGAGGAGAAACGTTGATTAACAGGAGAGTCCTGTTGAGTGGTGAGAATGAACCTAAGCAAAGGAGGAGCCTTTTTCGCACCAGGTGCAAGTGTGAAGGTAAATGTTGTGATGTGATTATTGATAGTGAAAGCACTGACAATTTGGTGTCAGAAGAGATGGTGACAAAGTCGAAGCTCAAGAGGCACAAACACCCACATCCATATCGGATTGCCTGGGTACAGGATGACCACAAGGTCATGGTCAATGAACAATGCCTAGTGAAGTTCAAGATCGGCGGGTACCAAGATGAGGTACTATGTGATATCATCTCTATGGATGCATGTCATATGTTATTGGGTAGACCGTGGCAGTTTGACAGATGTGCTGTACACGATGGTCGTGCGAATACCTATTCCCTGACAAAGGATGGAGTGCGACATAAGCTAAAGCCATTGAAGGAGACCGAAGAAAAGGTATGTGGTAATGCAAGAATAACATTTGTTGATGGAAGGAAATTCCTAGATGGTATGAGGCATGAGCATGTATGTTTTGCTTTAATTCCAAAAGCTGGTAAAGAGGAAGTAGAAGATGTTCCTATAGAAGTTGCAGATTTGTTGAATGAGTTTTAGGATATTGTATCCGATAACATGCCTGATGGATTACCACCAGTCAGGAAGATCAGTCATCAGATGGACTTGATCCCAGGAGTGAGTTTACCGAATAAGGCAGCGCACAGAATGACACCTGCAGAAAGTGAGGAGTTGAACAGACAAGTACATGAGTTGTTACAGAAAGGATTGATTCGAGAGAGTCTGAGTCCCTGTGCTGTACCTGCGGTATTAGCACCAAAGAAGAATAGAGAGTGGAGGATGTGTACAGATTCCAGAGCAATAAAAAAGATCACAATCAAGTACAGGTTTCCATTGCCACGAATGGATGATATTATGGACTGTTTGAGTGGAGCTGTGTATTTCTCAAAGATAGATCTGAAAAGTGGATATCATCAGATTCGGATCAGAGAAGGAGATGAATGGAAGACTACCTTCAAGACAAAGGAAGGACTGTATGAGTGGTTAGTCATGCCTTTTGGGCTAACCAATGCACCGAGCACTTTCATGCGGCTCATGAACGAGGTTCTGAAAGAATTTCTGGGTAAGTTTGTCATTGTTTACCTAGATGATATTTTGATCTTTAGTAAGACATTGGAGGAGCATATGATGCATATTCGTATGGTATTTGAGAAGCTGAGAGAAGAGAAATTGTTGATTAATTTGAAGAAGTGCAGTTTTGTGAAGAAAGAGTTAGTGTATTTGGGATTTGTAGTTTCAGCAGAAGGTCTAAAAATGGACCCAGAGAAGGTACAGGCTATCGTTAAATGGCCTACTCCAAGGAGTGCTACTGAGGTAAGATCTTTTCATGGTTTGGCTAGCTTTTACAGAAAGTTTATCCGAAATTTTAGCAGTATTTATGGACCCTTGACTGAAACAATGAGAGGGGATAGAAAAGAGTTTAAGTGGACTAATGGGGCAGAAAAGAGTTTTCAATTATTGAAACAAAAAGTTACAGAACAACCTATTTTAGCACTTCCATATTTTAATAAGGTGTTTCAAGTAGATTGTGATGCTAGTGGTACTGCAATAGGAGTTGTTATGAGCCAAGAAGGTAAACCTGTTGCGTATTTCAGTGAGAAGTTAAATGATGCCAAGAGGAAGTATTCTGTTTATGATCAGGAATTTTATGCTATAGTTCAAGCATTAAAGAAGTCGAGACATTATCTACTTCCTAAGGAGTTTTTTTTGTATACTGATCATCAAGCTTTTGCAATATTTGAATAGTCAAGGAAAGTTGAATCAGAGGCATTTGAAATGGGTTGAGTTTTTGCAGAGTTATACATTTGTTTTGAAACATAGGAGTGGAAAGTCTAATAGGGTTGCGGATGCTCTTAGCAGAAGGCAACTATTGCTGACAGAAATGCAGATTGAAGTGGTTGGGTTCAAGGAACTCAAGAATTTGTATCCAGAGGATCCTGATTTTGGTGAAGCTTGGAAAGCTTGTACAGAACCTGTTACTCTAGACAGGATGAAATGGTTGGATTTCATCATCCAGGATGATATGCTATTCAGAGGGAGTTAGTTGTGCATTCCACGAAGTTCTATGAGGGAGAATCTCATCAAGGAGAAGCATAGTGGAGGATTGGCCGGACATTTTGGTCGTGATAAAACCGTTGGTTTGGTTAGTGAGAATTATTATTAGCCGCAGTTGCAGCAAGATGTGAAGAAGTTTGTACAGAGTTGCAGAGTATGTCAGATGGTGAAAGGAGTGAAGTAGAATAAAGGATTGTATCAGCCATTACCTGTACCAGAGAAGCCTTGGGAGGATATCAGCATGGACTTTGTTCTTGGTTTACTGAGGACTCAGCGGGGGCATGACTCAATTTTTGTGGTGGTTGACAGATTTTCAAAGATGGCACATTTCATTCCCTGCAAGAACACTAATGATGCTGTTCATGTAGCAGAATTGTTTTTCAGAGAAGTAGTGAGACTTCATGGTTTGCGAAAGACCATAGTTTCAGATCGGGACACTAAGTTTGTTGGATATTTCTGGCGTACATTGTGGAAGAAGTTGAAGACAGATTTGAAGTTTAGTTCATCACATCATCCACAGACTGATGGACAGACAGAGGTGGTGAATAGGAGTTTGGGAAATTTGCTGAGATGTTTGGTTGGAGATAAGCCAACGAGATGGAATTTGATTTTACCACAGGCAGAATTTGCATACAATAATTCTGTCAACAGGAGCACTGGTAAATCACCATTCCAGATTGTATATGGAAGTAGTCCAAGAAATGCATCTGAATTGAGGAAGATAGATAAAGGAGAAATAAGTAGTGCTGAAGCTAAGGATTTTACAGAACACTTGAAGAACATCCATGGGGAGGTGAGGAAGCATATTACCAAGATGAAAGCACAGTATAAGGCTAAGGCAGATGAGAAAAGGAGGTATAAGGAATTTCAGATCGGTGATGAAGTCATGGTTCATTTGCGGAAGGAGCGGTTTCCAGTTGGTACATATAACAAGCTGAAAATGAAGAAGTTTGGACCATGCAGGATATTGAAGAAACATGATTCAGGAAACGCATATGAGGTAGAATTGCCTACTGAGCTAAATATTTCACCAGTGTTTAACATTTCAGATCTGACAGAGTATCATGAAGGAGGTGTTGAAGATGAGATCACAGCAGCACAGTGGAGTATTCCAGCAACTAGTTTAGACACTAAGGAGATTGAAGATATACTGGATAGTCGTGTTGGCAGAAGCACAAGGAACAGGACATATGAAGAATATCTGGTCAAGTGGAAAGGATGACCTGTTGAAGATTCATCATGGCTAACAAAGGAGGAGGTTAACCATCTTGGTTTTCCTCTACACACCTGAGTCGTGACAGGGTCACTTCTCAAATTACCCCGGGTGTCTGATGCAGGAGCATCCTAGGTGTAAGAGCAATCTTGCATCACCCAAAAATATTTATATTTTTATATTCAATAAGGGTTATTTTGTCCAGAGCTAATATTTATGGAAAGTTACTATTTTTGGTAATTTTCGTATGTGCTCAGAATGATCTGATTTCTTTCTTGGAGGTTCATTTTGGTCATATAAGTCTGCCAGTAAAGTTTCATTGCCAAATCAAGTGTATATTGGAAGATATTGAAGATTTTCGGTATTGGCAGCAGGGTACAGAAACTTTGAACTCAGTTTTGAAGGCTTTAGAGGCCCCGGATGAGGTCAAAAATTTGGGTGACAAGCGCTTGCACCGGTCAAGCCTGTAGAGCGCTTCGTGGCATTTTCGAAATGGGGTTATAATAGCCGATCGGGTCAATTGGTGATGACTTATGGTCTTCGGAAGTTGGGCCACCTGAAATGGCGAAAAATAATTTTCTTCAAAATTTCTGTTCGGGTTTCAAAGGTTATCTTGAGCCGACTATGATGTAATGAAATGTAAAATAAAATAATTCTAAGTTTGGTCGGCCTTATTGGCTAAAATTCTGGAACCTTCCCAGGCGGTGAAAAATTGCCTATATAAGGAAGGCTGTATTATTGTCTTAGGCAGTTCAGAATAGTTCTGGGTAGTAGATCTGGGTAATAGCTCGAGGCTTTGTCCTACAGAATA
Source organism: Chamaecyparis obtusa (assembly GCA_027943335.1). Lineage (NCBI taxonomy): Eukaryota > Viridiplantae > Streptophyta > Pinopsida > Cupressales > Cupressaceae > Chamaecyparis > Chamaecyparis obtusa. Next base: position 2,232,621 of record BSBK01004655.1, read on the forward strand.
TTGTAAGGGAATGCCCATGTGGCTTTGCATATTGTAATTCTGAAAGTTTGTAATTCCACATTTGTGGAGATAATAAGAAGCCAATTTTCTGTTCTTGCATATTGTTGTTGTTTCTCTATTTCTGTTATGTGTTTGTGGTATTAAGGGGAGCACCCTTCATCACAATGAGAGAAACCTACAACATTTTACAAGTCAACACTAGAATCTGACTAAAACATATGAGCAAGCATGCCAAAATCAAAATTAGACATCCTTGATGTCGGCCCAAAACATCTAATCTCAACATGTTGCCCCATCACTTACATTTGACTGAAACACCGATCTAACTTATTGTACCCACTGGTACTCTATTCTTACTACTAGTTCCACTTCAATCCTCAATAACTTACTGAATTCTTCAAACTAACTGATGTGATCATAGATGTAATCAAATATACCTTTGTAGATAATGTATGTATGATAACACACCTTAACTCAATCTCCAAATTCAGATCAGATCGTCTGGACCTTGCATATTGCCTTCTTACTGATTGACTAAACACTTGTCATCAACAGAACATGTTGCTACCAATGACAACACCACAAAAACAAATCATGTGACCAAAAAACATATCACCTACATCAAATACCAATACATAGTTGGCTTCATCTCTTTCCCATGACATGATTGTGCTCCAAATTTTAATCACCCAAAAATGGTCTAGGAAACCTTGATCCTCACTCTAACATTAAAATTTAAAATACTAGACTTTATCTTATGCTTAATCAATCTTGTGCATGATTTAACCTCTTCTCTCTTGATCAAATCATCATTTTTATCATTTATTCAATGATATTCTAAAGTTTGACCACTTTATCCTAAGCTTTATTTGATTAAAATAATATGGCCCTTTTTAATTAAATAAAATCCACTTTATCCTACGTGCACATGAAAAAAAAATTCTTAATTTAAAAAGAAAAGAAAAAGACTTGTTTCTACACATTGATTGCACATTCTTCTAAGTGAGTGGAATCTCCTTTTGCATCTTAATCTCTTCCACACATCTTTTTGCATCTTAACCATGTCCATTGATTTTACCTCTTGAGAATCTTGTGCACTAAAGTCAAAATAGAGATTATTCTCCACCCTTGGATTTCGCCTCTTAATCTCTCACCATCCATTGCTCTTTAAAAGGAGAAGTTCTCTTCTCACTTTTAATTATTAGATCATTCATGCTAATGTTATGCTATCATTTTGTTTACTTGCATTCTTAGAGCATTCTGGCTTACTTACATTCTTATCTTATCATTTCCTTATTTTATTTAGCTTAAATCAAATAGCTTAACTATGAGGCATTGTAATTTTGTTTGATTAGTTTTCTTTCTTGTTCTTGCATTTAAATTCTAGCTTAGTTCTTGCATCTCATTCAATAGTACTTCTCATCTTGCATCTTCATTTTGAATCTTCCATTCTATGGTGCACCTTGCAAGGATTTTTTAGTGAGGTTCATTTGAGATTCATTATGCATAATACTTAGATTCTTGCATGTCATAGATAAGAATCTATAAGCTGATTCTTGAGACTTCATCTTCATGGACTCTCTCAAGTACAATGGTTTATAGAAGTGTGTCACATTTTGATCACACATCTTTGGCACCCACTATGGGGCTAGACATTTATTTTTAGCTCCATTTCTTGCATTTTTAATTTTTTGTTGTCATGGGTTCGTCACTTTTTTTTGCAGGCTAGAAAATTATATGACATTCCAGAACATACCAGGATGATATTTCTTAACATTGTCAGGAGAAGTTTCTTAATTTATGGAATATCATTCTTCTTCTCTAAGAAATATCGTCTCCTTCCCATAGAAATATCATTTTTCCTCTCTGAGGTGTATCGTGCTATTTTGGAATATCGTCTTCTTCCCAAAAGTCTATTGTACGATTTTCTTAGCAAACTGTGAAGTGTCGCTCAGATTCAGTTGTTGTGACAGTCTGAGTTTTAGCCTAGTTTTCTTGCATTTTCAGATTTTCTAGTTTTCTAATAGAACTTAACAAGTGATATTTCAAGGCTATTGCTTTCATTTTGCATACTTTTTGTGCCCTAACTTGTGGTTTTGTAGGAAATGCTTGCCAAAGAAGTTGCATTTCTAGGACTACTAACTAGTGGTTTTGTAGGTTTCCTTGGAGATACAAATCAACTTTGTGCTTTCATACATCTGGTTTTCTAGGCACCTAGCTTTATTTAGGAGATTTATTTTATTGTGATTAGTTGAGTAGTAGGAGAGTATGCTCTTCACCTCCTAGAGGATGAATTAGAAATATTGATATACTTGATTGTTTGCTTGTGAAAGGAATCTTTGGTAAATGAATACGTGTTTGATGTACTTGGGAGACACTATGGAGTAGGAGAGTATGCTCTTTTCCTCATAGAAAATAAAAAATATAGACCTTCAGTAGCTATCCTTTTTCTTTCTTGCATTTACCTTTAGAGGACTTGCCAAGAGAACAATCTTTTGGGAACAAACCAAGTGGGAAACAAGAGAAATCAGCTAACTTCATCCCACTATAATCAAAAGCTTCATTCAATATAAAGAGACGGAAGACTTGGCTATTTTCTATTCCTAATTCTTCTTCATGTGTAGGGCCTAGTTGCCTCAATCTTTCTAAGCAAGACTACACTTGACTAGGCACTTTTAAGGCATTCTTAGTCTAAATCTTGTTTACAAGACTACAAGGGGAGTACATTCACTTTGTGTAGAGCCAAGAGGTTTAAATATTGCTTGTGAGACTATACATTTTGGGTGCTTGTAGGGCTATAAGCCTTAATTTCACTTGTAAAACTATAAGGGATAGTCATGAATGGAGATTTTTACTAAACACCTTAGGACTTAAAGGCTAACCTTTTGGTCATGTGACTTCCTTTGTGCAAGGATTGACCCAAGTGGATTTACTCAGATCACCCCAAGATACTCACCATGTGTACTCCCTTGGATGCAAATCCATGACAAAGCCAACATCACTTTGTGTGAGGCAAAGGAGTATCAAGTTGTGGGCAAAGGTTGGAACACTTCCCTTTTGACATTAGGTAGTTTTTCTTGATGTGCTTTAATGTGATAAGACCCATGAAGACTATTGTGAAAATACACTTCATACACTTGATACATTTCTATACCTCATTAGACTTCACAAATACTTGTGTCCCCAAAGTTGCTTTGTCCTTTGGTGGATTGTTTGAAGACCTTTGTTTGCTCACACTATTTATTTTCTTGGAAATATTTAGACCTAATTTAGGGACACTCATACTCCAAACTGATTGTCATACCTGATTGATCAATTATATGTGGCTTTGGTGGATGTCTATATCAAAAATTCTAAAAATTTTGAAAAATTTTTACCCCAATTTGGCAGGACCATAACTTTTGACTCGGTGCTCGAAATTACAAACCGTTTCCATCATTGGAAAGATAATCCAAATCTATGGTTTTTGTCTCAAAAATAGGGTGCCTTTGGTAGACCAAATTTTAAACATCGTCGATGGTTTCAACTCCCAAAAATGAGCATAGGACCTTCAAAAATGAAAATTACTAAAACACCAAAAAATACTGAAAAAAATATAAAAATTTTGCATTTTTTATTTTTCTCAAAAATGATCATACATGTTCATGGCTTTCTTCACACATCAAATTCAAAGTCCCAATAGATTCTCATATCTTGGTCTCTCATGTGTTCTCTTGTCTAAAACTGGTATCCTCAATAGATTGAGTCCTTGCTAGTGATTTGATCTCTCTTTGCTCTTGTTCTAAGATCTTGGAAGTGCTCTAGCCTTGTCTCAAATATCTTATCTAATATTACACTTTACTCCAATGTTGTCACAAGTGCCACTCAGGAATCATTCAGGTCTCATTCTTGGTACCTTATACTTAGTTCTCTTGGCTATATCAACTTGGTCACAAGTGCCACTCAGTAGACATTCAGGCCTCAATCTTAGTACCTTGCACCTCATTCCAGTCGTTCCAACCACTTTATCTATCTACTTATCTTTGAGACAAAAGATATCATTACCTTGATCCTCTTACACTAGCTTAGTAATCTTATTACTGTCAGTTTCTCAATCCCCTCTTTCATGGCTACAAACAAGTGGACTAGATCCTATGACTATAAAAATAAGAACGTGAAGATGCATAAATATCTTATTCACTTAAGAGTCTTCCCTATCTGCAAAAACATAAAAAAGAATCTAATCATACCTCCAAAAGAATCTTGTATACCTTTGGGATAATCTTATGAATCAGCATTGGAAAAACTCCTTGAAAACAATCTCGTCACATTACCTCTAGCTACTTCCAGTGGACTTTCATTCTTGAGTCTCTACTGTGTGTATCATCATAATGAACATAGGACTTCACATTGCATGGAGTTGAAACATAAAATCCAAGATCTCATTGATGATGGCATAATTGTTGTTGAAGATCGTAATGAATCATCTAATGAAGATACTACTCTCAAGCTTGATCAAAATCATGAACTCGTGTCTAGTAATGGTTCTTATGCTACATATACCTCTTCCACCATTCTTCCATCTCCTAAAAATAAAAAATCCTTCCAAAATCCATACATTGAACAAAGAAATTAATGCTTTTCACACTACCTATGTGTATTCTCAAGGGCTACCTCTAAAAGAGATCCAAGCTAATATACATCTTTCTACAAGTCTCTTCCATGATTCAAAGGTCATAGACCCCAAGATTTCTTGTGATTCAACACCTATCATACCCATCCCAAACATTCCTTCATCAACCCTTCAAGAACCCGTCACACATACACCAACTCCTATTTCATCCTTAGAAGTGGTTCCATGTCAAGAGGACTATCTGACGTGTGAAGAAATTAATATCAATAAAAATTAAGATCAAGATACCATCCATCCTTATCTAGTAGTTGACCAAAGTCCCATATCCCCAAAGCCTCATGATGATTCCTTCCAAGAAGATATCCCTCCACCTCCTCTAACTTCTCCATCTCCTAAGCAAGATCAAGATACTCTTCTCATCATCTCAAATGAGCTTATTGAAAATCGAGATAAAATTACTCTTCCTACATTATCTAAAGATCATTGGCAAGATCTAAGTATCCCAACAACTTCTTGTCATAATCCTTCACATCCATATAAAAAATCTACCATTCTCCCTACTCCATTGCATGATAAATATTTGGATGCTCCTATCAAACTTTCTCCTATTAAAGTTACTCATGAGCCTATTGATATAAGTAAAGAGAAAAGCATTGGCCATGTTGCTCACTCTACGGATGTTGATATCCCTATCCATTATCCATTTGCATCTTCCAAATCCATCCTTGGTCCTTATAACCCAAAATTGAAACCTTCAAACCTTCCATCCATATTTGGACCTTATATCCCTCCATCAACTATACCTCTTTCTCCTAGATTTTCACCCACTTTCCCCATCATACTTCAAGATCAACAAATATATGCATCCTTGAGAAATTTCCATCCATCCATCCACCTAAACCTGTCATTTAAGCCTCATTCATCCATAATTCCCAAGTCTTTTGGAAGCAATTTGGATGTGCAACATAAAAATAAAGAATACAAGAATCCACTTGCATATGAGGATCACCATGTCCTATCTAATTGACATGTGACTACAAAGAAAAAGGAAAAATTCAAGAGACCACAAAGGTCCTCAAAGAAAAGAAGAAAATCAAAGCAAATATGGGTTCCTAAATCCATCATGGAATAATTTTGATCAAAAGCAACTACAAGTATAGAAAAATCAAAAGCTATGTGGATTCCCAACTCTCTCTTAAAGGATTTGAATATAAAAGAAAAATCAAATTTGACATTCAAGCTTCCAAATAATTCCACTCCACATCCTTCTAAATGTCTTATATCCTCTCCTTCATCCATCTTGGGTCCTTGTGTCCCAAGATCCAGGTTCTCTCCTACATCAAAACCTCAAGCTAGCCAATTTATTCTTCACCTAGTTGTTCACTACCCCTCAAGGTGTGTGTCAATGTTGATCTTGTCATTATCTCCACATACTCCTACACAATCCTTATATATTTTTATTTAGCTACTTCTTATCCTCTCATTCATTATCCTTCCATTACCCTTATCATATCTTACGCATAAATCTTTAGCCATCATTTACCTTATCCTCCATACTTTTTCCTAGCATCACCTTATCAAAATATTTGAGCATACATCTCAGCGGCCTTGGCCTGTCATAGCATATCTGTCCAAAGGGGAATTATCCAGAAAGCATCACGCTTGAGTTCCTTCAAAATTAGAAAATACAAAAAAAAAAAAAAAAAAAAACGTGCCTTGGGGAAAACTTAGAAACAGGTTCCCTAGTAGAAAAAGTAAAGAGAAATAAATCTGTCCTATGGTGAAAACCATTCCTTGTGTAACCTTGGACAAGTACCATGATGAAAACCTAGAAACAAGCATCATGTGTAATTCTTCCCTCTTGTGCTCTACACTTGGGGCCAGATTCATCCACACTAGTTATTTCATGTGCACCCGTACTTCCTCTTTCACCTTTGATCTTGACAAGGTTGAACTATCCGTGAACATCATATATCTTTCCATCTATTATGCTTTACATTACCTTGCTTGCTTCTATCCATGCTAGCCTATCATGATCTTGCTTATCCAAAATTTTTCATCACCATTCCTACGTATTATTTCCCTAATCCAAAACCATTCACTCATAATCTCCATTACCCTCTATCCTGATCATGCTATCCTATCACTATCATATCCAAATTGACCCCTTGGTCTTGATCAAAATGAAGAAAAAAAAATGTAAAATCTATTAACAAGAGTCTCTTGACATGTCCACTCTTTTGGGCCACATTCTTTCATGACACCAAGTCATTATCCTATGTGTTATCTGATGCCACTTAAATGAGCCTACATTACTATATTCCCTTTCCCTAGCTTGGGTAATCTTGAGGAGATTGGCCTTGAGGGTTGCATTTACTTGCCTCCTCCATCATGATCTATTTTCTTCATCCACCAACTTGCTAATCCATCCATCATGTCCTATACCTTGTTCGACATTGGGGGACAACCAATGTGATCTTGCTTGAGAATTGGTAATATCTGAAAAAAAAAAATTTAAAAAGTGAAAAATGATCTTGAAAAAAATTCGAAAAAAAATTGATATATGTTTCTAAAAAATTATAAAAATTATAAAAATCTTAAAAATCATAAAATCTAAAAAATCATACAAAATTCTTATCTTGCTTTACAACTTGATCAATCTCTTGAGCTTAATTTGAGTTAGTTTATCCGTCCTTCCCGATGGGAAATTTATCACTAACACTACTTGGTGTTTCTTAACACCCCAATCCTGCAGTGTTTCGTAACACTACCAATTTGGACATCACTATGTTTCTCAACACATATCAGATCTTACAATATATTCTACACACACACACTCTGATGCAAGCACAAAGGTGTTCCTTAACACCCAATGCACCTTACATCTTGGAAAACTGAAAAGGATTGAGCTATGTTGAACTATTTTCTTGTGTGTTGTCTGTTATCATTGATTTTCATTTGGTATGTCTTCTAAGGTTGCTCGATGATGTCTACTTGACTAGAGATTCACGACTGGGTGCATAACATATTTTTCTTTGATTTCTGCATGTGGGTATCACTTTAATGATCCTAGATGTCTCTTGCTTTGATCCCTTGGACACTTAGGAGATTTAGAGTTATATCCTTGATTGTTACATTGTGTTTTCTCATGCAAGATCGCATTCATGGTTATCTTGACACTTATACTTTAATACTAGTATAATCATGCAACATTAACATGGAAACTATGTTAAGGTCATCTCAACACTTACGTCTCGATGCTTACATGTGTTTCCTACATTCTATATGATATAGATCATATTCATATCTTCATAGTTGTGCTTGCACTAGTGATGGTTGTATAATCTTGCGATGTCCCTTAAATAAGACTCGACGATAAAAACAAGGACCTATTAACCCTTTCAAATCGCACTTTGCATCTTCATAGTAGTTTGTGTTTCTTAGGTCCATTCTAGTTTGCATTCAAGTTTGAAAAAAGTCTCCAAAATGACTACAGATTCACGACTAGGGGCATAACATGGTTTTCTTTGATTTCTTCTTATGGGTATCACTTTAATGATCCTAGGTGTCTCTTGCTTTGATCCCTTTGACACTCGGGAGATTTAGAGTTATATCTTTGACTGTTACATTGTGTTTGTTCATGCAAGACTGTAATCGTGGTTATCTTGACACTTATGCTTCGATACTAGTATAATCTTGCAACATTAACTTGGAAACCATGTTCAGGTCATCTCGACACTTATGTCTCAATGCTTACATGTGTTTCCTACATTCTATCTGATATAGATCATATTTATATCTTCATATTTGTGCTTGCACTGATGATGGTTGTATGATCTTGTGATGTCCCTTAAATAAGGCTCGATGATAAAAATAAGGACCTATTAACCCTTGCAAATCGCACTTTGCATCTTCATAGTAGTTTGCATTTCTTAGGTGCATTCTAGTTAGCATTCTAGTTTGGAAAAAATCTCCATCATTTTGGATGGATAGTCAGTTGTGCTTGATCACTATATTATTCCTCCCTCTCGATCATGTCTTTATCACCTCTTCGATCTTTTTCTCTTTTTCTATTTCCTGTCATCATAAGGGGTTAATCATATCATCATATCTGACCTTTTGAGCCCCTTATATAACATTTTGACCTAAATTTTCAAAGTCTCAAATTTCCACAAAAATTGCACCTTTACCTAATTTCGGCATCTTGGATCCATTTTCAGGATCAAAATCAAAATTTGGCTTCCTCTTGATTGTCAAAATCATGATTTAAAATTATTTTCTTCTAGGTGTAGCTAACTACCCCTTTGAGGCTAATCTCTTCGATCTTTTGAGGCAATCATCACTTTCCTCTCCTGCATCATCATTTCATCATCCTTTCTTCTAGTTTTGACCTAATGCTACCGCTATATCTTCTTGGTCAACCTCATTCAAACTTGGGAAAATTTCCATCACTTGGTGGTCAAACTTGGTATTGTGTGCTTAATCGATCATCTTGAACCTTATCTTATCCCAATTTGATCAAATCCATCTCATTTTTGCATCTCCTCTACCTTATTTTGATTTTGATCCCGAGGGGGCAGGAATAATCTATCACATATCTTTCAAAGCTGAAAATTGATTATGTTATCTTATCTATCTCTGCTACAGCTCATTCAATCAAGTTAGGGATTAGGTGATTTTCTATGCTTCATTCGATCAAGTTCAGAGTCAGATATATCTTATCAACCTTTGCTAGTTCTCGTTTAAACAAAGTTTGGGATTAGTTGTCTCTCTGCACTCTATTTGATCAAGTTCAAAGTCAGATCTCTATCAGTTACCTTGGCATCATCATTCTTTGACTCAATGTGTTCCCATATCGCTCACACATTAGTCAAAGAGGGGAAAATGTAATCACCCAAAAATGGTCTAGTAAACTTGAGCCTTACTCTAACATTAAAATTTAAAATACTAGACTTTATCTTATGCTTAATCAATCTTGTGCATTGATTTAATCTCTTATCTCTTGATCAAATCATCATTTTTATCATTTATTCGATGATATCCTAAAGTTTGACCACTTTATCCTAAGATTTATTTGATTAAAAGAAAATGTCCCCTTTTAATTTAATAAAATCCACTTTATCTTATGTGTGCACATGAAAAAGGAATTTCCTAATTTAAAAATAAAAGAAAAAGATTATTTTTTCTACACATTGATTGCACATTCTTCTAGGTGTGTGGAATCTCCGTTTGCCTCTTAATCTCTTCCACACATCTTTCTGCCTCTTAACCATGTCCATTGATTTTGCCTCTTGAGAATCTTGTGCACTAAAGTCAAAATAGAGATTATTCTCCACCCTTGGATTTTGTCTCTTAATCTTTCACTGTGCATTGCTCTTCAAAAGGAGACTCTCTTCTAACTTTGCATCATTAGATCATTCATGCTAATGTTCTGCTATCATTGTGTTTACTTGTGTTCTTAGAGAATTCTCTTGTATTCTTAGATAATTCTATCTTACTTGCATTTTTAGCTTAGCATTTCCTTATTACATTTAGCTTAAATCACATAGCTTAACTAGGAGGCATTGTAATCTTGTTAGATTATCTTGTTTTCTTGTTCTTTCATTTTCACTCTAGCTTAGTTCTTGCATCTCATTCTATATTACTTCTCATCTTGCATCTTCATTTTGAATCTTCCATTCTATGGTGCACCTTGCAAGGGTTTTCTTATTGAGGTTCATTTGAGAGCCATTATGCATAATACTTAGATTCTTGCACGTCATATATAGGAATTTATAAGTTGCTTCTTGAGACTTCATATTCATGGATTCTCTCAAGTACAATGGTTTATAGAAGTGTGTCACATTTTGATCACACACAAATCTACACTGGCATCTCTTTTCCATCTACTATCTTTATCAAACTCATTATTTATCTAAAGTTATTAGCATTTTTGTAGAGAAACATGTGCATCAACATGGAATACTAGAAAAAATAAGCATTGTTCTCTTTTTCACCTTTTATACCTACCAACCCCTAATGAATCTTGTCCACCAAGTTTGGAGAAAAATCATATATTGCAGTGAAATTGGGATCCTGGATTTGAATAGCCATGTACATATAATCAAGTGGGATGACTGTGCTAGGGTGCTTTCCCAAAAACTAGCACAATGAATAAAGTGCAACCTAAAATAGGATCAAAAGCCTCAATAGGAAAAGGTTCTAGTGTTCTTGGACCAATGAAATATTTGGTTTTGTCTGCCTTGGCTAGATGAGCAGGAAGGAGGCTTTGTCTGACAAAATGCTTCGTATGTACATACCTTCCCCAAATCCCCTTTAAATACACATCTTCAAGAAATGTTGCAGGCTCATATAACTCAAATACCTCTTGAAATTGCTCTTTGTAAATTGTTAACAACACCTCTTCATTATTTCCCCTGACAATCCTAGTAACAGGGTCACACCTTCCTACAACCGCTTTCAAAAAATCAACATCCATATACACATTAGGCACCACCAATTTGCCCAAGTCATATTACCATGTGTTTGACATAGGTTTTGATAAATATCTTTGACCATACCATAACCTGAACATATCCAACCCCTTCATTTGTAAAATTGCATCTGCAATAAGTACTGCCTTATTAAACAACCCATCTCCAATAGTCTTTCCTCACACCAATTTTTGTCCTGTATGTCTCTCATTTGTCGAGGGTTTTAACTAGCCTAGGAAATCATTAAAAAAATTCCTCTCTTGGTACTCAATTTGGCCCGAGTGATGTCTTCATTGTGGCATTTTGGATAACTAGGGTTTCTTGTTTAACAATTAGCAAGAAAAAAGGAAAAACTAGGGTTTTTTCAAAATTGTAATTAATATGCAAATCCCAATAAAATTTCACTTAATCCAAACCCTATCTCGATTTTAAGATCTAGAAAAATCCCTTTCCCCACAATTTTAGAGAAATTTACCATAAAATCCACATAAAATAACTTAGAAAAGCAAGAACCCTACTTACAACTTTTCTCACTCAAGGAAACCCTAAATTTTCACTACAAAGCTTTGGTCAACCTTCTCTCAGTGCTGAAACACTTCAATCTCTTGATTGAATACAATGTGAATGAAAATGGAAATGAATTCACTTTTTATTTATCATTTGCAACAACCTACCAATGTCCTACCCACCATTAATTCATACCAGAAAAGAAACAACTCAAAAACCTTTTGAAACCAAATTTAAAATTAGAGCATCAATCTCCTCCAAAATGGTTGCATCCAACGATCCAAGTGAGTCAACCTGATATTGACCTCCACGATTGAAAATGGGCCCAAGAACTAACCAAAGAAAATTCTCCACATCACTTCTTTGAACACATCATCCCCCAAACCTACCTTTCTTCAACCGTAGACAACCAAAGACAGGTGGCAAGATCTTGTGATTCCGTGATCATGAAAGATCTGGAAACTTTGCTCACGGGATCACAAAATCCGTTGATTCTTTCCTTCATTTACCCATCGATCAAACCATAACCCTTGAACCTTTTGTTATACTTCAATCAACTTTTCATCAACTTTAAAAGATTGTTGTCCATTTTTCACACGTGCTAAAAGATAAGCACTTTAGTAGCTCAACTGTTAACCAAAGGGACCAGAAAATATAATAGGTATAATATAAGGTCCTTCGGCCAACTATTTCTTGACAGATGGAAGCCATTCACTATCATGTGGTCAACAAGGTCTATAGAGTGACATCATCATGGGATTGTGTGCCAATAAGAACATGACATGTAGCCTACTACTAGAAAAGATAAAGGGACTTTCCCTAGGTGAACACATGACCCTTAAACCTTAAGACTTAAGTTATAATAAACCCATGACACTAGCAACATAAAACATGGGAACATTAGGACTTAGGGGTAAAATAATAAAAGGGCTCGACAACTTAAGACTTAAAATGCTAGGCAAAACATAGAGTAGTCCCCTTTCATGGTATTAAAACCCTTCGTTAAGTGAGACAAAAAGGTAACGATGAATTAAAAGATCTTAGGGTTTATTAAAAAATATAACCTCAACAAATACAAAATCCTAAACCCTAAACCCACCATAGAGAGCAAAAATAGAGGGATAAAACCCTAATCACCATGGCGACTAAAAAGAAATTTCAAGACACTTTTCAGGCTTTACCACCATCAATGAAAAGGGGGTAGATTTTTAGAATGTGAAGTTGATGTTATTATTGTTGTTTTCATTAATGGTTGTCATTGATGTCAACATATTCAATGCATAGAAGAGGTTTAGATGTGGTTCAACTATTTTTGTGTATCAGTAGAAGTGAGCGCTAGATGATGTGCTTGAAATACTTACACTTATCCATGTCAGTACTAGTTCCATTTATCATGCAACATGGTGTGGATCATTTGTTTGGGTTTGGTCCTATCTTGGTTATGTTTGTTGTGCTTTGATCAATGCATTTGAATTGTAACATAGAGATCCTATCTATTGGTACCGAATATCTCAGAGATGTTGTAGTGTGTGGTTATGTGTGAGACATGTTGAATTGAGAAAGGTGGTCCATGTTTCATTCCTTATCACCATGGGAATGCTCCAGTGTGACCTATTTTAAATTGGATTAGGTTGACCTTGTTGTTGGCATGAGTTAGTATAAAAGAGAAATGAATTCATTTGTTGATGATAGCTTGAATACGAGTATATGAAAAGTGAATGTGAATCTGGCAAGGGAAGATCTGTGTGTTGATGTATATATGTATTGATTAAATCAGTAGTAGATTGTTATATCACTTTTGTATTGTAGAGTATGATGACAGTGACTTGAGTGGTGGATTCAACTTTCATTTCTTATATTTTGGCAGTGACCCTATTTGTACTAGTAGTGAGCCTATTTGTATCAGCAGTTAGCCTTTCTTATTTCTGGGTAGTTAGCCCAACTAGTAGTGAGCCAAACAATAGTGAGAAAACTGACAGTGAGCCCTTTGTAAAAATCACCTTAAGTGGTGTTCATTTCATGATAATTAGCTTCTCCTTAGTTTTTCCTAGTTCAAGTTTCCACATAAATTCTAGTGTTGATGGTTTTTGTGCTTTCATGTTTTCATCTATTATAAGTTTATGATTGTTTCAAGTATTTACTAGATTAACATAAGTGAAGGAAATTATTTTCTAATAACTAATTTACCCCCCTCTTAGTTATTTGGCATGTTCAACAAACTCTAGTAGAAATGAGAATCAAAGGGGAAATAATTCCTATTGTCCTTGTAATCACAATAATAGAGATCAAAGAGGAAGAGGAAGGGGATGAGGATCGAGAAGAGGAGGCTTTAGTGGAGCGTATTTCTAGTGTGGAGAAGGACATAGAGCTTATGAGTGTCCCCAACATCAAGGGGGGAAAATAGGAGACCAGATGACAATGCACGGGTTGCACATGTAGATGAAGATGTTGAGTCATCACATTTTGAAGATGTTGAAAGAGGATAGGTCCTTGTTACTGGAAGAGACTTGCTAAATGATGAGAATGAACTTGTACAAAGAAAGAATTTGTTTCACACAAAATGTAGATATAATGATAAAGTATGCAATTTCATTATTGATGGTGGTAGTATTAATAACCTTGTTTTAGGGGAAATGATTAGTAAATTGAAATAAGAGAGAAGGAAGCATCTAAATCCCTACCAGATTTCTTGGTTGCAAAAGGACCACAAGGCTTTGGTCAATGAACAATGTTTGGTAAAGTTAAAAATGAGAAACTACCATGATGAGGTATTATGTGACATTATACCTATGGATTTTTTCTTCTATTGTTAGGGAGACCATGGTAATTTGATCATCATGTAGTACATGATGGGTATGAAAATACCTATTTTTTGACAAAGGATGAAGTCTGGAACAAGTTGAAGCCATTGAAGGAAACTAAAGAAAATATATTTAGTACGGCAAGATAATGTTTAGTTGATGGAAGGAAGCTTCTAGAAGGCATGAAGCATGAGCATACGTGTTTTACTTTAATTCCAAAAGCTCATAAAGAGGAAGTGGAAGATGTACTTGTGGAAGTTGAAATTTTTTTTGGATGAGTTTCAGTCTATTGTATCTAGTAATATAATTGATGGATTGTCATCAATAAGAAATACTAGTAATCAAATGGACTTGATTCCTGGAGCCAGTTTCCTAAATAAGGCAATCCATAGAATGACTCCAATAGAGAGTGAAGACTTGAATAGACAAGTCCAAGAGTTGTTGTAGAAGGGGTTGATTCAAGAGAGTTTGATTCCTTGTGCAGTAACAATAGTACTAGCACCAAATGAAAATAGAGAATGGAGGATGTGTACAAATTCTTAGGCTATCAAAGAAATTACTATCAACTATAGGTTCCCTTTGCCAAGGATAGATGACATTATGGGTTGTTTGAGTAGAGCTTAGTACTTCACAAAGATAGATCTCAAAAGTGAATATCACCAAATTTGGATTAGAGAAGGAGATGAATAGAAAACCCCCTTCAAGACATAGAAGGGCTTGTATGAGTGGTTAGTCATTTCCCTTGAGCTAAACAATGAACCAAACACATTCATGCGGCTCATGAATGAGGTATTGAAAGAATTTTTGAGTAATTTTTTTATCGTTTACATGGATAATAATTTGATCTTCAATAAGCTATTGGAAGAGCATATATTGCATATTCGTATGGTCTTTGAGAAGTTAAGGGAAGAGAAGTTGTTGATGAATCTGAATAAGTACATGTTTGTGAAGGAGTTAGTGTACCTAGGATTTTTTGTCTCAATAGATGGTCTTAAAATAGACCCAAAGAAAATGAAGTCTATTCTTGAATGGCTTACTCCAAGGAGTAATACTGAGGTAAGATATTTTTATGGTTTGGCTAGCTTTTACAAAAAGTTTATCAAAAATTTCAGTAGTATCTGTGGACCCTTAACTGAAACAATGAGAGGGGATAGAAAAGAGTTTAAGTGGATTGTAGGAGTAGCAAAGAGTTTTGGTTTGTTGAAAATAAAAGTTATAGATCAACATGTTTTGGCACTTCCATATTTTAATAAGGTATTTCAACTAGATTGTGATGTTAATGGCAATTCCTTTGGAGTTGGCTTGAGTCGAGAAGGTAAACCCATTTCTTATTTTAGTGAGAAGTTGAATGATGCCCAAAGAAAATATTTTGTTTATGATCAAGAATTTTATGCTAGAGTTGAGGTGTAGAGAAAGTGGAGACATTATTTTTTGCCTAAAGACTTTACTTTGTTTATTGATCATCAAGCTTTATAGTATTTGAATAGCAAAGGAAAGTTGAATCAAAGGCATTTAAAATAGGCAGAGTTACACTTTTGTTTTGAAGCATGGGAGTGGAAAGTCTAATAGGGTTGCAGGTGCCTTGAGCAATAGGCATAATTTTTTGACAGAGATTCAAATCAAAGTTATTGGGTTCCACGAACTCAAGATTTTATATCATGAGGATCTTGATTTGTATGAGGCATGGAGAGTTGGAACAAACCTATTACTCTAGACAAGACTAGATCGTTGTATTTTATAATCCAAGATGATATATTATTCAAAGGTAGCCAATTGCGCATTCCAAAGAGTTCCATGAGGGAGAACCTAATCAAAGGGAAGAACAGTGGAGGATTGGCTAGACACTTTGGTCAAGATAAAACCATATCTTTGGTTAGTGAGTATTATTATTGGCCACAATTACATCAAGATGTGAATAAGTTTGTGCCAAGTTGTAGACTATGTCAGATGGAAAAAGGAACCAAGAAAAATACAGGGTTATATCAACCATTACCTGTACTAGAGAAGCCATGGAAGGACATTAGTATGGACTATATTCTTGGTTTATCAAGGACTCCAAGAGGACATGATTCCATTTTTGTGGTGGTAGACGGGTTCTTGAAGATGGCACATTTTATTCCTTGTAGAAAGTCTAATAATGTTGTTCATGTAGTAGAATTATTTTTCAAAGTAGTGAGACTACATGGTCTACTAAAGAGCATAGTTTCTGTAAAGAATAAAAATATAAAGATACAAAATGATGAAAGAATGTAAAAATATAATATAAGGAATGAATGTGAATGCAAAAATGTAAATGATATCCTTTACATATAGAAGAATTGGGGAAGGTAAGATTCTCTTTTTAATCCCAAATTCCCAAAGGAAAGATCCAAATTGATTAAACACAAGAAAATGGTCAATGCATAAATGAATCAATCGATTAGTAATAAGAAGAAAGAGGAAAACCTTACATTCATTTTTGGAAGAGAGTATTGAAATGAATTGAAGATAAATACTAACCTCAAAATATCACAGATCTGGAAATTGTTGTTTTCTAGTGTCTGTACTGAGTTTTTGGAAATTCTGTAACTGGATTTGGAACAAAAACACAGAGATGGAGAAAACCCAGAAATATTTTTCTTTTTTGAGCTAGGTCAACCTTGACCCCTTTATGTCAGCCTTGACCTGCACTACTCTGACGAAAATTATGTTTGTGGATCCCGAAAGTTTGCTGAAAAGGGTATCTGAATCTGTTATGTAATTCATTGTTTCGCATCTGCACCTGCAAGAAAAATGGTTTTGTTGTTTGGATGAGGGGTTTGCCTTGGTCAAACCTCATTTTTGGAATTAACCTTGAAATAGAATTGAAATTGCAGTAATAAACAAAGTAAATAGAACAATTCACCTTGCTTAAGTTGAAACCCTTGTGAAGGATTCGAATTCTTGAATCCACAAGTATGGATGCTCCAAATGGATGTAGAATTGTAGGATGTCTCAAATCAATTGCATTTAGATCTTCAACACCAATCTTGAATGGATCTTGGAATAGGAAGAAGCTTGAATGGATATGGATGGAGAAATCTTCAACAAGAGGGCTCCATAGAGCTTGAATCCTTCAATGGCTACCAATGGATCTCCTCGATGAGTTGAATCTTGAATGCTTGAATACTTAAGTGCTTGAATGATAAATTATGCATTTATGATCCTTTCTTTTCATTCCTTCTCTCTTTTTCTTGCTTTTTTTCTTGCTTGCCAAAATGAGAGGAAAAAGATTCCTTATATACTAGTCTAGGGCACAAACTTCTAGCGAGGTCAACATATGAGAAATAAATTCTCATTAGACTCATATCCCTAGGAGTGGACCTAAATTAAATGTCTTTTAAGAGTCATCATTTTGAAGCCTGAAATAGCCGACCCGGAAGCGGGAAAGAATTCTTTCCAAACCCTGACATTTGAAAATCTTCAAAATTTGAAATTTAGACCCTGGATAAGGGTCGAGGTCGACCTTGACCTAGAAGGTCGACCTTGAACCTGAGATGAAGAACCTCAAAATATCAGAGCAAGATACCAGAAATAGGTAGGAAAGAAGTGTAAAATAGGGCAGGACCGGGGAAAAAGCCAGATCTAAGTCAAGACCCATTCAAGGCATTTGGCACGACCCCAAACCACTTACTCGGAGGGATAAACCAGTCCTAAATGGAAGTGCTCCATTTTCTGATGATACATTTAGCCCCCACTTTAGCAAGAGTACGGACTCGATGCAAACTCTTGGTAAAGGAGATCACAAAGACAAAGAAAATCTTATTGAAATCAAAGGGACAAAGTGATCCTCAAGCCCCCAGGGACTCAAGTCTTTGTCAACCCCAAGATTACAATAAGAGAGACATCACTAGAAAAGAGAGAGAGAGAGAGAGAGAGAGAGAGAGAGAGAGAGAGAAGAGGGTGTGATTACCTTGCCCAATGAGAACTTATGTCCCATTGTGAATCACACAAGGAAACAACACAACTGGAAAGATGGAGTTAAACCGCCTAGTGAATGTGGCTACTCACTAGTCAACCCATCAAGGATTCACCCTCAGGAATATTCTATTCCAAAAGAGCAAAGCCAAAACAAGAGAGATCCAGTCTTAAGGACACCTTCCGACCTTAAGGGATCAAAACTTTGTAAATTGAAACTGGAGGGATCAAGAGATACTATAAGGTAAAAATCCATGCTTTAAGGATTAGTCTCTAATCCATAAAGGGAGAAAAGTTTTGAAAAATATTTTGAATGTGCGTGTCTGCAAAAAGTGAGTAGAGTGTATGCCCCCATGTTAAAGTCATTGCTAACACTTTAACAAGAGCAATGGCTTTAATGGAAACATAAATGACTCCACTGATTACGTTTTCACTATGAGATTCCCCCAAGCGAAGGAAAATCAAGAGAAATACCACATAAACATACAGATAACATAGAAGGGATCTACCTACCATGGGGTCAATATGATCATAAGATTATATATATATATATATATATATATATATATATATATATATATATATATATATATATATATATATATATATATATATATATATATAATTGCAAATGAATTGACATCATTCCCCAAAGAAAGTAGAACTACAATCACAATGGAGGAAAGAAAATGCAAGAGTTACGAAGAAGAGTCTTTTTGGACCACAACATGGAGACCAAAAAGAATCGGTGCTACCAAGTCGCAAATCCAAGCAGACTACACAAGGAAAACATTTATGAACAATAGCATAGCTACAACATAACATGAAAATAACATATAGAAGAATAGAGATACATATAGAGGAATAGTACAATAGGTTTGATTCCTTTATCACCTCGTACCAACAAAGTAACAAGGGTCGTATAAAAGAATCTAAAAAACATTTAGCAAACACATTATGGGAGAAATGCAATACAACAGGCAAGCACACAAAAAGCTACCATAGAGGACAAGCCAATCAAGTGCATCACCTACTCTCCCCATCTCGATCTATATCATTTAGGGAAGGTGGGAAACTCGCAAGAGGGACTATATCTAACATAGTAGGAATAATAGCTAGTTCCAAACAAGGTTCCTCTTGAGAATCGTGATGTTCGATACTAGGTATAATTATCAATTATGTTGAAAGCATATTAGGTAATTCAGTATCAATGCCAATAGTCTCATATACAACATTAGCATCATTAGGATCACCAAGAGTATCTTCTTCATCAAGATTAATCGAAATAGAATCTAAGATATGCATAGAATCATCATAATCATTCATCTTAACATCACTATTAACATTAACTTCTTCCAACACATCATGCATAGGCTGGTCAAAAGAAGGTAAAGAACTTTGAAGATTAGAGGCACATGCTTTAGCTTCAGCTTGATGCTTCTTACGACATTCATTGGCAAATTGGTTATGTTTTGTCTTATTTGAAATATGTTGAGAACTAGGAGGAACAACAACTGGTTCCTTCACAGGTTCTATAGGAGGATTAGTAGGATTCTTAGTAGGCTGAAAAGAAACACTGGGAGCTTGATTAACAAAACTAGAGGCAATGGATAAAGGAGGTATGGAAAGCGTAGGCAAAATACCACGGTTAAGATCCATCTGAGGCATGCTTAACTCAATAATCTTGCGATGTTTATAGGCTTGATATGAGCGAAAAAGGTTATCAGGTTGAGAAGAACATGAATTAGGTAATGAAGGCCAAAAGAAGTTAAGGGTAGCACAATTCGTAGGCCTAGAAGGTTGATATAAACTATGATTAATTTTCTTCACTTCTTCATCATGAATGAGTTTAATACACATATGGATAGGAGAAGCAGTGACATGCATGGCATTCAACCAAAGAAAACCAAGCTTAACTTGAAATTGATCAGAAGTAGGAACAACAACGAAGGTAGTGTCCACAAATTTACCACAAAGTTCAATAGGCAAGTTAATAGAACCAAATGATGGATAGAGAAAACCATTACAAGTTTGGATCCACACATTAGATGTATCATAACAATCATGTTGTAAGTTCTTCATAAAAAGGTTTTCTTCAGTAATGAAATTAACTAAGGATGTAGGATCAATAAGACAACCATGTGTAGGTATCTTAGAAATCCTAGCATAAATGTAGAGGGGACCATCATGAGCTTTAATAGTCTCAGAATCATCAAAGGTGATCAAGAGTTCCCTAGGTCTTTTAGTCTTAGGTTATTTTTGAGGTTTAGGTTGAGGTTTAGATTTAGGCTTAGAAACTTGAATTTGAGGTTGAGATTGAGGATGGGGTGGAGATATAGATTGTGACAAAACAACATGCTCCACATGGTTAACAACATGATTGAGATCATCCATTTTTGAATCATAAACAATATCCATAGAAGATGGCTGAACAATGGTATTAGTATAATGTGTAGAAAAAGGATTCATATAGATTTGGAGGTTTTGATTAGGAGGAGAGATGGATTTGTTCCCATTACCATCAAAATTATCAATAGATAAAGCATTAGAATCAATTAAGTCTTAAACCTTATGTTTTAGAGAATAACACTTTGATGCAAGAGCATCTCGGGTCCTTGGCACTCCTGTGTCACCAAAAAGAATTTTGAGTTTTGTCTATGTTTCTCAGTTTCTTCTTTGACCAAGTTGGTCGGTAGTTGGTCGGTTTCCTTTGGTTACCAAGTGTGGTTGGTTATCTCCTGGGTGGTCGGTTAATTCACTACCACTCGACGTTGTCTATCTGCTGCTCAGTTATCTTGCTTACTGATGGGTTTAGTTTTGTTTCCTATTGTGGCTGACTTGTGCATTTATATTGGATCATGTAATTCATGCTGGAATCCATCATTGGGAAGCGTGTGGACCCAGATTTGATCATTACTTTCATTAATTATGGATCTGAAGGTTGACTCAGCTCGGTAGCTTCTTGTATAAATGTAGATGTTTGGTGGTAGTTTAGGGAGTTAGTTTTGGATAGAAGATAAAGGCATTAGATTAGAGATTGGTAGCAGATCCTCGCATGTTTGAGGACTTCTATAATTCATTGTAATATCAGGCCCTAATCGGGAAGGCCTTACAGCCCAACATGTATGATTCAAATTGATGATAATATATGACAAATCTAGCATTCTCTCTCTCACTCTTGTTGCTTGTTTCTTCCGCATGTGTGTTGTAGGCTTGGATCATTTGGGTGCGCCATCCTTTGGCCCCTCTTCCATCCCTGCCTTGCATTAGGTGGTATCAAAGTGAGGATAGATCTTGATCTAGGTCTGTGGATCTAGGTTTGCAGGTTCCTCTTGAAGCCCTAGTTGAATTATTGTGGGGTAGAAGATTGCGATCTGACCTGCAATTGTAGAGGGTTGTCAAGATGGTTCATGGGAGGTGAGATGCAGATCCAGGATTGGCAGATATGCTAAGATAGATTTTTGCTAGATTAGAAGCAGTGAAGACAACCCAAAGAAGAGGTAGACATCTTGAAGATGTTAGTGATGATGAAATTGAAGAAGAATAGGCGAATGCAGAACCTGCTCCTATTATGGATCAAGGCCAAGAAAGATTTTTGAAGGCTTTGACAAGTATGAAGTCAGCACCACATTCAATCCTCCTGAGTATAGTGGAAAGCTAGATTTTGATGAATTGGTGGACTGGATCATCGAGATGGAAAAATATTTTGAGTATGAAAATATTCCTGAGGATAAGAAGGTGAAGATTGCAAGCACAAAGTTGAAAAGTCATGCATCATTATGGTGGGAACATCTGAAAATGGATAGAAAAAGGAAAGGTAAAGACAAAATAAAGGTGTGGATTAAAATGGTCAATAAGTTGAAAGGAAAGTTCTTACACTATGATTATTAGATTAACCTAGTTCGGCGAATGCAAAGTTTGAGACAGAAGGATAGCTCGGTAAAATAGTATACTAAGGAATTCTACAAATTGGATATCAGATCTGGACATGATGAAGATGATGTGGAAAGAATCGGTAGATACCTAAATGGTTTGAGGGTTTCCATCCAAGAGGAAATTAGTATGGTCAAATTGGAGAACATAGAAGAGGCTTATCAGTTTGCTTTGAAAGCCAAGGAAAAATTGAACAAGAGACATGAGCAAAGACAGAAAGGTTGAGGTGGTAGATTCCCTAGGGGAAGAGGTAGATCGAATGGTGAAAACAGTAGATTTGAACCAGAAAAGACAAATTTGGACAAAGGCAAGACCGAGTGGAAAGGTGAAAGTTCTAGAGGCAGAGGCAGTAACTGCCAAGGTGGTTATGGCAGAGGAAGTTTCCGAGGAACTTGTTATAACTGTGGAAAGGAAGGACATAGATCTTTTGAATGTACACAAGCTAGTAAGAAGGCTGGCAGCAGTAGAAATGCTTTGGTGCAAGAAGAGTCACATAATGAACCTGAGAAGGAAAATAACTTGATCGTAAGGAGAGCACTGTGGAATGAAAGCAAGAAGGAAGATCCGGTAAGGAAAAGTTTGTTCAAGACTAGATGTAGAGTTTCTAACAAAGTTTGGAAGGTAATCATTGACAGTGGTAGCTCAGAGAACCTGGCATCTGAAGAGATGGTCACAAAATTGTAGTTGGAAAGGTTGGTACATCCGAAGCCCTATCAGATTTCATGGATCAAAGATGAGCATACACTCCTGGTAAGTGAACAATTTTATGTGAATTTGAAGATTGGAAAATACTATGATAAGGTGTTATGTGATATCGTGCCTATGGATTGTTGTCATATTTTGTTGGGTAGACCTTGGCAATATGATATACATGCTATATATGATGGGAGATTGCATAAGTATACTATTGTGGCTGATGAAAAGAAACAAATCTTGTTACCATTAATGGAAGAACCTGTTAGTAATGTTTGCACATCTGTGAAAGTTTGCTTGATGGAAGGAAGAAAGTTTGTAAAGTCTTTGAAGAGGAATGATGTATGTTTTGTTGTGATTCCTAATAAGATGAGTAAGAAAACAGAGGATAATGTCTGTGAGGAGATTGATAAGTTACTCACCGAGTACAATGATATCATTTCTGATAATGTACCTAATGGTTTGCTACCGAAAAGAAGCATTGATCATTGTATGGATCTAATCCCTGGAGCTAGTTTACTGAATAAGGCACCTCATCGGTTGACACCTACCGAGAATTAGGAATTGAACCAATAGATTCAAGAGTTACTGGAGAAAGGTTTGATTAGAGAAAGTTTGATTCCTTGTGCAGTACCTGTTGTATTGGCACCGAAGAAGAATGGAGAATGGAGAATGTGTACTGATTCCAGAGAAATCAATAAGATAACAGTGAAGTATAGGTTTCCTATACCAAGAATGGATGACATAATGGATAGTTTGACTAGAGCAAAGTATTTCACAAAGATTGATTTGAAAATTGGGTATCATCGTAGCAGAATCAGAGAAGGTGATGAATGGAAGACTGCTTTCAAGACAAAGGAAGGTTTGTATAAGTGGTTGGTTATGCCATTTGGTTTAACTAATGCACCGAGTACTTTTATGAGATTGATGAATGAGGTTTTGAAGAAATTCTTGGGTAAATTTGTCATTGTATATCTTGATGACATTCTGATATTCAGTAAGACTAGAGAAGAACATTTGTTGCATATTAGACAAGTTTTGAAGAGATTGAAAGAGGAGAAGTTGCTGATAAATCTGGAGAAGTGGTCATTCATGAAAGAGGAGATTGTGTATTTGGGATTTGTTATTTCAGTTGATAGTTTGAAGATGGATCCTTAAAAGGTTGAAGCTATTTTGAATTGGCCTACACCTGTGAATGCTAGTGAGGTAAGATCATTTCATGGTTTGGCAAGTTTTTACCGAAAGTTCATAAGGAATTTCAATTCAATTTGTAATGCTATAATTGAGACTATGAGAGGAGACAAAAGAGAATTCTAGTGGACACATGTAGCTAACATAAGTTTTGAGACTCTAAAGCAGAAGGTTACTGAATTACCTATTTTGGCATTACCTGATTTCAGTAAAGTATTTCAAGTATAATGTGATGCAAGTGGAAGTGCAATTGGAGCTATGTTGAGTCAAGAAGGTAAACCTGTTGCTTTCTTTAGTGAAAATTTGAATGATGCTAGAAGGAAATATTATCTGTATGATCAAGAATTCTATGCTATTGTTCAAGCACTAAAGAAATGGAGACATTATTTGATACAGAGTGAATTTGTGTTGTATACTGATCATAAGGCTTTACAACATTTGGGTAGTCAGAATAAGTTGAATCAAAGACATATGAAATGGGTTGAGTATTTGTAGAGTTATACATTTGTGATAAAGCATAAGAGTGGAGTCACTAACCGAGTTGCTGATGCATTGAGTAGAAGAAGATCTTAGATGATCGAGATGAAAATTGAAGTTCTTGGTTTTGATGAGATGAGAGGTTTGTATGAAAATGACCCTGATTTTTCTGAGCCATGGAGAAAGTGCAGAGCACCTATTCAAGATCAACAAGACACTAAATGGGATGAATATTTCATTCAAGAAGGTATGTTGTTTAAAGGTATTCAATTATGTATACCAAGAGGAGTAATGAGATCTAATTTGATAAAAGAGAAACATGGTAGTGGTTTAGCTGGACATTTTGGCATTGATAAAACATGGAATTTTCTTAAGGAAAAATACTATTGGCCACAATTGTATAAAGATGTTTAGAAATTTGTGAAAAGTTATGGAATTTTTCAAGTTGCAAAAGGAGTAAGTCAGAATACTGGATTGTATACACCAATTGTTGTTCCTGAGAAACCTTGGATTGATATTAGTATGGACTTTGTTCTTGGCTTACCAAAGACAATAAGAGGTAATGATTCAATATTTGTTGTTGTGGATAGATTTTCAAAGATGGCACATTTTATACCTTGTAGAAAGACATCAAATGTAGTACATGTAGTAGATCTTTTCTTTAAGGAAATTGTCAGATTGCATGGATTACTGAGGAGTATTATCTCTGACTGAGACAGTAAATTTGTTGGTTATTTTTGGAAAACACTTTGAAAGAAATTTGGCACTAAATTAAAATATAGTTCTACATTTCACCCACAAACTAATGGACAGACTGAGGTTGTGAACATAAGTTTGGGAAATCTTTTGAGATGTTTAGTTGGAGACACACCGAGTAATTGGGATTCTGTGTTGGCACAAGCAGAGTTTGCATATAATAATTCAATGAATAGGAGTACTGGAAAGACACCATTTGAGATTGTGAATGGTACACAACTGAGATGAATATCTGATTTGAGAGACATTGCTGATCAGAATAAGAGAAGTGCTGAAGGAGTGAAATTTGATGAGTATATCAAGACATTGCATGAAGATGTGAAGCTGAAGCTAGAAGATAGTAATCAGAAATACAAAGACAGAGTTGATAGATCAAGAAGACATAAGACTTTTGATGTTGGTGATGAAGTGATGGTTCATTTGAAGAAAGGCCAATTTCCTATTGGAACATATGGAAAGTTGAAGATGAAGAAGTTTGGACCTTGCAAGATTCTGAGAAAATTTGACAGTGGAAATGCATATGAGATTGAGTTACCTAATGACATTCACATATCACTGATTTTCAACATTACTGATTTGTATGAGTATCATGAACCTGATGAAGAAGTGACAATATCGACAGAATATCCTAAGAAGAATGATAAAGTTGAACAGATTTTGAAGGAAAGAGTTGGAAAAAGTACAAGAGGAAAATAGTACATGGAATATCTAGTTAAGTGGAAGAATAGACCGATGGAAGATAGTTCTTGGATTTCATAGTCTGAGTTGGATGCAGCTTGGACCAGACCTACCAAATGATTCTGAGAATCATTTCAAAATAGCCCCAGGTGTCTGATGCAGGAGCATCGCAAGTCCTTGGCAATCCTGTGTCACCAAAAAGAATTTTGAGTTTTGTCTGTGTTGCTCGGTTTCTTCTTTGACCAAGTTGGTCGATAGTTGTTCGGTTTCCTTTGGTTACTGAGTGTGGTTGGTTATCTCCTGGGCGATCGGTTAATTCACTGGCGCTCGGCATTGTCTGTCTGCTGCTCAGTTATCTTGCTTACCGACAGGTTTTGTTTTGTTTCCTATTGTGGCTGACTTGTGCATTTATATTCGATTGCATAATTCATGATGGAATCCATCATTAGGAAGTGTGTGGTCCCAAATTTGACCATTACTTCCATTAATTGTGGATCTGAAGGCTGACTCAGCTCGGTAGCTTCTTGTATAAATGTAGATGTTTGGTGGTAGTTTAGGGAGTCAATTTTGGATAGAAGTTAGAAGGCATTAGATTAGAGATTGGTAGCAGATCCTCGCATGTTTGAGGACTTCTGTAATTCATTGTAATATTAGGCCCTAACCGAGAAGGCCTTACAGCCCGGCATGTATGATTCAAATTCATGATAATATATGACAGATCTGGCATTCTCTCTCTCACTCTTGTTGCGTGTTGCTTCCGCATGTGTGTTGCAGGCTTGGATCATTAGGGTGCGCCATCCTTTGGCCCCTCTTGCATCCCTACTTTGCGTCACACTTCTTAGTATCGTGGCCATTCTGACGATGGTACTGACAAAAGGCTTTGGGATCAAAGGATTTGGATGCCATCGTAGTAGGTAAAAGAGGTTGAATAGGAGGCAAAGTAATCATATTAGCATTCAACAATTTACTCATAATAGAATGTAAAGATTCAGAAAGAAGAGTAAACCTACGATTCAGACGAAAAGAAGTGGATGCAGAAGTGGCATTATTAGATGCAACAACTTGATCAGCAAATTCATTTTCTTGCTTATTTATCTTGACATAGTTGTTAGGTTTTTGAAAATTATTGGGATTAGGAGCAGCATCACTCTTATCAACTGGAATGGGAGCCATTGGAGTGTTTCTCTCAAATTGATTCACTTGTAATTGATAATGATGAAGCGCTACAAAGTTGTTGAAATGAGGTAAAATTAGTAAGCATAATCTTATCTCTAATATCCTTTTGTAAATTTGAAATAAACATATGTTGAATATCAATATCAGGAACATGATTAGAAATTTGAGCATACAAATGCTTAAATCTACCAATAAATTCAGTCAATTTTTCTTTAGTATTTTGTTTACAATGCATCAAATCAGTTAAGGACACTTGCAAACCAATGTTATTTTGGAACTGTTAGATAAAGACATTAGAAAGTTTTGGAAAAGAATCAATAGAATAAGGAGGCAAGGGACAATGTCATTGCAAGGCCTTATCACGAAAAGTTCTAGCAAACAACTTGGCTAAAATCATATGGTCATGAGCATAGTCACTACAAAGGATTTGAAATGTTTTAACATGAGTGACAAGGTCTCCCTTACCATTGTAATTCTCAAGATGAGGCATATCAGCTTACTGAGGAACAAGAGCATGGATAATGTCTAGGGATAAAGGACTACCCATGTCACATGTAGGAATACTAAACTTGGATTGAGTTAAGGACACAAGTTG
The DNA here is from genome assembly GCA_027943335.1 of Chamaecyparis obtusa. Lineage (NCBI taxonomy): Eukaryota > Viridiplantae > Streptophyta > Pinopsida > Cupressales > Cupressaceae > Chamaecyparis > Chamaecyparis obtusa. The sequence continues at coordinate 2,260,449 of BSBK01004655.1, forward strand.
TTGTTGTAAAGAGGACACAGTTTGAGCCAGACTAATGATTGTGGAATCATTAGAAGAAATAGGAGGCATAGAAACATTAGAAACACTAGGGAAAGTGTAGGAAGCGGCAGGAATAGAAGACACAACCGGTGGAACACTTGGAACCACGGTTGGAAGAGGATTGGAATACGTAAAAGGAACACGATGGTAACAAGGTTGTGAGGTAGGTAGAGACACTGGTGGAACACTCATAGGAAGAGATGGAATAGATGTAGTCACTAAAGGAGGAGTATAAGCAGGAATTCTAGGTAAAGGAATGGAAGAATGTTCCACACTAGTGACAGGAGGAGTGAATCCTAGATCTTGAGCTTCTTCAGCTAAAGTTTTGATATTTAAATGCACAAGATGAGTGATACCACACAAGAGATTAACACCTTGATCACTATCCCAAATAACTTTCTTAAGAGCCTTTATAGCTTGAATAGAATCTTGATTATGGTTTTCTTGAATAAGCCAATTTCCCATTTTATCAAGTTCAGTTGAAAGTTTTTGGACTTGTTCAGGAGGAACTCTTAAAGCATCATCCTCATCATGAGATGAGTGAGAAGATTTATGCTCCATAGTAGGATTAGAATCATGAGTGATCAAATTGTCATCCGGGATCCTAAGGAAAGGAGAGGAAGACTCGGGATCAAAGAAACCCATAATTCTTCTACTTTTAGCCGGGATGACAAGATCTAACATGAAATGTAAATCTAACACCACAAAAGAAAGAGTTGTCGTAAGTGGGTTCACCAAAATGTAAAGAATAAAAATATAAAGATATAAAATGATGAAAGAATGTAAAAATATTATATAAGGAATGAATGTGAATGCCAAAATCTAAATGGTATCCTTTACATATAGAAGAATTGGGGAAGGTAAGATTCTCTTTTTAATCCCAAATTCCCAAAGGAAAGATCCAAATTGATTAACCACAAAAAAATGGTCAATGCATAGATGAATCAATCAATTAGTAATAAGAAGAAAGAGGAAAACCTTACATTCCGTTTTGGAAGAGAGTATTGAGATGAATTGAAGATAAATACTAACCTCAAAGTATAGAAGATCTGGAAATTGTTGTTTTCAAGTGTCTGTACTAAGTTTCTAAAAATTTTGCAACTGGATCTAGAGCAAAAACACAGAAATGAAGAAAACCCAAAAAAAAATTCTTTTTTTGAGCCAGGTCGACCTTGACCCCTTTATGTTGACCTTGACCTGCACTGCTCCGATGGAAATTATGTTCGTGGATCCCAAAATTTTTTCGAAAATGGTATCTAAATCTTCTCTATAATTTATTGTTCTGCACCTACACCTGCAAGAAAAATGATTTTCTTGTTTGGATGCAGGGCTTGCCTTGGTCAAACCCCAGTTTTGGAATTAACCTTGAAATAGAATTGAAATTGTAGTAATAAACAAAGTAAATAGAACAATTCACCTTGCTTAAGTTGAAACCCTTGTGGAGGATTCAAATCCTTAAATCCATAAGTATGGATGCTCCAAATGGATGTAGAATTGTAGGATGTCTCAAATCAATTGCTTTTAGATCTTCAACACCAATTTTGAATGGATCTTGGAATAGGAAGAAGCTTGAATGGATATGGATGGAGAAATCTTCAACAAGAGGGCTCCATAGAGCTTGAATCCTTCAATGGCTACCAATGGATCTCCTTGACGAATTGAATCTTGAATGCTTGAATACTTGAGTGCTTGAATGATAAATTATGCATAGACGATCCTTCATTTTCTTTCCTTTTCTCTTTTGCTTGCTTCTTTTCTTCTTTTCTTTATTTTTTTCTTCTTTTCTTACTTGCCAAAATGAGAGGAAAAGGCTTCCTTATATAATAGTCTAGGGCACAAACTTCTAGAGAGGCAAACATATGATAAATAAATTCCCATTAGGCTCATACCCCTAGGAGTGGACCTAAATTAAATTTCTTTTAAGAGTCACCATTTCGAATCCCGAAACAGTCGACCCAGAAGAGGGAAAGAATTCTTTCCAAACCCTGACATCCAGAAATCTTCAGAATTTAAAATTTAGACCTTGGGTCAAGGTCGAGGTCGACCTTGACCCTAAGATTAAGAACCTCAAAATATCAGAGCAAGATACCAGAAATAGGTAGGAAAGAAGTGGAAAATAGGGCAGGATAGGGGAAAAAGCCAGATCCAATTCAAAGACCCATTCAAGGCATTTGATAGACCCCAAACCACTTACTTGGAGGGCTAAACCAGTCCTAAATGGAAGTGCTTCCATTTTTCGATGATACAGTTTCATATCGAGACACTAAGTTTTTTGGGTACTTTTGGAGGACATTGTGGAAAAAAGATAAAGACAAATTTGAAGTTCAACTTAGGGCACCATCCATAGAGTGATGGGCAAATAGAAGTGGTGAATAGGAGTTTGGGAAATATTTTAGGGTGCTTAATTGGAGAAAAACCTAAGGGATGGGATATGATTTTACCACAGAAAGAATTTGCACATAGTAATTCTATCAATAGGAGCATTGGTAAGTCGTCATTCCAAATTATATATGAAAGTAGTCCTAGAAATATTTTAGAATTAAGTTGAATAAATGAGAGAAGAGTATAACCAAAGTTGAAGACTTTGCAGAAGACTTGAAGAATTTACATGAAGAGGTGAGAAAGCGTATTATAAAATGAGTATTCAGTATAAGGCTAAGGTAGATCAGAAAAGGAGATACAAGGAATTTCATATTGGAGGTGAAGTCATGGTTCATTTGAGAAATGAGAGATTTCTAGTGGGAACATATAATAAGTTGAAATGAAGAAGTTTGGACCATGCGAAATCCTCAAGAAGCATGATTCAGGAAATGCTTATGAAGTACAGTTGCCCAGTGAACTCAATATTTCTCCTGAGTTTAATATTTCAGATTTGACAGAGTATCGTGAAGGAAGTATTGATGAAGATGAGATAGCAGAAGCATAGTAGAATATTCCAGCACCTACTTTAGCTACGTAAGAGATAGAAAACATCTTAGATAGTCATGTGGGCTAAAGCACAAGAAATAGGAAATATGAAAAGTACTTGATCGAATAGAAAGGAAGGCCTATTGAAAATTCATCATGGCTATCAAACAAAGAGGTTAATCACCTTAGTTTTCCTTTGCGCCACTTCTCAAATTACCCCAAACGTCTGATGTAGGAGCATCTAGTGTGTAAGAGAAATCTTGCATCACGTTAAAATATTGTCTAGTTTTTTAATAAGAGATATTTTTGTCCAGGTTTACTATTTTTAGAAATTTTACTATTTTTAGTAAGTTTTTTATTTGAGCACGGTGTTAGGAATAGTCACAAGAGATAACTAAGAGAGGGGGGGGGGTGAATAAGTTATCTACAAGATTCAATTCTTTATCCAAATTAGTACAGAAGAACATTATGCATAAACACAACAAGTTAACACTTAACACAACATCAAAATTTTGGTTACGAGGAAACCCAAAATAGGTAAAAATCCCAGTGGGAATTAGCACCCACTATAACCTGCACTAGAGTATAATGATCCTTGTTAGAAGATCTTACAACCTTGTTAGGAGTCGATCTTTACAATGCATGAAGTATAGTGACCTGGTCAAAGGTCGGACCTTGTTGGATTCTTGAATAAATAACCCTGTTAAAGGTGAGGACACACTATCCGGGAGCACACTGCTCAAATGGTGAAGGCTGCAATGTTCTACACAATAGATACACACTATATCTGGATCTTGGTGAGCTATGAATTAGACCTGCTGTCTTGATCAGTTCCAATGAATAGCATACACTATCTTCTTCTTCACATAGATCTTCAATTGATGATTGATATGGCTTTACTGGCTCAATACTTTTGCACCTTCTTACACTACTTCCATTCTCCACAATCAACAACCACAACTGACTGGCTATAAGTAGCCTTCTCCAAAAGATATAATCAAGTCATCCTGTTAGAACCTTCTTGAAATCATATTAGAGAAACAATACAAATCTCCAACAACAACTCCAACGGCTATACTAAGCACACAACACAAATAGGACCGTGCAACCCAATATGAGTAGACGTGTCACTTCACAATGTCGGCTCCACCAAATTATCTGAAACTTAACTCTCAAGCTTAAATACATTATGCACTCTTAACCAAAAAACCTTATCTCATAACTAAACACAAAACCAAACACGCATACCATAATGATAGGCACAACTAAAGAAACAATATAAATATTGTCAACTCTCAACAAATAATCTCCTGAAACTGTAACTGGCAAATAGAAACATCATAGCTCAACTTCAATTGCACAACTAACTCTGCGCTCATGGACATAGCTTCATTATTATGTCTACAACACAAAAATAAATGTGCAAGGCTCCATCATAACCATACTGAGAATTACATACAAAAATTTTCTTGCAACACTGTCAGGAACACTACTATTACAAAGAACTGCACAACTGTATGTACTCAGAATCAACCTTTGCATCTATGATATCATGTTGATAACATATCTATACAACATATGTTCAATGCTCTCTACATATAACTTCAATGCATGTTGCATACCATATGTTGTCATCAATGATAAACATACAGTCAACACTGGCTTGCTGGCAAATCTCCAACAATCTCCCTCTTTGGCGTTGATGGCAACATATGAAATGAAAAACACCATCAATCCAAAAGTACAATAACATTCTCCATTTCCTCAACAACATACTCCCAAAAATGATTTCTCCATCTACTGTTGAATGCTCTGAATAACTGATGTTGCATCTTCTTACTATATACTCCCCCTTACTTCATACTCCTCAACTGTTTTGTTTTTCATGACTATATACTCCCCCTTTGACATTAATGGAAAAGGGTGCCCAAAACAAATAAGCACAGGTACTACTCCTGAAGTAGAGTAGTCCACCATTCATCAGTCACTGAGGATTGATGCACTTCTTCAAACTCTAATCAGATCCAGGGAAGGGAATTACTCATAGATTCTCCCTGAGATACTCAAATGTATCCTTTGGCAATTGCTTTGTGAATATGTCTGCTAACTATTCTTTAGTATTCACATAATCCAACTTTACTTCTTTCTCTACAAATTTCTCTCTTAGAAAGTGATATTTTATCTCAATGTGTTTTGTCTTTGCATGCATCACAACATTCTTTGACATATTGATAGTGCTAGTATTGTCACAATGAATAACAATAGGATAATCAATCTAGATTCCAAAATATTTTATCATCTTCTTGATCCAAATAATTGTAGAACAATTTAATGCTGCTGATACATACTCTGCTTCTACTGTTGACTGATAAATACAATTCTTCTTCTTGCTTGTCCAAGTAACTATTCTATCTCCAAGAAATACTGCTCCTCCTGAGGTGCTCTTTCTGTCATCAACGCAACCTGCCCTATCTGCATCTGTATACACATTAAGTTCTACATTCACCGAGTTAGGATACCATAAACCATAGTCTATAGTTCCTTTCAAATATCTAAATATCCTCTTTACTGCCATAAGATGACTTTGTTTAGGTCAGCTGCAAATCTTCCAACAATACCAACTACATTAGAAATATCTAGTCTAGATTGAGTAAGATATATGAGTTTACCAATCATAGACTTATTTAGAGTCTTTTCAATTGTTGTAGAATCATCATCTTTTGATTCATGTTATCATAGGGGTGCTTACTGGCTTGCAATCATCCATCTTGAATTTCTTCAATATCTCTTTCACATACTTAGACTGATTAATGAATATACCTTTGTCTGTCTGCTTCACATTCAATCCCAAAAATTACTTGATAGGTCCAATCATGCTCATTTCAAACTTGCTCTGTATCTCTTCAGCAAAATATGCACTGAGCTTGTCATTACCACCAAAAATAATGTCATCAACAAATATAGAAACTAGTAATAATCCTTCAGGTGTCTCTCTTATGAATAAGTTACAATATGTTGCTCCTTTCTTGAATCCAATCTTTTTCAAGTAACCATCCAGTCTTTCATACCATGCTCTAGGGGCTTGCTTTAATCCATAAAGGGCTTTCTTTATTCTGCAAATCATGTCAGGTTTATTTGATAAACTGAATCCTTCAGGCTACTCTATGTAGACTTCTTCCTTTAATTCTCCATTTAGGAATGTTGACTTGACATCCATCTGATATACTTTAAAGTATTTGAATGTTACATATGCTAGAAATAGCTTTATAGCTTCTAGTCTGCTTACAGGGGAAAATGTATCAAAGTAATCAATTCCTTCTCTTTGCGCATATCCTTTACATACTATTCTTGCTTTGTTTCTTACTACTGTACCATCTTCATTCATCTTGTTTCTGAATATCCACTTGGTTCCAATCACATTTTTGTCACTGGGCCTGGGGACTAATTCCCATGTATCATTCTTAACTATTTGATCTAACTCTTCTTTCATTTCTTCATGTTAATCTGAATCATTACATGCATCTTCAACACTTAAAGGTTCAATTTGTGAAAGTAAACATACCGCTTCATCAACTATTGAACTTTTTGCTTTTGATATTGTCATGACTTTGTTGTTCTAATCTCCAATGATATCTTCTTTTGAATGGTATCTGTATGTGAATTTTGGAACATTAGGTGTGATTTTCTTATCTATCTTATGTGATTCTTCTTTACTTATTTCAGGTTCATTGATTAATACATCAATGCTGTCAAACGTTTCTTCAACATTTTCTTCTCTACTAATAGCTCTAGGTTCTTCTTCGATCATAGGTGCATAATCATAGAATCTCTCTTGAATCATAAAATTTTCATCAATCTTTACATGTGCACTTTCAATAATCTTCTTCAATCTCAAATTAAAACATCTATAAGCTTTGCTTTTAGTAGAGTAACCAAGAAAAATACCTTCATCGCTTCTTGCATCAAACTTACCAACACCATCATCTCTCTTGATGTAACACTTGCTTCCAAAGATTCTGAAGTATTTTACTGTAGGTACATTCCCAAACCATATCTCATAAGGTGTTTTGTTTGCACCTAGCCTTAATTGAATTCTTCTGATAGTATAGATTGCAGTATTGACTGCTTCTCTCCAATAGGTGTGTGCAACTTTTCCTTCAATCATGATAGTGCGCGCTATTTCAAGTATGATCCTATTTCTTCTTTATGAAATTTCATTCTACTGAGGGGTTCTAGGTGAACTTAGCTATCTTTTTATCCCATGTTCTTCTCAATACTCATAGAATTTATCATAAGTGAATTCTCCTCCTCTATCTGATCTTAGACATTTTATCTTTAATCCAGACTCATTTTCAACTTTAGCTTTGAATATTTTGAACTTCTCAAATGCTTCAGATTTATCTATTAAGAACGCAACCCACATCATTCTACAATAATCATCAACAAACAAAATAAATTACCTTTCACCATAATATGATATTGTTTGAGTTGGTCCAGATAGGTCTATATGCACTAGATCCAATTTGTTCTCTATTGAATTCTGCTTGTTTCTGAATGAGTTCTTTACATGCTTTCCCATCACACATTCCCTGTACATTGCATCACCTGGTCTTGCAATACTAGGGAGGTTTTTTACTGCCTTTACATTGCTTATCTTTACTATATTGTCAAAATTGATGTGACATTGTCTTTTGTGCCATAACCAACTCTCATCTACTTTTGCAACAAAACAACTTGCTTTTGAATTAAGTTGAAACACATTACCTTTTTTTTTTTAACCGGATGCAATCATTGCTCCTTCTTTGTTATTAATGATGCACTTGTTGTTTTTGAATTCTAACGGATATCCTTTGTCAAGTAACTGTCCAACACTCAGTAAGTTATGCTTCAAACCATCAACATATAGAACACCATCAGTGTTTTTCTTTCCATCGAAAGTGATATCTCCTTTTCCTATGATAGGTTTAGGAGTGTTATCTCCAAATCTAACCATGCCACCTTTTTACTTATCCAAATGTACAAATCTGTCTTTGTCTCCTGTCATGTGATGTGAATATTCATTGTCAATGATCCAGTCTATTCTGATGTCTACTTGTGAAATTAATGCTACCTCTTGTGCTTTCTTTTCATCTTCAATATCCATGTCATCAAACATTTTCTCCATATCTTCAATTACAATAAATCCAATTTCATCTTCTGCTGAATCTTCATCTGACACTCCATCTTCAGCATAATAACATTCTTTTGTATACTTAGGCTTGAAATTAGTTTTTTACTTCTTGACTCTTTTAGGACACTTAGATGCAAAATGACCAATCTTGTTACATGAAAAGCATTTAAATGGTAACTGACCTTCATATTTTCCTTTTCCTTTTCTTTTTTTCTTAGCAACCATAGAAATGAATTCTTCTAATTCTTTATCATCATCTTCATCATCAAAATTACTAGAGGTGTTCAAAGATTTCTTACCATAGACTGAGGCTTTGAATGGTGTTTCACTTTTAGGCTCTGTCTTCAATCTTGATATCTCGAATGCTGAAATCTTGCTGATTAAGGTCTCTCTTTCGAAGTCTTTTGAAAACTGCATAGTCTCATCTAGGATGTTTATCTTGCTCTCATATTCTGTTGTTAGAGTAGTCATCAATTTATCCGTAATGTCTTCTTCCGAGATCTCTTCACCATTGTTTCTAACTCCTACAACTGCTTCATTAATTCTTTCATTGTAGGCTCTAATGTTCTCTTTAGGTAGCGTCTCCAAAGTATTATATCTTTTCTTCCATGTCTTTCTACACACATTCTTGGCTTGAATATCTCCTTCAAACTTATCTTTTAGATACTTCCATATTTTGTAGGCTTTATCTACTTTCTTGATCTCTGAAAACTCATTGTCAGATAAGGCACTGATAAGGGATTCTTTGGCAATTACATTTTGAGTGAACATTTCCTTTTGTTTAATAGTTGCATCTTCTTTGGCAAGATCTTTTAGAGAGGGAACCTGAACATCTTGAGTGGCCAGTTCAAAAATCTCAAAACCAATGCACTGCAAATGTGTTATCATTTTTTTCGTCCAATCTAGATAATTCTCTCCATCAAACTTAGGACTTTCTTTTCTAAAGAACACCCTCTGATCAACCTCAAGCTGTTAAACTTTCTCTCTGATGCACTTGGCTCTGATACCAATTGTTAGGAATAGTCACAAGAGATAACTGAGAGGGGGGGTTGAATCAGTTATCTACAAGATTCAATTCTTTATCCAAATTAGTACAAAAGAACATTAAGCATAAACACAACAAGATAACACTTAACATAACACCATAATTTTGGTTGCCGGTTACGGGGAAACCCAAAATAGGTAAAAACCCTGGTGGGAATTAGCACCCACTATAAACTGTATTAGAGTATAATGATGCTTGTTAGAAGATCTTACAACCTTGTTAGGAGTTGATATTTACAATGCATGAAGTACAGTGACCTGGTCAAAGGTTGGACCCTGTTAGGAGTCTTGAATAAATAACCCCATTAAAGGTGAGGACACACTTACCGAGAGCACACTGCTCAAATGGTGAAGGTTGCAACCTTCTGCACAACAGATACACACTATATCTAGATCTTAGTGAATTGTGAATTAGACTTGTTGTCTTGATCAGTTCCAATGAATACCATACACTCTCTGCTTCTTCACATAGATCTTCAACTGATGATTGATATGGCTTTATTGGCTCAATACTTTCACACCTTCTTACACTACTTCCATTCTCCATAATCAACAACCATAACTGACCAGCTATAAGTAGCCTTCTCCAAAAGATATAATCAAGTCGGCCTGTTAGAACCTTCTTGAAATCATATTAGAGAAACAATACAACTTTCCAACAACAACTCCAATGGCTATTCTAAGCACGCAACACAAATAGGACCGCGCAACCCAATATGAGTAGACGCGTCGCTTCACACTGTTAGCTCCACCAAATTAACTGAAACTTAACTCTCAAGCTGAAATACATTATGTGCTCTTAACCAAACAACCTTAGCTCATAACCAAACACGAAACCAAACACGCAAACCATAATGATAGGTGCAACTAAAGGAACAATATAAATACTGTCGACTCTCAACAAATAATCTCCTAAAATTGTAACTGGAAAATAGAAACATCATAGCTCAACTTCAACTACACAACTAACTTTGCGCTCATGAACATAGCTTCATTATTAGGTCTACAACACAAAAATAAATGCGCATGGCTCCATCATAACCATACTAAGAATTACATACAAAACTCTGCTTGCAACAATGTCAGGAACACTGTTGTTACAAACAACTGCACAACTGTTTGTACTCAGAATCAACCTTTGCGTCTATGATATCATGTTGATAACATATCCATACAACATATGTTCAATGCTCTCTACATATAACTTCAATGCATGCTACATACCATATGTTGTCATCAATGATAAACATACAGTCAACACTGGCTTGCTAGCAAATCTCCAACACACGGATTGTTCCAATTACTTCCCTAGAGGTTATTTTGGATATATAAGTTTGTCAGTAAAGTTTTGTGGCAAGCTCAAGTCCAGTTTTGAAAATATTAATTTTTTTGTTTTGACAGGGTGGTACAAAAATGTTGAACTCAATTTTGAAGGCCTTAGAGGCTCCATAGAGGGTCAAAATTTATTCAAGATAATATTATGTGGTCCTCGCTATAGAGCACTTTGAGAGGTTTTCGAAAAGTGGTTATAATAGAAAATCGGGTACATGGTTCAAAAGTTATGGCTTTTAGAACTTGTGCCACCCAAATACCCATTTCACATTTGCGATAACCAATTTATCATTAGTCTTGAGCAACACAACCAACATGTCATCATCTAAGAGACCTAAAAAGGGATCTTGATGAATTGGGGGCTTGTTAAACTCACTGGGGTATCCATGCTTCTAGGATTAAATAATCTAAGGCTTTGCTCTTATTCACAAAAGCCTTGTGAACGTTATGTCAATCGTCAAAGATCAATCGCCTTTTATAGAGAAAGCAACTATGGCTGCAAGCATGTGCATTTAATCATACTAAAGAATATTTTAAAGATTTATATAGAGGTACCTTACCCGTTTACCAAAGGTTGCCACTTGATCATTTTTGTGGATAGCAGGCCAAGTTCATGCTAGTTGGTGTTGTCAATGGATAAGGATTGTACTTCTTGATGTTTGAAAGGGTAATCATATTAATTGTTTGCTCGAAATGAAAGATTATGTTTGATCTTCGGTACGTGCGAGCTCATTTTTAACAGTATTTAAGCATTAATTCTAGTTATTTCATGAAAACAGAAATATCCGACACAGATTATGCATGCTTAAACAATTTAATACCTATATTAATGGCAATGAGATGTCTTTCCTTTGCACACTAGGTGGAAAATTAGAGGTTTATCCTTTTACCACCTTGGCAACCGACGTAAAGGGATGATGTCATAGTCATTTGTGCATCTTTAAAATTAGAAGGCATAAGTAAAGCCCAAGAAATAAAAGAAAATTAGGATGCAAATTTCAGGTCACATTAGCAACTCTACCTTGGCTATAGACGCTTGACTGGCAGTAGAGAAATGTTAATGGTCATTGAGACGATAACTTTATCGGGGCTATGGATGCATGACTGGAAGAAAAGCTCTATCTAGTTGGCTATGGGACAAAGCCTCACCTATGTATCCTAGCAGATGAGCAGAAATCATTTCCAACTTTTAGTAAGGGAAGAAATTAACCCAGTCACACACACTAAATCCATGGATGAGTGTTCTTTCGCATACTAATTAATCTTAAATATGAGATAAACACATCATTTGTGTAGGGTACCAAATATAAAGTTTAATTAAGATGTCAAAGCTAATATGATTGCTTGTTTCAAGTTCTTGACATGCTCTTTTCTTTAGGGCATTAGTTGGAAGGCTAGGCTCTCAGTTTTGGAAGTTGTATCAAGTCTCAAGTTTCGATACAAAAAGGAAGAGAGAAAAATCACTTAGGCAGGAAATTGAACCGCTACGTGCCAAATTGGGAAAGATTTATTTTCTAGAATATTCTAAGGCAATTATTGATGCTACATATACAGGGATGAAGGTGGGTTTCAGGCTCAGTTCCAGAAGGGTAGTTTATGGCTCTATCTTGTAGATTATTGTAATGAAAATTCCCATGTGGTTGTAGCATGTTATTTTTCTCAATATTGTAATGTCATTTCTATTAGAATGATTTTAGAATAACTAAGAGGGGGGGTGAATTAGTTATCCTCAGGTTCAGACGTACTAATTCAACTTTCTAGCTCTTCAACAAACTTAGATCTAAACAAAAATTCACTCGGTCTTTATATAATATATCAATAACATAAAACTTGCAGTCCACTATTCAAAAATAATCAACTTGCAGAATATGAAACTTTCAACAACATTCACACAAGTATAACACTGGGATTTAAAGTGGAAACCCAATTTGGGAAAAACCACCAATAACATGCTAGTAATTTTCACTCTTTTGAAGTGAGCTCTGTGAGAAGCCAACCCTGTTAAAGGTTTACAACACACACTATTAGGTGTGACCCTATTAAAAGATTTAATCACCCTGTTAAGAGTGGCCTGGTTAGAGGGCTTAAGAACATTCCATTAGAATGTCACCTTGATTAAAGGGTTTACAAAAATGATTGTTAGGTCAACCTTTATTAAAGGATTTTGACTGATATGTAATGGTTAGAAAGTAACAGTAGGTTCTGATCTAAAATATACAACTCACTTTGCAAATACAGATCCAATGCGCTCATATGCTGATTTATTGACTGACCTTCATTTCCATCTCCATCTCTGATATGGTCGAAATTCTCTTCAAGCAATCACCTCAACTCTGTTCAGCTCTTCACAGCTTCACCTTAGCCTTCTGCTTAGATTCATCAGTCAATAACATCAACCTCTTCCACACTATCCATAACCCACAATTAGGTCATCCTTATACCTCCTTGATCAAGTAGATTAATCTTTTGTCGCTTAATCTCTTCCGTAGATCTTAGGTTTAGGTCAGATTCATTGAATCCTTCCATCATTTTATTCTCCTCCTTTTCCTTCTAGATACATTTTCAAACTTCTCAAATCCATAAGAAAATGGTTTACCATGCATTAAATGCTCCATATCATTCATTAATAATGTCAACACGTTTACATATCCCAAGAATTCAACTATGTCGGTTGGGATTCTCAATTCTTTCAAAAACTATAAATTACTGACACTCAGTCAATACTGTGTTCATCTCCTTAGTCATCATTGGATATCTCGGCCATCACTAAAACTTTCCTTCTTGGCAAATACTGTCTTCGCTCAGTTAATTATCTGTTGCTTGGCAATTACTGATGCTCGATCGACACTAAATTTTCTCGACTTATACTAACGCTCGGTCGACACTAGCATCACTCGACTTAAACTAAATTTCTTTACTTTTTCTTGGTTAAGCCTATGCTTCCAGTCTTTCTTCTTTACTTAGTGTTAAAGATAAACAACACATTACCTTGTCAATGTGCCAACTAATCAAGTACCCATTGAAGTATCACATAACTCAACCTTTCCTTAGGTCCTCTTGTTATCTCCTCTTTTCAAATCCTCTTCATCAATCAAAAGATATGGTACTCTACTAGATAGCAATTGTCTTACCAGTTAAGGTTTGACATCAATGACAATATAACAATTGTTTCAATTGTAGTTTCCAATAATTTCATTAAAGATAATAGAAAGCAAGTGTTTATGCTCTTGCAATTATTTGGTTCTAGCATTTTTTTATGTTTTTCCCTATTGTATTTTGTGTGTTTGGGTTAGTAAGGGGAGTACCCTTCATCATATATTAAGATGGGGATTTTAAGTACAAATATTGTAAAAAAACACTAATCAGTATGATGGTGTTAGGTGATGATCCATTTTTGTGCACTAGTTCATGTACTTTCTTTTCTACTATGGTACATATATGGTAACACATGTTTGGGGATGTGTTCATGCTACTCACAGTGATACCTTGTCACTATAGTGTAGAACATACAATCAAAATGTAAGAAATATTGCATAAAGCATCTACAATACTTTTCCTAAGGTAGTAAGATTATATTTTGGTATGCATTCCTCTGCACAACAAGATATCACATTGTGGCTCTAAAGATAAGTTGGTTGGGTTGTTAACTAGGTATCTCTGAAGTTTTGATTAGTAACTTCGTCCACTCAAATTTTGTTAGAAATGACTGATGATAGACAATGTGTAGATAGATCAAACTAGTTAACAAGGCAAGTTGAAATGCTCCACACTTCATCATATAGAAAGATCTTCTCATGTGGTTCTTAGGGAAGGTTCTCTAATATCTAAACAATATTATTCTATAGAATCAACTAGTTTGGAGTTCTTTGGGTTCTACTTCAGTGAAGATATCAAGGCATCCTTTTGACATCTAACTTTGTATCATTTTATCGTATTTATTTTTTACTATATATTTATTTCGGTATATATGGCTCATATAGATTCACATGCACACCAAAGTAGGCATAAAATGTAATGGATAAAAGTTCATGCCATGTATTTTTATGTGTTTTCATGCCACTTTGGGTATATTTTGTAAATGCATTATCATATTCTTCAATAAAACTTATTTAATGTAGAAACTAACTCTTTCCCTAGAATCTATTAATGAATTTCCACTGCATATCCCTCTCATCCAAACCAACCTTCAATCCTGACTCTTTATGATCCAGTGCTAAGCCACACGACATAACTTGGCCCATCTCATTCATATTCTAAATTGTGTGTTCTATATTCAACTATTTTTAAACGTTAGACATGACCCAATGCACTAAAATCCTTGAATTGAGTAACTAAGGCCAAGTATTTATAGACATTATTGGTTCATTAGCAATTAACGAGCAATGAGGATCACTTGGACTTTAAATTTGATCATAAATGATCTAAAACTATATTTATGCATATAGATGCAACACTAGCATACCTAGACACTAGACTTTACATTCACATCACTTGCATTGTGTGGTTGTGAAATTCTACACATTGATTAGAGGATTAAGTTGCTACAAAGATAAACTTGGTACATTTCTATTTTAAAGTAAGTTCCCTTGTGTTTTTAAACATCGCTCCTTTTTAGAAACATGTCAAAAGATAACTTGGAACACAAATCCTTGAAGGCCACATCTATGATGACTAGGTCAAACCAACAGGAGTAGGGCTCACAACATGAACTCATTCATAATAGAAGATAGTTTTATACAATTTTGATTTCCCTACTGTAATCCTAAATCCATGTTTTGATTACATTGTTACAAGTAGTGGTTTTCGTTGCACCAAAAGATCGACCTGTTAATGCCCGATACAACCAGTAGACTTATAGAAGACACATGAGGCTGTTAAACCATGTCATGAATCCCAAGGGGAGCGCTGACCATTTTGCCAACAATCTCCCCTTCAATGTTACCCGAGGGGATTTGAACCTGTGACCAAGCTTTGATACCACTTGTTACAAGTAGTGGTTGTCGTTGCACCAAAAGATTGACATGTTAATGCCCAATACACTAGACTTATAGAAGACACAGGAGGCTGTTAAACCATGTCACGAATCCCAAGGGGAGTGCTGACCATTTTGCCAACATACATATTATGGATCAATAACTCAACTACAAAATCAAAGTTGTCACCTCATTAAAAATCATATTCATGTAGGATAATACACTTAGGTCAATGCAATTACTCCACATAATAGTATTAGTCCTTTAAATTAAACGCAAGTTAAACTATATTTAGTATTAGAATTGAAAAGTAATTTTTAATCAAGCCATTTAGCTCATTCAGAGACAACATAGCAAACATTATAATATATTTAAGATGGAAATTTGTAATTTACACATTTTTCTTTTTTCAAATGTATATAAAATAGTAAAATATAATCTAATTCATTAAATTATGTTTTTTAAAACATAAAATATTTGTAAATAATTAAAGACCTTATATATGTGATATTTCCACTTCATATTTCATTAGATAAAAATGTCTAATTAATATTTTTTCCTTTTATTTAACACTCATTGTTTGTACATTTGTATAAGCAAGACATTGATATTTTTTACCATTTGGTATGCCAATTATCCTAGCAAAATGTACAAAGATTAAAGTATATTAATGAGAAATATGTAGCACACATTTGTCTTTGTTCAAATGTTTATAAAAATAGTAAGACATGGTCTGGTCTATTTAAATTGTGTTTTTTGAAACATAAAATATTTGTAAACTATTAAAGATGAAATTTATATTTTATTTTCATTTCATAATTTATAGATAAAAGTGGGCCTAATTAGTACGTTTTCCTTGTGTTTAACAATAACATTTTGTACCCTTGTTTATTAAGCACAACCTTGATATTTTTATCATTTGGTGTTAATTATACAAACATAAGGTGCAAACATTATAATATATTTATGAGGAACATGTTGTAATACACATTTATCCTTCTTGAAAAGTTTAGAAAATAGTAAGATAAAATTTGATTCATTAAATTGTAATTTTAAAAACATAAAATATTTATACACTATTGATGACTTGAATCATATTGTAATTCCATTCCATATTTATCTAGAGAAAAAGTGTCTAAAATTAGTACTTTTTCCTTTTTGTTTAGCATTCACCTTTATTATCTTTGTTTATTAAGCATGGCACTACTCATATTTTACGATTTAGTTATTGTTGATTATCCATATACTCGCATCTTATATCACAATTAGCCTCTTTTACACTTGAACGCCTACCCCTTTTATTTTTAGTCCATTCTACCACCTTGGATGTTATTGCACCTATAGTTTTTCCCTATGGATGGGACCATATGAGGTTACATCCTTAGCATTCAAAATCTATTTTTTTAACCTTGACTCTTGCTTTTCCCACTCACTTTGCATGTAAACCTTGTCATACATGCAAATAATCATAAAAGATCAAATTTTGTTTAAAAATTAGATAATTAACGAAGTATATGTGGGGCTTCACTAAGGCACAAGCAGGGAGTTAGTATTGTTCCACAACCTAGCACAAGTCCTAAAGGTGAACATGATGCTCCCTCGTCCAAATAGCTTGGTTTGTTCTAGATAGTATGCTACAATTTTGTAGAGTACAAGACTGTGGCCTTATAGTAGACTTGTGTTAAAAAAAAATAGTATTATGACCACTCTTTATATTAACACAACAAGTAAACACTACAATTTTCATATATAATATCATATCTAACAATATACTACCCCCTACATATCTATCCTAATAGACACAAAACCATAGAAGAGAGAGCATAACGAAATTTCAATTTATAAACCCTCCTCCATAACTACCAAAACCATTGTCAAATGCTAAAATCAAATGCAATTTTCTCTCTATTTTTGGTATTTACACACTCTTATAGACATTCTCAAACTACCTAAAATTAATTTTATTAAAAACATAAATAAACAAGAGCTATGTTACAGCAGGAGTCCCGCCTAATAAGAAAGAAAATCATGATTAAGAAAAAAATTAAAAGACAAATTGATCAGTTGTAAGATAGAGTTATTTGATAAGAGGCATATTTACAGCTTAACACCTACAATAAAATAGCTTGTGCAATCAGACAAAATGTGGCTAGTATTACTAAATCTTTCATTACAAGTCTTTGAGACTTATTGTTTGCAATGCAAATAACTTATTATAATTTGATCTACTTAATCCTATTACTCTATTGTCTTTCATGTTGAAAGTATCGATCTATTGAAATAATGTTTATCTCAATGGTTGCACTACAGATTTTCTATTTCAAGAATATGTTGGATACATGAGACAAATTTAATACTCAATTCATGAGTTAAGGATCCAACGTCGCATAGTATAATTTTTCAAAAATCAAATTCATGGTTACATGCTTGATTTCTATTTATTTAGAATAATTAAGGCCTAGTCACTCAATGAAGTTTTCTTTCTTTTGGCATGTGCACAATTGTGGTAGGTATAGTCTAGACTGGTATAACCGAATTTGCGATAACAAAGATGTCAAAATTAGAATCATTAACTCAAGATGAACAAATTTCATGTTGTCCTTGATATTTAGCTCTTGATGAACAAATTCATGAAATGGTCAATGCCTATTAATTCACTTAGCACTCAATATCTAGAGAAAGAAATAAAGATGGGCATTGTATACAAAGAGGAAGAAGAACACACCTTTGCATAGTCAAAATTTTCTTTAACACATGACAAAACATTACTAGGAAGAGACCTAGGTGTATTAATCCATGCCAAAAGAGCTCCACCATCCATGTCATATTTTAGAGGGAAAGAAACTTTTATTGCTAGATCTGATACATCATACCCAAAAATATGCATACATTCTTTTAGAGAGAATAAGAAACATAGAGATATGGAGGGGGGTAGATATAAAATATAGAGTGAAACATTGAAAGGGAGAAGAGAGAGAGACTGAGAAATAGAGGTAGAAAGAGGGAAAGATAGAAAGATAAAGATGTATGAAGTGATATATGCAGAGAGGTATTTAATATATATATATATATATATATATATATATATATATATATATATATATATATATATATATATATATATATATATATATATATATATATATATATATATATATATATATATATATATATATATATATATAAGGGGTAAAAATATAAATATTTTATAATTATTCAAATTTTAATGGAAAAAAATAATTGTAAATTGAACTATTAATGACTTTTGTTTGTCATAGTAATTTTTAAAAATAGAAATATATAATTTTAGAATAAAAAATCAAAAAAAACTAGTCAAAATATAAAAATGTAAATGTTAAAAATAACAATAATTTGAAATATATAATATTAATAATAAATAATGTAATCTAAGTATATCATTAATTTTTCAAATTTTAATGGAATAAAATAATTGTAAATTGAACTATTAATGACTTTTGTTTGTCGTGGTAATTTTTAAAAATAGACATATATAATTTTAGAATAAAAAATCAGAAAAAACTAGTCAAAATATAAAAATGTAAATGTTAAAAATAACAATAATTTGAAATATATAATGTTGAATCATATTGTAATTCCATTCCATATTTATCTAGAGAAAAAGTGTCTAAAATTAGTACTTTTTCCTTTTTGTTTAGCATTCACCTTTATTATCTTTGTTTATTAAACATGGCACTACTCATATTTTACGATTTAGGTATTGTTGATTATCCATATACTCGCATCTTATATCACAATTAGCCTCTTTTACACTTGAACACCTACCCCTTTTATTTTTAGTCCATTCTACCACCTTGGATGTTATTGCACCTATAGTTTTTTCCTATGGATGGGACCATATGAGGTTACATCCGTAGCATTCAAAATCTATGTTTTTAACCTTGACTCTTGCTTTTCCCACTCACTTTGCATGTAAACCTTGTCATACATGCAAATAATCATAAAAGATCAAATTTTGTTTAAAAATTAGATAATTAACGAAGTATATGTGGGGCTTCACTAAGGCACAAGCAGGGAGTTAGTATTGTTCCACAACCTAGCACAAGTCCTAAAGGTGAACATGATGCTCCCTCGTCCAAATAGCTTGGTTTGTTCTAGATAGTATGCTACAATTTTGTAGAGTACAAGACTGTGGCCTTATAGTAGACTTGTGTTAAAAAAAAATAGTATTATGACCACTCTTTATATTAACACAACAAGTAAACACTACAATTTTCATATATAATATCATATCTAACAATATACTACCCCCTACATATCTATCCTAATAGACACAAAACCATAGAAGAGAGAGCATAACGAAATTTCAATTTATAAACCCTCCTCCATAACTACCAAAACCATTGTCAAATGCTAAAATCAAATGCAATTTTCTCTTTATTTTTGGTATTTACACACTCTTATAGACATTCTCAAACTACCTAAAATTAATTTTATTAAAAACATAAATAAACAAGAGCTGTGTTACAGCAGGAGTCCCGCCCAATAAGAAAGAAAATCATGATTAAGAAAAAAATTAAAAGACAAATTGACCAGTTGTAAGATAGAGTTATTTGATAAGAGGCATATTTACAGCTTAACACCTACAATAAAATAGCTTGTGCAATCAGACAAAATGTGGCTAGTTTGAAATGCAAGTTAAAATATTACTTTCCACTTATTACTAAATCTTTCATTACAAGTCTTTGAGACTTATTGTTTGCAATGCAAATAACTTATTATAATTTGATCTACTTAATCCTATTACTCTATTGTCTTTCAGGTTGAAAGTATCGATCTATTGAAATAATGTTTATCTCAATGGTTGCACTACAGATTTTCTATTTCAAGAATATGTTGGATACATGAGACAAATTTAATACTCAATTCATGAGTTAAGGATCCAACGTCGCATAGTATAATTTTTCAAAAATCAAATTCATGGTTACATGCTTGATTTCTATTTATTTAGAATAATTAAGGCCTAGTCACTCAATGAAGTTTTCTTTCTTTTGGCATGTGCACAATTGTGGTAGGTATAGTCTAGACTGGTATAACCGAATTTGCAATAACAAAGATGTCAAAATTAGAATCATTAACTCAAGATGAACAAATTTCATGTTGTCCTTGATATTTAGCTCTTGATGAACAAATTCATGAAATGGTCAATGCTTATGAATTCACTTAACACTCAATATCTAGAGAAAGAAATAAAGATGGGCATTGTATACAAAGAGGAAGAAGAACACACCTTTGCATAGTCAAAATTTTCTTTAACACATGACAAAACATTACTAGGAAGAGACCTAGGTGTATTAATCCATGCCAAAAGAGCTCCACCATCCATGTCATATTTTAGAGGGAAAGAAACTTTTATTGTTAGATCTGATACATCATACCCAAAAATATGCATACATTCTTTTAGAGAGAATAAGAAACATAGAGATATGGAGGGGGGTAGATATAAAATATAGAGTGAAACATTAAAAGGGAGAACAAGAGAGAGAGATTGAGAAATAGAGGTAGAAAGAGGGAAAGATAGAAAGATAAAGATGTATGAAGTGATATATGCAAAGAGGTATTTAATATATATATATAAGGGGTAAAAATATAAATATTTTATAATTATTCAAATTTTAATGGAACAAAATAATTGTAAATTGAACTATTAATGACTTTTGTTTGTCATAGTAATTTTTAAAAATAGACATATATAATTTTAGAATAAAAAATCAGAAAAAACTAGTCAAAATATAAAAATGTAAATGTTAAAAATAACAATAATTTGAAATATATAATATTAATAATAAATAATGTAATCTAAGTATATCATTAATTTTTCAAATTTTAATGGAACAAAATAATTGTAAATTGAACTATTAATGACTTTTGTTTGTCGTAGTAATTTTTAAAAATAGACATATATAATTTTAGAATAAAAAATCAGAAAAAACTAGTCAAAATATAAAAATGTAAATGTTAAAAATAACAATAATTTGAAATATATAATATTAATAATTAATAATGTAATCTAAGTATATCATTAGCTTATTAAATTAATTTTAAATACTTAAATAAGTGATAGATAATAAATGTGATAAAGACAAGTGGGTGCAAGATAAATAATTCAAACTTAAATAAAAGAAAAATAATTATAAATTAAATTATTTATAATAACTTTTATTTATGATTGTGATAACATAAATAATTAGAATAATTTTAAATTTTAATTTAAATAAAAATAAAAATAAAATAAACAATAATGTGTATCAATAAAAATAATAAATAAAATTAATAATAAAAAGAGTTTAATATATAATTTGTTTAATAAGATAATAAATATTACATAAAATTGGTTTATTAGATTAAATGTAAAGAAATCATGTATGAAAAGTATAATTAATTACTCTCATTCTTTATATTTAGTACTTGCCGATAGGCTAGGAGAGGATTTATAATATAAATGCATGGTTTTGGATATAGATTATTTCTTAACTAATGTATATTAAATTGAATAATAAAATTTGTTATATGTATTATAATTAAATGTTATATATTTAGATTATATAACATAAATTATAATTATAATCTAAATATTAATAAACTTAACTATTTCATTATATATTTTATATTAATTAACTTATGAATTAGTGATAATAATATCTATTATTTATAATAAATAATTATAAGTTATATTTTAAAATACTAAATAATATGATTTAACATAAGTTATATGAACTATATAAAATATTATTAAAATTGTTCCTTTTCTTAAATTAATATTTTAGAAATAATTTATTTACTAACCAAATCTTTATTTTTAAACTATTAGTTAACTTTAAATTTATAATTAAATAATTTTCCTAATTAAAATAATTACTCTCATTCTTTATATTTATTACACATTATCACAAGTACTGGCCACTAGTGGCACTTGTTAGTACTTGTACTAATAAATAAATATTTCTTTCTCCTACTTTTTAATTGATTAGACAATTTTTTTTATTTTCAGAATGAAAAAATAATTAAACCTCCAGCAAAAATAAGAACAGCCAATAAGAAAAAAAGAAATACTTTTCAAAAAATGAAGTGAAAACATAAGTCTCCTCCTAAATAAGCGGGATTAATAAAAACATGCTTATGATAGTTAAACATGCTTTGCAATCCAAATTTAAGTTAAACTAAAGATAATTGACGCACAAAAACAAGATTATATCCTTTATCACATATACAGAAAAAAAAAAATTAAAAAGTTTATGTAGAATTTGTACAACATTTACTGAAAAGTTTGAGCCTTTATATGTGTTTAACCCATTGTCTCTTTCTCATAAAAACCAAAAGAAACAAAATCTAACCGGAAATGTTAACATGTTTACCCTCCAACATACCCAAAAAAGCTGCAGACAAAGAAAGGTAATTTTTAATGTACCTGCACATTTTGGAGCAGGATAAGATTTGATTTTGTCAGACCTATCTTCTTTACTTTTGAGGAGATCCACGTGCATTGGAATGTGGAGACAAACAAGCTTTCATTATTGCTGTGGGACGTCTGGAAGTGTTCACACATTTAGTCAAACAGTATGCACGCAGGTTCAGACTGAGGTGAAAAAGCTAAGGCACAGGCCGCTTCAGACATTTTGTCAAACAGTTGGCAGTGCAGCAGAGTTGCCCTGAAAAGGCTGTGACAGTGGAGTCCATACTCACCCCACTTGCAGTGAAAGCCTTTTTTTCTCACACAAGTCGTATGCAATGGCCAGTCTCTTTACAGTTAACATGGTGGACTGTACTACTGTACCCCATTAGTGAGACTTTTATACAATTTCTGAGCTGCCATTAAGGCTTTTGCATTGCTTTTGTTCCTTATGGGTATGGGTAAGATACCCCAGTTGAAAATCCAAATTATTGCTTTTGTCCTTAACTGTCCACGCCTTGAATTTCTGTAACAGTAGCTTTGGGACTGCTATAAGCGCCTGGACTTGCCTGCACGGTCAGATTTAACTATTTGGTCGTCTTTCAGGGTTTTTGCAGTGCAATGGTATTACTGAGAGATATTGAGAGAGAGCTTGTTAGTTGGGAAAGTAGTTAAATAAGGGAGACAATCCATAAGTTTGGGTGCCCAGTTGGTTTGCTCATATGGAACCACATCTACCTACAAGCCAACTGTTTGTTTTTGGATTAATTATATGTACTAGGTATTGCACTTTTGTGTGGGATGGGTATGTCTAGGAGATTTGAAAAGTCAATAAGGGAAAATTGTTATGTCTAGAAGATTTGAAAGGTCGATAAGGGAAAATTATTGATAAATTGTTGAATCAACTAGAGAGGGAGACGGAGAGGGAGAGGGAGAGGGATGGAGGATGGTGAGAAGGAGACATATGTGGAGATAGGGATGAAGATAAGAAGATCGAGTTGAGATGAAGATAGAAAGTAGGAGATAAATAAATAGAGAGATAGAGAGAGATATGAGGAGAGATACAAATGAAGAGAAAGAGAAGGGGTGGGGGAGAGATAGGGAGATAGAAATGGAGAGAAAGAGAGAAATATATAAGGAGAAATAAGGATATATTGAGAGAGGTAATTAGGGGGAGCGATAGATAGATAGGGAGACACGGAGAGAGGGGAGGGGGTGCAAATAGTTGAGATATAAAGGTCTAAGAAGACAGAGAAAGGAGGGGCAAAAGGAGAGGTAGATAGATAAAAAGAGAAAAAGATTAAAAAAAAATATAGATAAAAAAGTAGAGGTGGATAGAGGGAGAGTTAAAGAGAGAGAGAGTTAAAGAGAGGGAGAGAAAGAGAGAGAGGGGGAGTGATAAAGAGGGATGCGGAGAGAGAGAGAGGGGGGTTGAATAGAGAGAGGAGAGAGAAGAGAGATATAGGAAGCACGATATATAAGTAGAGAGGGAGATATATATATATATATATATATATATATATATATATATATATATATATATATAGAGAGAGAGAGAGAGAGAGAGAGAGAGAGAGTCATAATTTTATATATAATAATAATATAGTAATTTATAATATGTATGTATTGTAATTTA